>OY744525.1:48627147-48712147 GCA_963556195.1 Sepiola atlantica | reverse complement strand
CGCGACTAGGACGGCACTGCACAAATCTGCTGGGCACACTACGTGCTGACCTCAAGCAGGCGGGACTAGGACCACTACGTACAGCGAAACAACTTCATTGCCTACGACAACTTGCGCATGACAAGGCCAGATGGCCTGGAACTAGCACGGAGGACTGATTGCAGCTACGGGATGTCATTTGACTACCGTAGCCGCAGAACACAGTTTTAAAGAAAATAATGATAAATAATTTGAAATTTAATTGTAGGCATCTAATATAGATTGCATAATTATGGAACTCTATGATGAGGCAGGATCGGTGGTGGATCTACTAGATACAATATTCACCAACAATAATAATGATAAATTTAGTGGTAATAAAGACAGAATAATCAGTAAAATACTATACATCTTTTTCTTGCTGGTTACAAGTTTAACTAAAACTGAAGATATAAATTTAATCAAGGGAAAGTATCCCAAAATAGTCCATCTGCCGACCCCGGAAAACACAGACCCCCAAATAGTCTAAGTTTAGAAGCAAACTACTCCAGAGTTGATAGTCAGGGGGTTAATGAAATTCAAACAGATTTTTAAAAATATACATAATTCTAAAAATTATCTAAATCAATTTAAGGAATAACAGGCCGATTTATAGTACTCACTATATAGTCCAGCGTTTTAAATTTGAAAAGGACTTACAAAATCTATATAGCCATAACAAAAAGAACACATTTAAGGTTTATACATATATCAGGAATCAAAAGAAAATATGCGTAAATACCAGAGTACACGCTCTGTTAAATATAACGATAAAAAGTGTTCCGCATTAATATTATGTAATTACAGTGGTATTTTTTTAATAAACAATTGACCTATAACGCGCCAAGCCCCACACAGGCACATGTTTAAAATTACTTGTAGTTTTATAATTCTGTTTTCATTGGTAAGAAAAAACTAAACAACAATGGAAATGAATAATTATTTTACTGGCCAATCAGAACGAACAATTTATATGTCCTGCTGGTATGACGTCACATCCGTCTGGCGGTGGTTTATATCGGTATGATAAAAAACCGCTTGCTAAAAATGGTTACTTAATCAAACAGAACGAATATGATGTTGAGTAAAAAGTATTTTATTTATTCTGTGAACTGAAAATGAATATTGAAAAATTAAATCTATTTTTATTAATAAAATTGAAGTAAAATGTTTAAATTTATATTAGTTTTTATTTGTCTATATTTCTTATTTTCCATTTGAACTTCACTCATTATTTTTCTGTCCAATAAGACACAAATTTGTTATTATAGTTTCATTATTCGTTTTAACGATTTTTTATTATTATGTACAACGTTGTGTAGTTAGAGAGTATTATTTGTAAATGTTCGTCAGCTAACTAAAAAAAGATTAGTTACTACATGAACTGTAAATTTTATTGGATATTTAATCTAATAAGAATATTTTATTTATTCTATGAACTGACAAAAGTATCGAAAGATTAACTCTTTTCTTAATTTATAAAAAGTTGAACTTACTATCGTCTGTTATTTTCTATTTGAATTCCCCTAATAATTTCACTGAAATAAGTGTTTAGCGGCTCGCTGAGAAATGAGGCTAGATAAGAAAAATTCGATGTAACTACATAAAAATAAAGAAACAGAGAGAGAGAGAGAGAGAGAGAGAGAGAGAGAGAGAGAGAGAGAGAAAGAAAGAGAAAGAGAAAGAGGTTCAATAGTTAATCTATCTCTTTATCTTCCCTTATTACGCCCTGATCGGTTTTTGTACTTCACGTTCTTTCGTTCGCTTGCTCTAAATCCTTGTTTATAATAAGAAACACTGATATATCTGTTTATTCGTCTCGATTTCTTTCTTAATTTCCAGTCTATGGTGATTGAACTTGCAGGTTATTTTGTCTGCAGTGACTGACCAATGAGATTCAAATAGTTTACTTACTCCGTGAACTGGAAATGACTATTGTAAAAATTAAATCTTTCTTATTAAAGAATAAAATTAAAAAGTTTAAATGTATTATATTTAGAAATTTGAAAGTTTAAATACACAATGCGATTTAAAAAAAATATTTATTTAAAAAACTTGAATTTTCAGCGTAAAACGTCATACTCATAAGTAATAGACTTTCTTCCCCTTTTTATTATTTTCGATTGTTCTATTACGTCTTATTGTCTATTTGAACTTCTCTCATCATTTTACTGGCCAATCAGAATAAACGTTTTATTTCACCCGAGCGGTATGACGTCACATCAGTTTGGTGGACAATTAAGAGCGTTAGTATATAATCGTGAGAAAGTGTTCAAGACATCAAATATTTAAAAAAATGGTCGAACAAATTAAAACCAATATAATTGGCTTTTAAACTTATATTTTGTTGCAACCTCTACTATATTGCGTCTTGCATAAATTGCTGTAAACTTAATTTATTTGAGAGAATTACAACTTAGTTTAAAGTCTTGATGTCATTATAGGAGTGTTTTCAGTCTGACCGAGGACAGAAAAGATGAAATGAAGTATCGGAACAGATACAACACTTAGATCCCAACCAAAAGGCAAACGCAAAAGTCAAGTAGTGTAATGAATTATCTGGGCGTATGAAAATGAGCCCGACATTCATATATTTTCCCTCAAACTGCTAACCCTTTTTCCTCCCTGCTCCCTGTTTCCCTGATTGTACCAACATGCAAAAATTTAAATGTAATATGAGCAAACATCTCTCGCTGCACAACTCCCGACTTAGGATGCCCTTGTGGGCATGGCTCTAAATTCATAGTAGCCCTTAAGTGCCTTGTTTGGTGTGAATCGAAGTATAAAACAACATAAAAATGATTAATAACATTAATTTATGCCATGCAGTATAAAAGATTATTTCGAGATTAGTACACACACGTAAGAACACACTTACACACAGGTAGTCACTCTCACGCGTGTACCCCCGCGCCCCACACACAAGCCTCCCTCATTATCTTACCCTGTGACTAGCTCGAACGATAACTAAAAGAGACCGAATTTTTTATTTCATTTTACTTCAGTCGAAGTTCGCAAAAATCAAGGGGCTCCTTCCTGGGGCTAACACTTGATCTCTATATAAGATACATAGATATTCGAATATTCAATTAAAATTCTCTTCTATTTCTCAAACGTTGAGTTAGTAACGAAGTTTGGAACATTAATTTTTCTCTCCCCAATTGACCAGCTAATTATGTTATAGTATATATTTCTTTTAGTCTCTTGGTCTTACCGAATTCCAGAACAAGAATTCATCTAGTCTGGTGGAGTATCCAGCAAAGTGCTTGAGGTAACATAACTAGGAGAAGGTGCACCCTTCCTCGTATAAGCTGGTGCATAGCCAAACCGAGGAGATCTTATTTGGGCTTCGAATACTATGTTATCTGGAATATTTGGTCAGGGTTTACTTGTAGGGTAACATATCCTCATGTCAGATTGAGAGAGACCGAAGACACTCAAGGATAGTGTCTAGTAGGTAATTCAAACTCCCCAGGGGCAGATAGTGGAAACAAGAAAGGAAGTGTATGTATATTTGGCGATGAGATTAAAGCATTGAACCTAGGCGGCACATGAAAACTCTTGCCACTCACTCTAGGGTAGGTCGGTGAGGTGATTGGGGAAAGAGAGAGAGAGGGAGAGAGAGAAGTATATATATATACATATATATATATATATATATATATATATATATATATATATATATATATATACGTTTGTTTTGATGTATGAACTGTTTTATCTACACATAAAAAATGATAATTTTATCTATCGATATGAGATATTGATTACATATTCGTACATTGAAAATATAACGTATTTACGTTACTTCTTTACTTTGTATAGTTTAAGTGAGTAAATAATGTATCCCACATTTTTGGCGAAGATCAAAGTGTAATATCTGTTCCGATGGATACTGCACCCCATAGACCGGTATCGTCTTGGCCTTCGGGGCTTGATTTCCGCCGGTCTATGGGTTTGTCCTGTGCAGTTGTAGGAGGTCCACCCTCCCAGGCTTTGCCTCCCCTCTTTGGGGAGGAGTAAGTTTATTGCTTACCGCCTTAGGCGCTCCTACCGGGGAGTGCCGACGGAGCTGCCCAGGCATTTTTTGTAGGCCAGAGTGCTCACTTTCTCGGGCGCTGGCTTTTCAAATCCCACTTTCCCGCCCTTGTTTTACATCTTACCTTGTGGAAGGAAGATAAATAAAAATTTATTCCACTTGTGTGAGAAAAATATACCGAACACGAGGTATGCTAAAAAAACGTAAAAGTTAGAATATAAAATATTCGTAGTTTTTCACTCATATATTAAAAATCGACCCGTTACTTGTTTATGGAAAACAAGTGATTTAGATTAGGAGGGGGGCATAATATTGTACACAAGCTCGAAAGGATATTTTCATTTAATTTAATAAATTGTTCAATCAGAGGATTAGTTTTCTTGTCACTGGATTAAATCTGTGTAATAAAAAATCCGAAATATTAATTAACTGGATGTTCAACCCGCTTGAATGACAACATTTTAACCAGAGATGACCAAACTGTAAAATTGCATCGGCCATGTTTTTCGCACGCGAGTACAGGTGTCTGTTATCATTACCAGCCGAGGTTCATGATTATCAGGCCAGATTCGCCTTGGCATTATTCTGGCAACCTAGGGGTTGTCTATCTTTTTTACATGTAAGGTCACCACTTATCAAGGCCAAGAGTCACCGGAGGATAAGGATTAATGAGATGGAATAATTGCCAGTTAAAATATAAGAATCAATCAATGGAATACACTAAGTCTGATTATTTCATGGGCGGTTCATGGTAAGTATTTGTTGACGTTGGGTTTTAAGACAACTATGTTGCAGTATGCAGGGTATTCTGTTCCATAGACGGAAAACCCTTGGAAAGAAACTCTGCCCATGGGAATTCCGCGTGACGCGAGGCACATGGAGGAAGAAAGGAGAGTTATTTTTCGTTGTGGTAGCGAGACGAGTAATTAGATCTTTCTTTGTGGAAATGAAGTATGATTCGGCTCGGTCCTAGGAGGTGAACCCTCCTAGGCATTACCTAATCATCTTGGAAGGACTGATGGTTTATTGCCGATTGCTGAGGTGCCTTTACCGGAGAATGCCGACAGAGTACCCCCCATCGTGGTAACTGGTTTTCGCAACTTTCTGGCCTTGTGCCACACTTGCTGTAAAGTGAAACAAGTGAATCCTTACAATTTTCTCATAACCTGACATATAATGTTTCTACTATGTAAGAATATTTTTTGCAACCATTGTTTTTACCATTCAGTAGAATATTTAACCAATATTTTAAAAACTAGCTCTAACCTATCCGACGTTTCCCGGGAGACTTTTTACTTTCGTTTGTGTTTCGATTTATTTTTTACTATGCTATTATTTTTATTTTTTTTACTGAATTATCATTTTTAAATAGGATTTTGAAAGTTAAATTTAATTATAACAGTACCGTTTGGTTATTAGGGATGGCTTTCAGTGTTGTAGGGACATATCCAAAGAAGACCCTATATTGGCTTATAAGTGTTTCCGTGTAGAACTTGCTCACAGCACAGCGTTCATCTTTGCCTTTTATTGTCTCTACAAATTACTTTCTTTGGGAGTATCTTCGAGAAAGTTGACCATATCTTGTCTGCTAAGCCTTTTGCTAGCATTTATGTTTGTGATGACTTTAATGGTCACAGCGTCGAATGGCTAGTCCACTCTAACAAGACCGATTTTTTTCCCTTGCTTATGAACCAACACAGATTGTTGACGAACCTACTTGCGTACCCGATGCTGACAGACATTTTGCAAGTCTTCTTGATCTTTTCCTGACAACTTGTCCGGAACAATGCTCGTCCATTTTTCTGTCTCCGCTGGAATCTTCTGATCACTCCGTTGTCTCAGTTAAGATAAAACCAATTGCAATGACTTCTAATATCCCTTTTCATTACATGGGGTGTCGATACTCGATGACTGACTGTGACAGCTTCAGATCTTTCATATCAGAAATTTCTCTACACTCTATTTTTGAAAAAAATGTGTCCCGTATCGCATCTGATATCCTACTGGTTAATCGTTGGTATTTAAAGATCCATATGCTCTAAGAAATCCAAACAGAAACCAAACAGCCAGCCTTGGTACAATCCTGAATGTGCCGCTGCCATTGCTCACAGAAATAATAATTCCAATTGCTTTCAACGGAATAGATACTTTTAAATAAAAGCCGCATTTAGAACTGCTCGCAACCACTGTAAAAAGGGTTGTACAAAACGCGAAAGAGTCCTATGCCCAATCCGTTAAATCTAGAGTGGCTCAGCAGAGGTTTGGTTCATAAGAGTTTGGTGAATAACTAACAGGGTCTTAAACATATGTCAGACATTTATTCCATCCATCATTAAAGGACCAGAGGTGATTTCCTCAGCATCTGATGAAGCCAAACTTTTTGCTAAGAACTTTGTATCAAATTCCACCCTTTGCGATCAGGGTTGACAACCGCCTGAATTTCTCTCTATGACGGTAAGCACTTTGAGCAACATCCATATATCTGTTTGGGATGTTGCCAAAGTAATCAAGAACCAAGATTCCAGTAAAGCAACTGGTACTGATTACATTCCAATCATAGTGCTTAAGAAGCTGAAACCGGAACTAGCTCCTATTCTTACACAGCTGTTCAATCATTGCTTACAGAAGAAGTGCTTTTCATCACGTTGGAAAACTTCGTCAGTCCGACCAGTATTTAGAAATACTGGAACTCGGTCTTCTGCATCTCAGTATAGGCCAACTAGTCCCCTATGTGTCATGAGTAAGTTGTTTGAATCTGTAATAAATCAAGAAGTTGTCAATCACCGCAGCAAAAACAATCTACTCAGTGACAAATGATATGGATTTCGTCTTGTAAGATCAACAACTGACGTGCTGACTGTAATATCACACAGGATAAGTGTATCTATTGACGGAGGCTTCGTTTCTAGAGCAATATCTCTTGACATATCAAAGGCTTTGATAGGGTTTAACACAAAGATTTGCTTCACAAGCTTGCTAGCTATGGGATATCTAGAAATGGATTATCAACCATTAAACCATTTCTCTCTGATAGGTTTATAAAAGTAGTTGTTGATGGACAGAAGTTTGAAGTACATAGTATCAATGCCAATGTGTCTCAAGGATTAATTCTGGGCTCAACCATCTTTTTGATCTTCATCAATGATCTTCCAAATCACATACTAAGATCATTCGTTGACATTTATGCAGATGACACAACCATCTATGGCAACACTTCGATGAGCATTAATGATCAATATCTCTCTCTCTCTCTATCTCTCTTTCGACCTGGAGCATGTAGTGCAATGGGAGAAAAGGTGGCTGGTTACTTTTAATACATCTAAAACTAAGCTTCTCTCCTGTTACCACTTTGCCGCAATTGAAATGAATGACCCACTCCTCGAAGAAGACCTCTATCTGGATAAGCTTCTAGGGCTGACCTTCACTCTACACCCGAGAGTGAAAACTTACATCAAATCTGTTGCTAAGGTTGCTAAAAAATGGTTCGATCATTCTACCGCCCCAGAAATTATTTCACTCCTGACGCAATTCTCTACCTGTATAAGAGCCAAGTACGTCCAAAGATGAAGTACTGTTGCCACATATGGGCAAATGCCGCTCAAAAAAAACTTTTCCTTCCTTGACAGAGTACAAACCCGACTTCAAAATCTAGTAGGTGATGTCCTCTTCTCTTCTCTACAGCCTCTTTTTCATAGAAGAGAGGTTGCTAGTCTTTCTCTGCTCTATCGTTATTTTCATTGTAAGTGCTCGACAGAACTCACATCTATGATCTCACACTGTAAATCATTCACAGCAAGAACTCGTCTAGCTACAACCACTAAAAGTAATTTCCCTTTCTTCGTCTGTGTACCCAAAACTAAACGGAACTTCCATGAGCAAAGTATATTTCCAAGAACTAACATATGTGGAACACAATACCGCGTGTCTGCTTCCCAACTGACTACAATATGGTCCTTTTCAAGTCTAATGTTAGCAAATTCTTATTAAGCCGTCCTCCTAAATAATCAAACTCTGCCCAGTCCAAACCATCGTTACTAATCATCCGGAAAAATTCATTAACCCTTATCCTCGAGTGGCCTTTGGGCCTTGATAAGCGATGCCTCGCTAGTACATAAAATATAATTAATTGAATGAAATTATTATGAAACTATAATTTTGTAAATATAATACACAATTTCTAAAATTATCGGATGTAAATAGCTTCCAAAAAATGTCAATCTTTTAATACTTGAGAATTTTCTAAGAATTTAATAACCCGTTTAAATGACTCTTCAACGTGTTTCTAAATTCCTTTCAAATTTTGAAGTATCACGAAGTAATTCATTTGCTTTTTTAAATCATTAACAGATGTTAACATGACTGAATTGTTTATGAAGAAACCGAAATGCATTCTGAATTGAACGAAGGCATGTATTCTTAAGATGCGTCCATTGGATAAAATTCTTGAGATGCGTGTATTTAATCGATGAAAATGCCGATTCTAACTTAAGTCTGACAAACAGACACGCCAATAAAAAGATAAACAGAGTCTCTAAAAATGCCTATTTCATCTCTTATCGTGATAAACTGACGAAAATGCTATTTCAAACTCAAGCGTGACAGACCGACTGATGAAGACGGAATCTTTCAGAAATTCTTTCTTTTGTAGAAGAGCCCTGCCAGTCATGCGCAGTATGCGCATACGTCCTTGGCCTACTTTTGTGAGTCTTATCGAGACATGCGTCGGGTTAAGGTTAGGTTAAGGCTGTACGAAATGCAAAATAAACGCCACCGTGAAACGCATCGCGGAATAATGAACAGCTATATCTATGAGTTTATGTGGCGGCAGAAATATAAGGGAAGCGATATTTATATGCAAATACTCAATTGTATGAATGGATTCAATCCTTTCAAGTCAGTAATAAAACTTCTTTTTTTACGACAATCTACATTTTCTGTTTTGGGGGTAAAAATAGAATTTTTTAGCGGTGGTATTTTTGGTGGGGTATTTTTTAGAGGTGGTATTTTTTAGAGGTGGTATTTTTGGTGGGGTATTTTTTAGAGGTGGTATTTTTTAGAGGTGGTATTTTTTAGAGGTGGTATTTTTTAGAGGTGGTATTTTTGGTAGGTATTTTTTAGAGGTGGTATTTTTTAGAGGTTGTATTTTTGGTGGGATATGTTTTATTAAATTATTTTTTTTATTGTAGTGCTTTACGCTATTGCATTTTTATTTCAATAAAAAATCGATTATGCGTAAATAAATCAAAGTAATAATATGCTATTCACGTAGAGGTGAGAAAAACACATACACTAACACACGAGAAGTGGCCACACATCTTTATTATTATAGAGATATGTCCACATATGCACTTCATAGCGGTGTAATCGTCATTAAGTTTGTATCGCAGATCTTCACTAAACGGCCCTCATTTATATTGGCCTTGCGTCGAACTTAATCCACATAGAGTGAGCAGATTTAACCCAACGGTACTAAATGGCAGCATCATGTAATGGATGGAAGAGAGACCCTGGAAACGTAGAAGGCCGAATATATCATCTATGACATCTTCCACATTAATTCAAAGTAAACCGTATCGAATCATCTCATCTATACATCCAACAGAAAAACAAGAATTATGGGGCCCTCACTTCGAACCGCCTCACATTCCCACCCATTTCTCTCTCTCTCTCTCTCTCTCTCCTTCTCCCTCTCTCTTTCTCTCTCTATCTATCTATCTCTCTCTCTCTCTCTCTCTGTCTCTCTCTCTTTCTCTCTCCTCATCGGTAGAAATCAGCGAATTATCTAACGTACACACACCACACGTATATTAATACATATGCCTGTGTGTACGTGTGTGTAGATATACTAACAGGATATGTAACACAAATCAAGATTTTGTACAAATATTCGTTTTTTTAACATATTTGTTTAATGCATTTGTTCGGTCGGTTTTTTTAAAACACACACACAGGGAAAGTTTGAATTACCTACTAGACACCATCCTCGAGTGTCTTCGGCCTCTCTGTACAAGAGTTTGTACATACAACCTAACATGAGGATACTTCATCCTACAAGTAAACTCTGACCAAATATTAAGAATAACATAGTATTCGCAGCACAAATAAGATTCACTCGACACGGCTATAAACCGGCCCATACGAGGTGTAGTGTACCTTTTTCAAGTAATGTTACCTCAAGTAACATCACTTAGCTAGATATTCCAAGAAACTAGACGAATTCTTGTCCTGGAATCCGGTAAGACCAAGAGACCACAAGAAAGATATGCTATAACATAGTAAACAGGTCAATTGGGAAGAGGAAAATAAATGTACTTAACTTCTTTACTAACTCAACGTTTTGAAGATAAAAGAGAATTTTAATAGAATATTCGAATATCTATGTATCTCAGATAGAGGCCCCTTGACTTTTTAGAACTTAAACTGAAGTAAAATGAAACAATATATATATATATATATATATATATATATATATATATATATATATATATATATGTAAAGGAGTAAGGCTACCAACATTTGTAGAATGTTTTTTTTCAACATTTATTTATTATTTTGTTGTTTTACCATTTTATAATTTTATATTTTTGTTGTTTTACCATTTTATAATTTTATAAAGAATAACATAATATAAAATTATAAAATGGTAAAACAACAAAAATATAAAATTATAAAATGGTAAAACAACAAAATAATAAATAAATGTTGAAAAAAAACATTCTACAAATGTTGGCAGCCTTACTCCTTTACATATATACTTTTCTCTCGTTGGAACTGCACTAATACTGCACTACCCTCTTTTATATATATATATATATATATATATATATATATATATATATATATATATATATATATATATATATATTGTTTTAAATAAAAGCGGGAATTTTGTCTCGAAATCTATTTCGAATAACATCTTATCATGAGAAATCGTTGGTATACAAAATGTGTAAATTACAAGAAAGAGCAAGTATTGGTGAATTAACTACCAATGAGATGGGGCAAAAGCGTTTATAATAGATTTAATTTAATAAATCGAATTTAATAATTATATATATATATATATATATATATATATAAGATTTCCTTTATTTAATTGACAGACAGAGCTTCATGACCAAAGACTACATAAACTGTTTCGTCAATCTTGCTCCATATCAGGAACAAAAGCATTTTATTTTCAATAACATTTTCCGATTTTAAGATTTAGTCGTGTTAGAATTTTTCGTTTTGCTTACACATTTCATCGGAAGGTGGATGAATTATTACCCCTGTCTGGTTTCGAGTTTCGAGTTTCATCGCCACCGCCGCAAAAAATTCATAGGATAAACTTTTGTCTTAGAACGGTCTTACACTCGATACTTTCACTGCAGAAAATGACACTGGCAGACTATTTGTTTTACAATCATACTTAGACTGTTTAAAATATGATGTTTTAGTATAATGCACGCAAGAATGAAGGAGAGAAAGAGAGAAACACAAAAGTATATAAAGAATCCGTTTCGACGATTATTTTAATTAGGACAGTCAAACCGTTACAATGATTTTGATTTTCAGACCTACATTATATTAAGAGATAAAACCATGTTTCTTAGGATAACTATAACGTTGCTTTTTGTAGTAACAGATGTAGGGAGTTCGAACCGCTATACACATATATATATATATATATATATATATATATATATATATATATATATATATATATATTATTGTTTTGGGCCAATAATCTGCATACACATTCATGATCACCTAATTAGAATATCTGGATTCCTTTGTTTTGTTTTATACTAGTATACCCGTCATAAGATAGATAAAATTAATTCCCCGAACACAACAGTTTTGCACCACTTTTATATCCCTCTACGAAAATGAAAATCGAGATATAATGCTACTAAATATTAAGTCTAGAATCCCTGTTTCTAATTTTGATCAAAATCCATTATCTAATTTTGATTCGAAAAACTGTCTCAAATTTAGTGCTTAAAATTAAGTGCTTAAAATTAAGTGCTTAAAATTAAGTGCTTAAAATTTAGGACTTTAAATTAAGGGCTTAAAATTAAGGGCTTAAAATTTAGGGTTTAAAATTAAGGGCTTAAAATTTAGAGCTTAAATTTAAGGGATTAAAATTAAGGGCTTAAAATTAAGGGCTTGAAATTTAGGGTTTAAAATTAAGGGCTTAAAATTGAGGGCTTAAAATTTAGGGCTTAAAATTAAGGGCTTAAAATTTAGGGCTTAAAATTAAGGGCTTAAAATAAAGGGCTTAAAATTTAGGGTTTAAAATTAAGGGCTTAAAATTAAGTGCTTAAAATTAAGGGCTTAAAATTAAGGGCTTAAAATTTAGGGCTTAAAATTAAGGTCTTAAAATTAAGGGCTTAAAATTAAGGGCTTAAAATTTAGGGCTTAAAATTAAGGGCTTAAAATTTAGGGCTTAAAATTTAGGGCTTAAAATTTAGGGCTTAAAATTTAGGGCTTAAAATTAAGGGCTTAAAATTAAGGGCTTAAAATTAAGGGCTTAAAATTTAAGGCTTAAAATTAAGGGCTTAAAATTAAGGGCTTACAATTTAGGGCTTAAAATTAAGGGCTTAAAATTAGGGGCTTAAAATTAAGGGCTTAACATTTAGGGCTTAAAATTAAGGGCTTAAAATTAAGGGCTTAAAATTAAAGGCTCGAAATAAAAAAATTGAAATTTACTCAACTTTGATTGGTATCTAATGACTATGAATGAACTTTCATAAAAAATAAATATTTGAATTTTCAAATGTGAGATTTTATCTATATTATGGCTCTTCTAAACCCATTCGCAATACTCCAAGGAAACGGAAATTTGGGGAATATTTCTTATTAATTGTTATGTAATGTCTAATGTTTAAATTTCATAAAAATGTGAGGTGTTTAAATTTTTACGAAGAGCTTCTACTCCCTTTTACCTCATTTGCATTAAACTAACTTAAACTAAATACAGCCCACATTACTCACTTTTATGGCGTAACAGCTCTGTTCCAATATTCAGCATGATCAGTTAATTAGTTTAGGAGTGAATTCTATACATAGAATATATATGGGGTAAAGTACACGATAATTCATGAAAATGAAATGCCGTGGTGGACAAAATGTGTGAAAAATGACAAACGGAAAACAGGTTGAATTCTAATGTGTGACAAATCAGCAGACCTATCTCTGATTCATTCAGATTAATCTTTTGGTTTCTCGCTTTCTGTGTATCAATTTCATGCCCACTCCTTTTCGTTATTTATCCTGGCCTGTTCTTCTGTCTTCTTCCCTCTTATCGCATTTTACCCCTTCCCCCACCGCATCCCTTATACGAGCTCAGTAGGTGTGAAAGTGAAAAAGAAAAAGAAAAAGAAAAAGAAAATAGATAAAAATATAAAAGGAAGAATAAGAAACAAAGAAGAATGTGTCAACCACTTGTCATATTTCAACGCCACTTAAAGTCTTCTCATATGGTCCAATCGGATCATCCTTTCCTCATCCCATGTGTGTGCCTTCAAAATAAAATTATTTCCAAATCTTCACTTTTTCTGAAGACGTTCACCAACACGAACGAAACCGGTCAACCCTCTTTTTTTTGTTTTTCTCCTGCACTTTAACCTGTTTTCCGTTTGTCATTTTTCACACATAGAATATATATATAAACATATACACATTTATCTTTATATAAAGATTTTTTATCGTCATGATATTACTACAACCGCTGCTACTACTACTACTACTACTACTAATAATAATAATAATAATAATAATAATAGTACTACTGCTACTAATAATAGTATTAATAATGATGCTTATAATAGTAATAATAATATTGCCTATTTTGTTACAATAGTCTAGTATTATATATGAATTTATAACTTAAACGAAACAAATTATAAAGTAGTTATGCGATTTACATTCAATTTTTTTGGTAGGGGGGCAATTCATAACATAACATAACATATATTTGGGAAAAAGGCTTTTGCCTGTAACTCCCGTTCCTTTCCTTCTTGTCCACTATATCAGTTCGTGCACAGGTCTGACTAAATATTGTCTGTGAAGCCAATCTTTGTCCAACTTGCACTTAAAGTCGTTTACGTCTGTTGCGTCGATGACCCAGTCTGGCAGAGAATTCCAATTGTTCACAACCCGTATCCCAAAGGAATACTTTCTGATGTTTAGCCTACTATGCTTCTTTTCCAGTTTTACGTTGTGACCTCTTGTCCTGGTGATCTTGCTGAGGGGTAGCAGTCTCATCTGGTCCATGTTGTCTTTGCCTGTGAGGATCTTGAATGTCTGGATCATATCTCCACGTTCCCTTCTATAGTACATGGACGGGAGCTTCATGTGTCTCAGCCTGTCTTGCGTCCCACAAGTAATATGTAAAGTAGGGCCATATTTGCTCCATCTCATTGGCCTTAATAGCTTTCTTAGCAAAATCTACACACTTAAAACCGTTTAGTCAGTTATTTATGCCAAATTTTGTATCGTGTTCTTTTTCGCAATTTCAATATTTAATCCTGATCAATATCTCATTTTCATTAGTCATATTTAGAAGAAGATGGTGGGGATTGTATCCTATAATTCAGGTTTACGAACTCTATTCCCATCATCACCGAGCAAAAAACTTAATAAGACGCTTTTTTCCAGAATCACCGATTTCGTATTTCATCAACCGTAAAAAGTATACAGTACAGACTTATTTTTATTCAATAAAAAATAACATTTTCTATGAAACATATACACTTGTTCGTTCACTAGAAACACGGGCATTTACACTTTTAATAAGAGAGATAGAAAGAAAGAATTTTATTACAATTTTTTATGAATTAACATCATTTTTAAAACGAGCCGAGAGTCTGAGAAATACAGACAACAAAGATAGAGAAACAGAAAGATCTCCAATAATAATCCCATGCATACCTTTTGCTTAAAAAACAAATATTCATTTACTTTTTTCCGATTTCATCAAATACTTTCACGTTTGGACATAGGAACTTATTCGAAATTGATAATCAATAATGATTAAAAAAAAAATTGTTTAGCATTTTCATTTTTTTTGTCGCATCCCGTAAAATTGAACGTACGATTTCATTTTGTTTCGGCTCCATTTTTGAACGCCCCGTTCAAGACAGTAGTTATCAACGTAGCAATATTTAAGATTATTTTTCTTAAGAAGCCTTCCATCCGGCAATATATATTCACTCGGGAAAGGCCGGCTAAATATCGCTAGTCTTATTGATTATCGACAATTTCTCCCTATTTCGTTGAAAAAAGTAGATTAAAAAAACTATTTTGTCAGTCAGATATGGCAAATCGATGTCATCGATTTTTATATTTAATCCTGATCAATATTTTAATTTTAGTCATATTTAGACGGAGCAGAGATTTTAATCCTTTAGTCACATGTACTCCCAGTCTCCCCATGGACACCAGGAAAAATTAATACGATGCACTTCTTCTATATTCACCGGTATAAATATTTGGCCAAATTAGTTATTCTGCAATTCTGTCAAAAATAACGTCGCTTTCTTAGCAAAAAAGTAGCTTTTTAAATCACGAACAAAACAATACATACGATGGAATAAAGTAATTAGTTGTATCTAACTTTTAATGCTTTTATAATAAACATGAAAAGTTAATTTCAAGTTTATTTAATAGAGGTGACTTAAATAAAACAAACATATATGACTTACATTTGCCAGAGGAAGACTTATTGGAGTTATTTTTATTTTTGTTCCGCGGCGAATGCTTTTAATTCTTTTAAACAATCAGAAAAAGTCTGAAACCGGTGCATACAGAAAGTCTATCTTATTTAAATTTTGTCCCGGTGTGTTAGGTGAATAAGAGTAGATGCTAGTAAAAACTACCCCGTCTTTCATAATTTATTAATAAAATAATTATTGTTCAATATTACATATTAAAATAGTTGAAATTGATTGAAAATATTTTGTCAAACATTGACCAATAATTGGACTAAATCACATTTTGATATTAAATGTATTTACGCCAACGAGATAGGGGTAGGCTGTCTTTACTTTATATATAAGAAGATATATAACGTGTATAGACATTACAGACTAAAAATGAAACGCGAATAAACAGCATAGAACAATTATTTGTCTTTCCAGCCGTTAATTACTTTAGGGGTGAATCCTGTACATACAAATATATAAATATATAAATATATAAATATATAAATATACCTAACTTTATAAAGATATATATATATATAATATATATATATTTTTTTATTTATAACTAAAAATTTATACAAAAATAAAAATAAACATTTAGAAAAATAATAAAATATTATAATAAAAAATTTAAATGCGTACTATAAATTAAAAGAATTAAAATAATTACATAAAATACATCTCTTCCTGTTATTGGCAACGCAGTTTCATTTAGGAAAAACAACCATACAAGCACTGTCTGTGTGTGTGTGTGTGTGTGTGTGTGTGTGTGTGTGTGTGTGTGTGTGTGTGTGTGTGTGTGTGTGTGTGTGTTAGCGCGCATTTCTATTCCTCTCTAACGGTGATTCTTTTTCGGGAATAACATGTAGTTCTATGTCGAAAATTACGCTCCAAACTCCTAAGGACAGAAAACACCAATCTTTTTCTTTTTTTTTACACATTCTTGCGAAAGTGTGCAATCCTTCCGGCGAAACGTAGGGAAGATTCATCGGAATTGAACAAGGGCATGTATTCTTAAGACGCGTCCATCGAATGAATTCTTGAGATGCGTCCATTCAATCTGTGCATTTTGCGATGAAAATGCCGATTCAAACTTACGCCTGACAAACAGACACACCAATAAACAGATTAAGAGAGCCTCTACAAATTGACAGAAGATGAGGGAATCTTTCAGAAATGCTTTCAACGATACAGCTCTTTTGTAGAACAGCTCCGTTGATAAAAAAAGTCCCCCGCCAGCCATGTGCAGTAGGCAAATGCGCCCTTGACCTACTTTTGTCTACTATGTAGACATGCGTTTGGTTAGGGTTACGGTGTTTAAGGTTAGGTTTAGGATGTACAAAATGGAGAATAAACGCCACTGTGGGACGCATCGTGGAATGGCGAACAGCCATCTCTATGATTTCATGAGGAGGCATAAATATACGAGAAACGATATTTTTTTATGCAAAACTCAATAGTAAAAATGGATTCCATTCTCTTACGTAAGTAATAAAACTTTTGTTCTTTTTACAGCAACGCGCATTTTCTCTGTTTTTGGTCGCGGTGGCAGTTTTTGGTAATTGTATTATTTGGTGGTGGTATTTTTTGGTGGTGGTATTTTTTGGTGGTGGTATTTTGGGGCGGTGGGTTTTTTGGGACGGTACTTTTTGCGGAATATTTTTAGCAGGTTATTTTCTGGCGGGTTATTTTATGCAGGGGTATTTTTAGCGGTGGTATTTTGGGGCGGTACTTTTTGCGGGATATTTATAGGGGGTTATTTTATGCAGGGGTATTTTTAGGGTGGTATTTTGGGGCGGTACTTTTTGCGGGATATTTTTAGGGAGTTATGTTATGCAGGGGTATTTTTAGCAGTGGTATTTTGGGGCTCACTTTTTGCGGGATATTTTTAGCGGGTTATTTTATGCAGGGGTATTTTTAGCGGTGGTATTTTTTTACGGTAGCATTTTCTTGGTGGGGCTCTTCTACTAAAGAGCCAATAATATTTCAAACTAAAGCTAAACTGACTAAAGAAAATGGCATTACAAACTTCAGTGTGACAGATAGCCCGACGGCCAGAGTCTATGATAGATATGTATGGTCGCATTTAAAATAGGGTACGCCCATTCAATATTTGGCGTTTGGCGATTAAAATAATAGTTTAAACTTGAACGCAACAGAGACCAAAGAAAATGCTATTTCAAACTTAATTGTGACAGACCGACGAAAATTGTACCTCAAACATACGCGTGACAGACCGACCGTGCAAGGATGTATCTGTTAAAATGTCCCGTCCCCTTCGGTTGTGTACGTCATCTCAGCAAATCAACCAAGAACACAAAGCCGACAACGCCGTCGCCTGCGCAAAACAGAGCCGAAAGTCACGGCGCGTTAATCCTCTGACAATAAACGGACGGCGCGCAATTAAACTCGATTAATTACATTTCGCTTTCGACAAGTAATCGATGTATACAAAACACGAAACGAACAGTTAAGAGAGTTCGTTTTTTTTCTTTCTTGTCGTTAAATATTTGCGGTTATCTCCCTTTTAATATGAGGCTGAGAACGCGTCAATAGCGAAACTTAAATATCCACAGGCCAAGTTCTGATCCTTGTCACACGACCTAACGATACGTTTTCATCAAGCTAGAGCCGATCGTGGTTTAGTTATAGAAAGGGCATTCAATAAATAAGGTGAATTCCTAGAGAACCAAAGTGTTAAACAAATAACAATCAATGTAATTAGTCATTACTAAAGTTATATAAACTACTGATGGGACGATAAATCGGAATCGGGAATCTGACATGTCAGAACGTTCGGGGGTATCGGAATCGGAAAAAATGTTAGCTTTATTTCCGATTGTAAAAACGATTCATTTAATTTTTGTTATTGCTGTGTTTGTTTAAAGCTAAATTTTCCTTTACTAATACGAATGGCTAAATGATAAATATAAATTGATGCTAAACTACGATTAAACGAACAATCTATAGATCATAATAACATCTAAATACAATGCAAATGTTTTGTTGGTTTACTTTTGTGAAAACATGCACAATTTACACCGGATTTTACGGTAATCCGAAAAATAAAAATAAAATCAACTCTATAACTAAACATTTAAACATTTTTAAAGATCGGAATCGGTAATTGTATCGGAATCTAGAATTTAGAACAACATCGGTAATTGTATTGGAATCGGGAAAGATATTTGAATTGTCCCATCACTAATATAAACAAAATTCTAATATCTAAACATCTAAATAAATAAGTAAGAATATATATATATATATATATATATATATATATATATATATATATATATAAGTATGAAACTAAAAGTATACTTTTAGCGAATTAAACCTATAGTGAAATGATTTAAGCTCAATATACGAGATAGAGCAATTGTAAATATAAATAAAGGAAAAGAGATAAAGATGTGCGAATGAGAAATCTATTTCATCTTCGATTGTTCAATGCAAGGTGTGCTCGATAAAAAACATGTTTATTTTTCTTTCCTTAAGCCAGGCTTTTCAAAGACTAAAATCTTATCATCAGAGGAATTACATAGATGGATATGTTGGCAGGAGAATAGGCAAAATTCAAAATTTGAAAAAATTAAAGAAACAATATAAAGTAATGGAAAGTAAAGGTGTGTGCATAAAAAGGTTCTCAAAATATAGTCCGTCCAGTTGGGTAAATGTCCGTTGGCAAAGTGTTCGGTGACGAAAGATTTAAAAATGGAAAAAGAGATTTCGTGGAGACTGCGTTAGAGATGGTCAAAATATAGTAAATTCAAGAGAATAATGTTTAGTTCAACCGTAGATAAAAAAAAAAACACTTATCAGGATGTAATTTAGAGAATTGGGGCCATTTTAAAATACTTCCGTGGACCGTGAATAATAATAGTTTTTAATGAATTGAGTTTAAGATATTGTATATATTTCAAGTAGACCGAATTACTGGTGAGGGTTACTCCGATCGAACCTAGGTTCCGAGAAAGAATATTCTGGCTGAAAACGAGGCCAGTAAAAGTGAGAGAGGGGTGTGAGGTTAGGCATGTTGGAGGTTTAGCAGAGGAAATTGTGGCTGATGCTAGGAATAGGGTAGGAGAAAGGCTTGTTTAGTTACAGTTCATCGCTTGTAAGCAACAATATAATTTAATTACTGCTAGTTTATTTGCTAGGCTTGGAGTGGCTTCAGTTAGCAGTTGGGGTTCAATAAGCTAATACAGTAGCTTTCTGGTCAATAAGTAAACAGTTCGGGGGAAAATGTCCTCGTATTAAAACGGATTTTTTAGACAAAATTATATATAATTCAGAAAGTTTAAAAGGATTACAATTGGGAATTAGGGCTCGGATGGTTGGACATTTGGAATTTGCGTGTTTAAGATTTAATTATCCGGACATTTATAGTATTTCAGAGTTTAATGTTAATTTTTTTATAGACTTCCCAGTTAGTTAAATATTGGAGGTGTGACTAATTAAGATACTTTAATGTATCACTGATGTTAGGATTGGGAACAGGATTAATATGTTTTCATCAAGGGAGTTCAAGTATAAGGATTATGGGGTGGGATCGGGTTGATTATGCAACCGAAGTGATAACATGTAGTATTGAAATTACAGATAGATTTAAGGGGGACACATGGGCTATTACAGAAGTAACCGGGGAGCGTAATTTAAAGGTGGGAGTTATGGGATCTATGAGTAAAGGATTTTCGGTAGAGCGCTGCGTCCACAGAGTCGAAGGATTATATGCAAGGGAGATAAGAGAGGGAATTGATAAGTATGTAAGAGGGGTTAGCTAATAATTGACAATGGGTATAGGAATTAGAGTGTTGGAGTAGAAGAGGTTAATGATCAGTGGAGTGGAGAAGAGTGATGTTTGTTCTCAGTTTATGTTAAGTATTATGGGTTAATAAAGTTATTAGGTGCACAGGGGAAAATATGTTATGCTATTGGGATTATTAGTTGGAAAGTTGGAAAGGAGAGTAGTTAAAAAGTTAACAAATTATAAAATTAAAAAATTAGTCTAATATTAGAGGGGGAGAGTTGTAAGCTGGGAGAAGGGGTGTCAGAGGGAGTAATGAAATTGATGTAATTACATTTTCGTTTGTGCCGGCAATTTGAGATAAGTTCGTTTTTAGAGTTAATAATAGTTTTGCTTTTAGCTGCTGTAGCTATCATAAATGTTTCTAATGTACATAGTTGGCAGAAAGCGGATCCTGGAGTGTAGGATGTAGACTATTTTAATATTTTTTAATATTAGCCAATGTAGGGAGTAGGGAGTGTTTTTACGATGTGTATGTTAGCCTCCCACCTCCCATATTATATCTAAAATCGCAGTTTTTTAACGCAGTGAGAGGCTAAAATACATATTTGCATATCTGATATATAAAGTAGAGTGTGATATTCCCCTGTACCGTTGGCCGTAATAGCTTTATGCCCAAATCTGCACATTCAAATATGTTTTGTATGCGATTTAAGCCAATTATTAGTACGTTTATTTCAAAACCAAAAACGCTGTGGAGGGCAGTGTAGTATATGTTCGTTCGTTATATATACTAGCATGTACGCAACCAGAGGAAGCATATTTTTGCTAGTGATACGAATATAAGGATCAAATTCTTCTGAATATTTCATCAGATAGATCCCAAAAATATCCTTTTAAATTCTTATTTCAGCATTTTTTCTCAATTCAACCCTTTTAGTTTGTATTTACTGCCGAAGCACATTTCTTATAAAAAAGTTAAAACATATCTAACATATAAAGCAGAGTGACACTTTCCCCTGTACCATTGACCGAAATAGCTTTCTGACCAAAAGATACATGAAACACTGTTTAGTCAATAAGATATGGCAAATACTAGAACGTATACTAAAAATTATTTTAATGTTCCATCACATTCATCGATTCAACTATTTAATTCGAATCAATATACGAATTTTTTTCAACAGATAAAGAGATACATGTCGGAAGTTTTACCCTCAAATTAACATGTAATACCACCGCAACTTATTAAACCGGGTTATGTACTTAGTATGGTACTTAATTATCGCTTCACCAGTTGCAAACGCTACGGGTGCGCATTGCTGTAATAATCTCTTTAATATTATCTACTATTAACACACGGGACTTAGGCATGTTTATACACGATTGACGACTCATTATTTATACTATGCATACATGTTTCATGAAGAAAACAAACAAGTATTCTGTTTTTTTTGATTCTCAAGAGACTTAATAATATATTAATTTTTTCAACATATAAAGGGATACATGTCGGAAGTTTTAACCTCTAATTAACATGTACTACCACCGCCCCTCATTAAACCGAGACAATTTATTTAGTAAGGTACTTAATTTTCGCTTTAACATTTGCAAACGCTACGGGTGCGCATTGCTGTAATAATCTTTCACATTTTCTACCATTTAAACGTGATTTACGTACTTTTTACAAAATTGACGACTAATTATTTATACTATGCACATATGTTAGGTGAAGTAAACAAAAACGTATTCTGTTTGTCAATTCTCAAGAGACTGAAGAAATATCTCTTTACCCTAAATTATAGGTGCTGTTATGATTTTAAATTTTAGTACTTCGAACGGTTCTCTGTCCTTTATCAAAAATGTATTTTTGGTAAGAGTAGAATGGTATGAAACTGTTATAAAAAATGGACATTTTCATTTTTGTAAAACGCTTTCTTTGTCTTAACGAAAATATCCGTCCGCGTGAATTCGTTCTCCTGAACGGCAGAAAAAACGACTACATTTTGTTAATATTACCGTACACGTGTTTTTAATTAAGTTTTGTTTATGATAAAACAATTGGAAAGTGGATTTGAGTATAATCGATACTCTTCTATACTTGATCACGCCCTGGAATGTGTTTGTGATTTTCATGTTTTACCTGGAGATTGTTTAGTTCTCGAACTGGTTGTGGATATATCCAATGGATTCTATTTGAATTGTAGTTAATAAAGTCTATGCTGAAGAAAAATCATATAAGTTTTTCAAGCTTTACTCTGATGTAATAGTGATAACAAAATTGTTTTCTGAAACGTGTGTACATATGGATAAACATTGTTAAGTGTTTGTTTTCGGAGATTGATTATAATATTTAAAATTGTAATTAATTTTATAATCTACCGAATTATAATTTGTTTGACATAACCTGTTGATTATTGAGCTTATTTTTCTCTGCAATAGTTAAAATATCTTCATAAGATCCAATTTTTAAAAATTGTATTAATTGGTTTCCTGGTTGTTTAAGTTAAACTATTTCTAATACAGGGTGTCACAAAATTCACTGAAACTTGAACAAAAATTATAACTTCTTTTGTTTTTAATTAGTTTTCTTTTCTTTTTTTCAGAGTAGGTGAAGCTATTCTTCCGAAATTATCATAAGCAAATACAGAATTGAGGAACGAACCCACATTGTCCAATGGTACTTTGAGTCACATGGGTCAAATTCAGAAACGCAGTGGTGTTATCGACGACATTTGTACCCTAGAGATGCGCCCAGTGTAAATGCCATTAAAGCCATAATAATCCGTTTTCAAAAACAAAGTGCAGCATGTGACCTCCCGAGATCCGGAAGGTCTCGTTCAGTACGAACTGAAGACAATTGGGCGAAGTCTGGAAGAAGATCTAACAGTTTCAATCAGAAGAAGATCCCAACAGTTGAGAGTTTCACGATCCTCTTTACATAGGATGTTGCATGACATGGACATGTTTCCATTCAGCTTGTTCAGCAGCTTCAGCCTCAGGATTATGAGCAAAGACTGGAATTAGCTATGAGACTTCAGGCTTTGATAGTCAGTGTCAGTGACTTTTCGGACGTCCTGTATATATATGTGTGTACATCTATTTATCAGTAACGATATGTGACTTCGAAATTAAGGCATGCAATCAATGATGACCATTAATAGTCAAGTCTTATAAAAAAATCCATGAATCATGCCACGAATAAACCTGATTTATTTGTATATCAATTCAATTCTTTGTTTCTTATTTGGCAAATTCGTCGATCACTTTGTTTCGTTTCCTTCCAGAGGTCTTTATGCATGGAAATTAAACCAAATTACTGGAATTTGCTACAAGTTTCAGTAACTTTTGGGACAATCTGAATATATATATATATATATATATATATATATATATATATATATATATATATATATATATATATATATATAAATAAGGTTGGTGGGAGAGAACCCCAGCAGCGTGCTAGATTATTAATAAAAAAATTCAAAAATGAAAACGTAATATTCATTTATATTACAGAAGATGAGAACAACATTTGTACCGTCGGATTTGAAACCGACGGTACCAATGTTGTTGATATTTTTTGTCTGTCACGCTAAAGTTTTAAAAGAAATATTTACTTTGGTCCGTCAGGCTTAAGTGTTAAATAGTATTTCGTTTCGTTTGTCACGTTTAAGTTTTAAATGGCATTTCCGTTTCTCTGTCAAATGAGATATTAAATATGAATAACAGAAAATTGCTTCGCAGTCTTACCTAATTGGATAATCGTGTGTGAATTCTCTCAATGAATTATTAACTGCGTTGCCAATAAACAATTTAGGTCTGTTTGTGAATTGACTTCTCTCTAGTGCATTGTGCATTGGTTGTAGGTAGTATGTTTATCAAAGCATTTAGGATGTAACGTATAAAAAACGGAGGTTAATTCTTGTCATATTTGAAAGTAGTGTTGCTGCCGCCGTTATGGCCGTCGCCATGTTTTTGTCGAGTTTTTATTTCACGATGTTTGTTTGTTTGTTTGTTTTTTTGTACAGCGTAGCGTCCACATCGATCGTTCAATCATCACCGAACTTAGTCAAAATATCGGTCACGGTCTAACGTGTAACTGATTGAATTTTGGTGTATCTTTGTCAAAGGTCAAGGCCAAGGTCACAGAAAAAGGTGAAAGTCACACTTTTGGCGATAGCTTCGGTTCTTTTCATTATAGAGACTCGCTACTTGGCCCATATTGTAGCCAATGAAGCCCCGCATGCTATATGACTTTGAAATTTTAACGGAATTTCAACTTCCGGTTTTTACAAATTTGATGTATGGATCTGATGCGGTTTGATAACAATAACCATCATACAAAAGTTGAGCGTGATCAGATAAATAGTTTTTGAGTTACAACGCTTCCATGGAATAATTTCGGAAATACTTCATAAAATATGGAGGAGTAACGCCCAGATTAGACTTTGATCCATCCTTACGCTGTCAGGCGGTGGTATGCAGTCTCACAATTGACTTATGTTCCTGTTTTTATTTCTATTGTTGTTTTCTTTTTCAGTTTGCTGTTTACCTATGTATGTGTGTGTGAACGCATATTCTTTTTGCATGTAACAATATATATATATATATATATATATATATATATATATATATATATGCTTTTCCTTATTATCTACTGCCTGTACCTTCCCTTTATATTTTTCGTTTTATTTTACGCGATTTTAAAATAATAGTTCAATGTGTAATTAGGTCAAACAACGTTCAAATTCTCTAATCTGGCAGAAACGCAGCGATTGGTCAATTATGACGGTTGCGACACCGGTTCTCACAAAAAATGTCTCTTTTAATATATAAAGTTAAGACGATTTTCTCGCTGTACCTTTTTGAAGAATAGGAAAATAACCACATGCATCACACCTATATTACGCTTATTCATTCGAGCGTGTTTTAGTAAAGTTGTTATTATTTTCCCCAGCTAAACACTAAATATTAATTTTGGTCCACCATATTCGACTCTCCTCAAAACATACTTTATATAGGTGGTAGAAAAACTGTTCCCTCTAACAGTTTAGTATTTACACTCCCCATAGACACCGGGAAGTAATAAACAACGTCTACTTTTCAAAGAAAGTGTCCGTTGATATTTACTATTCGTCTGCTATTAATTTACTACATAATACAAAACATTACGCACACATTTAATGGACACTCCCGCTAATTCCGTTGATCTTCAAGAATATCGGATTATGTTATTTCTACCTATTACGTATACATTTATACTCATATCAGTTTTTAAATAATGCAATTAACGAACATAGTTCCTTGCAGTGTTTCATTATCAAACCTGGCGGCTACAATTTTTTCAGCGACTCGACTTCCGAGTTAAGTCAATATACGACGAGCTACTCAATAGATGAGCATAAAGTTGATTCTTTCTTAAACCTACACCTTTCACACGCATAGTATTTTAAAATTGGAAAAACCACATCAATTTCTTTGTGTAGAAATGACCTAAAATGTGTGACTGGTGGACCCTACATTTAGCCGCCTTCTGGCCGAGCATAACATAAAACTCATACCAGCTTACGGGCTTACAGGCTTCGTTTAACTGACTTATTTTCTAGTAGATTTTATACTCGCTTTCTTGGACAAATGGTTACGAATGTTGAGAGGTTTAGCGTTCGATCCCAGTCAACTCACACAACTTTTTCCTTTTTTATACATTCTTAAACTTTTGCAAACGCGGGAGAGGGAAGGGGGGCTACGGGCCGGGTGTTTTAAATTCAACGTTATTACGTAGTAATTTTAAAAGAATTCAATGTAATACGTAGTCATTTAACTATTCAATCAATGTAATACATAGTACTTTAACTATCGTGAATATCACCATTTCTATTCGAACACACATGGTTGATTAGTGCTCTGAAGGCCACCTTATTTATATTTGTGTACTTCAGTAGTACTCATTTTTCCTTTTTCTCTCCTCACAAAACAAAAGAGAATTTCTATACAAAGATAACGGGTGGAATTGGTTTTAATATGGCTCTGTAGGCCTCTTTAATTTTAAAAGTTCCCATTATCATAGATAGAGCAGGTACTTAATAGGATAGGCAGGAAGACTTTTAAAACCGTGTCTCCTTCCTTCCTTCCTTCATTGCTTCTTTCATTCCTTTCTTTCTCCTATACCCCTTCCTCAATTCTAAACCGAACATGAAAATTGTCCAATGTGACCTATTTGCGTTCTGTCGGATGTTGACAATTTTTAATTTTTTCTTTTATATTTCTCCCGGGTAACGCCGGGCGACGGGTCCAGCTAGTATTCAATGTAATCCTATTTTTAATGAGTGACAGTAGGTCTTTGACTGTGGGATGGTTAGCTCTTTCTATTTCCTTTATTATATCACTGTTATACTGCGGATGTACACCAGGGGTCGATCCTTAGACCATATAGAGTAATTTACTCCTCTCCAGGAGTTAGGCACAAGGCCAGTTTTTATCCTACTCCCACAAGTAAGATGTGACCCAAGCTCGGGTCGGAAAGTGGGGGTTGAAAAGCCAGCGCCCGAGAGGTGAGCACTCTGACCATCAAAAATTGCCTGGGCAGCCCCGTCGGCATTCCCCGGTAGGGGCGCCTCAAGCTGTAAGCAATTAACTTACTCCTCCCCAAAGAGGGGAGGCAAAGCCTGGGAGGGTGGACCTCCTAGAACTGCACAGGACAATCCCATAGACCGGCGTAAATCAAGCCCCGAAGGCCAAGACAATACCAGTCTATAGGGTGCAATACTTCCCTGGTGACATTTTGTCAACGATTGGTATATTTGCTGATGACACCACGCTTTATTCTCGACATGTGGGTAAAACAAATGCGCACGGCTGAATCCTTAGAAAGTTACCTCTAATATGTATTTGAATGGGATCAAACATGGATGGTTATATTTAATGCTACTAAGACAAAGTTCCTTTCTTTTAACAGATCTAAGAAACCTTTTCAACCACCGACTGCCATGGCTATTCGCATCCTACCCGAGTGTCAAACATTCAAATGCCTTGGCCCAAAATTCACAGGTAGCATGAATAGGAACAAATACATATATAACAGGGGTTCCCAACCTGGGGTGCGAGACGATATTCTACGCGTTGCGAGAAAAGTTTAAATAAAACATAGGATATTGGCTATATGTTACTCTATGTGTGTTTTTTTGTTTTCTCTTGCAATGTACTCACTTTTTGCTTTCATTTTAGAGTTAAGTATTATTATTAAGTAGCCATTAAATTCATGGTTGAATAGATTTAATCCAACCATTTACTTAATATATTTCAAGGAAATTATTCTTGTAAAGTAGGCTTTCTTTGTTGTCTACTCCGTATGTTTGCTTTTTGTAGCTATTATTTAGAAAAAGGTAAATTTTCTAAGCATTTGAAAACTAGACTTTGTACTATTTTGTACTATTTATTGCTACTCAACTATTAGTGCTATTTCAAGTAAGACATGATTTTTTGTAGCTATTATTTAGAAAAAAGGTAAACCTAGTCTATGTACTATTTTGTACTATTTATTGCTACTCAACTATTAGTGCTATTTCAAGTAAGACATGATTTTTTGTAGCTATTATTTAGAAAAAAGGTAAACCTAGTCTATGTACTATATTGTACTATTGATTGCTACTCAGCTGTTAGTGCTACATCAAGTAAGACATGATATTTTAAGATTTATTCAAATATCAATTTTTAGTTTGTTTCTTGGCTACATATGTAATTTTCCTGGCAAATTATGTTAGAGAATGAAGTTACGTTTTATTTTTATAAGATATTAGTCGAAATTCGCACAACTTATCCTATATTATATACATTTTAGGGGTGCCAAGTTTGAGTAAATTTCTTGAGGGTGAAGACCAAGAAAGGGTTGTGAAACACTGATATATAATAATGGCAAGGCCCCTTCTACCGTGCTAGAAAACTTCTCACACCTGCCAGCATTCTATGTCCTTACAAAGTCACCATTCGTCCATGCATGGAGTATTGTTGTCACATCTGGACTGGTGCACCATCAACTCTATTCTCCCTCCTAGACAAGGTCCAAAAAAGAGTATGTAATTTAATAGGTTTCTCACTGTCCATCAGCCCTTATCCCATCGCCGCAACGTTGCACCCCTGTGCTTGTTTTACTTCTCTGGTACCTTCTCAACATAAATACACTCGATCAACCCGACAATTAGTTAAACCCCATCCTTTTACTGTGGAGGTTCCCAGATGATGTATGTCTTTCTACTCTAATATATTTTTCTTCGAACTGCTGACCTTTGAAAATTCCCTCCCTGCTCCCTGTGTCTTGTACCAACATTCAGAAATTTAAATGTAATGTGAACAAACATCTCGCTACACAACTCCTCACGTAGGGGTTCCCACTGTAAATCTTGCTCCTAATCCTCAGTAACACCTTACGTCTCAACGGTCAATGTGACTTGTTTTTGGGGTGAATTGAAGTTTAATTTTTTTAATTTTACTAATCAAAAGAAAAATGTCAATAGGATTAACTATTCAAATATAAAAATTGATTGGAAGTACAATTTTTTATTTTAAAGAACACGGACCGGTATTTGCTATAACTAACTGGCAAAATAGAATTAAGTATGCACCTTGCATTAAAAGGTATTAATTACAAAAAACTACAACAAAACAACAAAAACAAGCTGGCTCTTCTTCATATATAAGAAAAGGATAAGATTGTTTTATGGATAGACATTTTATTTACTTTTGAATTTTTTAGTGTTCATAACAAATGCTAAAGTGTTTGCCGGAAGTTTTTAAAATTAAAAAAAAAAACGCGCTGCTTTATTTTATCGTAAATTTTATATTTTCATCTTGATTGAATATAACATTTCTAACTCCGTACACGCATCTCTGTACGCGTCTCAACCCGTACATATATTTGTCTGCCTCTTACTGCAACGAAGTTAAGCATAAGGTCAGATTATAGTGAGGAGTGCAACTCCCCGGAAAAAGAGGTCCCTCTGAATGGTTGCACAATTTACCGTGATTGGATCCATCGGCATTCTCCGGTAACGCGCCTCGGGCAACCATCAATGAACCAATCCAATGGTTCAAATCAGGAGGTAATACCTAGGACGATGGACTCCTACGACCGAACTGATACTCTATTTTCGAGAATAAGTCCGAGAGCCTGTGCCAGATGTTTAAGTTCCTATTTACTTACCTCTCCATGAAGACAGACACAAGGTCGGGATTTAATGTGAGGAAGATCCAACACAGAAAAGTGTAGTAGCCGAACAGATACTACACTTTGTTCCATAGTAAAAAAAATTTGAAATAGTTATAAGGGTAAATTAAATTCGAAGCCTGAATTGCAGCATCTCAAACTTGTACGTCTGCATCTTAGTGAAAAAGTCCTAAGAGGTCCATCCTCCCAGGCTTTACCTTTTCTCCAAGAAGGGGTTAGTTAATTGCTCATCGCATGATGCGCCCCTGCTTAGGCATTTTTGTAGGGCAATGTGCGATTATCTTAGTGCGCTGGCTTCTCAAACCCCTAACCCTAACCCTAAACCCTGACTTTGTGTCTAACTTTCTGGCAAAGAGGTAAAAAAAATAGGAATATGCATAAGGACCTTTCTACCATTGAGCAATTTCTTCCACCTTATATTGGGATATGCAGCGAATAAATAAAATTCAAACAAAAAATGGGCAATTTTTTGTTTTAAATCCGAAAAGATCAAACAAAAAGCCTCAAAACATTTACAAAAATCTCACAAGATTGTAAACGATTTTAACCGCGAAATTAGAGGTATTCACCGTTTTTAAAATTATGATTATTTTAAAAGCATTATTAAAAAAAAATGTTAATCCCTTCTCATTCCCTCTTGCTCTCTCTCTATCTCCCCCTCTCGTTCTCTCTCCCCCCCCCCTCTCTCTCTCTCTTTTAAACCTCAGGGTATGGAGTGGTGCAAGTTTCGCAAGGGTCACTGAACCAAGGAAGAACATTTAAAAATGACATGGTAGAGTTGGGTTGTTGTCTTTGCGGGTGGTTTATACGGCAAAGCAGGTGCACAAAATAAGTGTTATGGAAGAGGCAAAGGAAGAGGGTGAGTAGGTGGGTCGACCAGAGTAGGGTTTCGGTGGGGATCGGGGCGTACTTCACTGCGGTTGGCAGAAGAGCGGAAAGATGGGACGGAGGAAGGTTTATGCTGATTGTCGTTAATTTAATGCCGGATAATCAGAGTAACTCCTCCTCCTCATCATCATCATCCTCCTCTTCTCCCCCCTCTCAGTCCTTCTTTCTTCTCCACTTTCTCTTCTTTATTTTACGATTCATCTGCTTATTGTTGTTCTTCTTCCTATTAATATTTTTTCTTCTTTCTCTTCTTTTACTTTGTTCTTTTTTTCTTTTCTTTCTCAGCTTGTTCGTCTTCCTCTTCTTCTTCCTCTTCTTTCTTTTCTTCTTTCTTTTCTACTTTAATTGTTTTCATATTTGTCTTCTTTCTCTTCTACTTTTTTATTTCTCTTCCTTTTATCTGCTTCTTCATCTTTTCTTCTGCTTCTTCATCTTTTCTTCTTTCTCTTCCTCTTCTTCTGCTTTCTCTTATTTGTATTCTTCTTTCTTTTCTTACCCTTCGCGTCCATTTTTTCTTTCTCTTTTTTTCTTTTTCTTCCTCTATTCTTCTGTCCCTCCTTTCTCTTTTTCTTCTTTTGTTTCATCTTCTTCAACTTCTCCTTTCTCTTCTTCTTTTTCCTTTTTGCGTCGGCTTCTCTTTCCTCTTCTAATTCTCCTACTTTCTTCTTCTAGCTCAACGTAACACCGCAAAATATACTAGACGCATCATCATCATCATCATCATCATCATCATCATCATCATCATCATCATCATCATCATCATCATCATCATCATCCGCTGGCCCTTTTTCCTTTTACTCTCGGGATGTTAAGAAAATTCCTTAAAGGTTTCTTCCTATCTCTTCATACGCACTTCCAGAACAACCCCTCCCTTGACATCACCGCATCATCCTCCCTCTCCCTGCGACAACACCCTCACCCCGACCCACTATAATTAGCCACCAAACGCTCCCAAACCTCTCCCTGTCTCCACCCTCCAGTAAATGAAGTGTTGAACTCGGCCTTTGGATAATAATTATCTAATAATTACATGTTCAGAATCAGCCAGCATTTGTCAGTGACGAGTGGGGATAGGGGCGAGAGAGGGAAGAGGGGGGGGGGACAAGTGAAAATATGGCGGGTCGAAACCGAAGGTGACACAAATATGGAAATCAAAATGGATGACTGAGGTAAAAGTAAAAACAAAAAGAAATAATTAGGTGTTAGGGTTGGAGTCCTTCTTTTGAATTGATAAGCGACGGGTTTCGTGGAGGGAGGGATGTTTTGTTTTTTTAAAAAAATGGACAGATTTAAATACCCTTCTGGGTTGTACAAAATGCTATCGTTCGCCAGGGGTGACATGGGGTAGTTGAAGTAGAAAGAAAGAAAAAAAGAAAGAAAGAAGGGTAGCAGCTGTGACGGCGCAACCTATCTCCGAATCCCTCGGACTAGAGAAAGGAGGGAGGGCAAGCCTGATCGGGGAGTCTGGAAAGAGATTATTTGGAACTCTGGAAGCCTCTTTAGGTTTTGACCTCTTACTTCGGAGAATGACCAAACCATGGCGTATGCGCTAACGGTAGTGCACTTTATAATTGCAAATGGCGCACTAAACCAAATAGAAAATAAAAGAATAAAACATGCCTGATCGTGCAAAATAAAATAAAAATTGAACAGATTTCGAGATAAATGTAGACCAGTAAATTAGGACCCAAAAAAAATTCGCCAAACCAGAGCAATTTTATGTCGTCTATTCTGTTGTAAGTCTATCAATTACTATGTATAATCAAAAGATTCGCGCTTTTCTTTAACCGTCGTAACGAAAAATCGTGAATTCAATTTCTTATCATCAATGAAAATTCAAAATCACCATTAAAGTAAGTAAAACTTATCTTGTAACTATTTAGAATTATTTTCCATACATTGCTTTTCTGATCCCCATATATATATATATATATATATATATATATATATATATATATATATATATATATATATATATATTAGGCCCTCCGTTCAGTCTAGAGAGACTATGGATACCCCTATAAGGGGCTGGCTGCGCGTGTAATTATGAAGCAAGGGGTGCGCAATCCCTAACAACACCTCTCCTGAGTCGGCACTGCTTGATTCCAATGGCAAGCAGTTCAAGACGACTGGAAACAATGCCGAGATAAACAGAGAGCACATACAGCACCTGGTAGTCCCAAATGGTCATCCATTTAGTACTGGCCAGGCTCAACGTCGCTTAACTTCGGTGATCTGACGGGAACCGGTGTGTCAACGTGATTTGTACCGTATATATATATATGTTATTTGATATGCAAATTATCATATCTACGGTAGTCTTAAAGGTAATATGTTATTATTATTATTATTTTATTATTATTATTATTATTATTATTATTATTATTATTATTTATTTATTTATTTATTTATTTATTTATTTATTTATGTATATATTAGTGAAATTTTAAGCGGAATTATTTCGACAATTGCTTATTGGGGAAATGGTAGTTTAATCAGTACTATTGGAGAGCCATGAATATTATAACTGTCCTGTTTTTAAATCTCCGAAACAGTTACATGGTAAACAGCTGATGATCCCCGTGTTAATATTAGACGCTTAAGGTCTCCTGTTTTTGTTTAACTCTTAGATACTTAACCCCCCCCACTTTTTATTTTTTTATTTATTAATTTTCCAACGAGTGTTAAGTCTGCAATATCTTGGATTTAGTTAGTTTCTCTGGGAATTTAAACTGCATTTTACTTTTTTTCTTTTTTTTGTTTAAAATAACTCAAAGCTTCTTTAGACTATATATATATATATATATATATATATATATATATATATATATATATAAATCATAAATATTTGTTTTTATCTACATACGTATACGTTTCATCCTTACGGGAATCATCAGTGTAAAGAAAAATTATTCAAACTGGTCACCAGACTCGAACCCCGGAACACGGGTTATGTTTCAAACTCAAATTCCGAGGTCTTAGCCCACATGGCCGTTGTCATCAACTCGGTAAATCAGCGAGAGAGTAATCCTATTTAAAGGCAGCCGTCGTAAAGTGTTCTACTATTGAAAGGAACATATATATATATATATATGTGTGTGTGTGTGTGTGTGTGTGTGTGTGTGTGTGTGTGTGTGTGTGTGTGGGTGTACGCGTCTGTGTGTGCATATAAGAAGAAAAGAAAATGATGAAAATACAATTAGACAATTTACAATATTTATTAATTCATCAAGGAAAATTAAAATTTTAATTGTACCCTTAATCCATGAATTTTCAAAGAGTAACCCTTATCATCAGAGGAGAACACCCAGCAATACAACAAATTACTGGTTAGCATAAATTTTAAAAATTTAAATATTGTAAGCAAAATATTTTTTTCATATTTTTAAAGAAAAAGATTTCAAGGAAAGTTTTAAAATTTTGTAGAAAAAGCAATCAGAAAATATTAGGAAGAAGTTGAGCAGTGAAATATATAAACATAATAGAGTCTAATGGCAAAATATGTGAACAACAAACAGATTGATTACAATGAAATCCAAAGCAAGAAATCAGGGATCTAAGATAAAGATAAAATATTTATCTTTGAATATTCAATTATCTCTCTCTTTCTCTTTCTCTCTCTCTCCCTCCCCCCCTCTCTCTCTCTCTCTCTTTGTATATATATATATATATATATATATATATATATATATATATATATATATATATATATGAAAATTATAACTAAAAGTTAAACTTTTAGAGAGTTGAGCCTATTGTGAAATAAAGAAAAGCTCAATATACTGGATAGAGCAAACATATGGTAAGTCAATGAAAATTGATTAGACCTGCAAATGGAAGCAAATCAATATCTTCAGTTGTTCAAAACAAGGAGCAGTTTAGTTAATAAAAACATTTATTTTTCTTCTCTTTCATTCCTTAAACCAGGTTTTTCAAACATTAAAATCTTATCATCAGAGGAGATTAATGATTGATAAGTTGACAGAAGAGGACTGTTAAAGAAAGAGTTTTTAAAAAAAAATTTAAAGTCAAAACGGGTATTAAATTCACCAATAACGAAATCCAAATAGCGTGGGGTTCAGAAATATTGGTAAATCCAGAAGAACTTTAAATTGTTTTTAAAAACTCTTTCAAATTTAAAACTTTGGCAGTCCTCTTCTGTCAACTTATCAATCATTAATCTCCTCTGATGATAAGATTTTAATGTTTGAAAAACCTGGTTTAAGGAATGAAAGAGAAGGAAAAATAAATGTTTTTATTAACTAAACTGCTCCTTGTTTTGAACAACTGAAGATATTGATTTGCTTCCATTTGCAGGTCTAATCAATTTTCATTGACTTACTATATATATGTATATATATGTATATGCATATATATATATATAAATATATATATATATATATACGTATATATATATGTGTATATATATGTGTATATGTATATATATGTATATATATGTATATATATATGTGTATATGTATATATATGTATATATATATATGTATATATATGTGTATATATATGTATATATGTATATATATATGTGTATATATGTGTATATATATATGTGTATATATATTTATATATATATGTATATATATGTATATATATGTATATATATGTATATGTATGTACATATATATGTATATATATATGTATATACATGTGTGTATATATATATATATATATATATATATATATATATATATATATATATATATATATATACAAATAGATGTCAAAGGCAGAGACATAAGTAGTATACAAATGAGCAAGCATTAACACTGCCTTAAATATATAAGAGGGGTTAAGTCAACCTAATAGTGATATATACAAGCAAATACTGTAGGTATCAACTCAGCTCTATGTTTGTAGCCTTTAAGTCAATAAGATCTATTATATATTAAATTGAAATAAACAAAATTATGACATATTATTCATATCAGTACCAAGATTGCAACATCAACAATATTTTTGGCGTATTATCGTTTCTAAGATGAAACAATACTTTCTATTCATTAAAACCCCATATGTCTTTCGCTAGTACTATTTAAGTAACAGCACAATTTGAAGTCGAACAAAAACATCAACATCTTCACGTGCATGGCAATTATATTTAAAAAACGACATACATAAAACATATATATATATATATATATGGATACTTGATGTTAAATTACTGGAACTGATATAAATAATATATCATAGTTTTGTTTATTACCATATTATATATATATATATATATATATATATATATATATATATATATATATATATATATATATTTGTTTGTTTTTTGTTTATAAACAGTGATAATTGCTAGACGTCATAAGAGCGGGTATTTGTCTACCTCCCACAGCAGTAAAATGTTATACAAGGTCGGAAAGTGGGATTTGATAAGTCAAAACCCTAGAAGAAGAGCACTTATGACCCTCAAAAATGCCTGGGCAGCCCCGTCGGCATTCCCCGGTAGGGGCGCCTCAGGCGATTAGCAATAAACTTACCCTTCTCAAAAGGTGAGAAGGCAAAGCCTGGAAGGGTGGACCTCCTAGAACTGCACAGGACAAACCCATAGACCGGCGGAAATCAAGACCCGAAGGCCAAGACGATACCGGTCTATAAAGGCCAAGAAGAAGCCATAAGAGCGTTCAACCTAATGAAAGGAACGATGCATTTATAGCTAGCGACGACATGCTGTGTTAATACTACACTTACAGTGCCCATCTAGAGGGTTTTCTAGGGGCTACAAATAATAAATATTTATTTTTTTGTTTATTATCTATGTACGTATAAGTTTCGTCATTTTTAATCGTGTCTATTCCCAAAACACTTGTAGAAGTTTATGATATATTTCATTCCATGGACGTCTGGCGCGAACGCAGACTCCGTGATGTTATTTTACCATTTATGGACAAGAACATATGCACTTTGATACTAGCCCGAATATGAAAGTAAAAGCCGCAAAGACGCCACGTAGTTCTTTCCATCTCAGCTTGAAGAGCTGTGATACGGCGAAACAGCCTATGGATTTTAGTTCGAGTTTCACGTTTCAGACAACAGCGAAACAGATGAAATTTACAAAGATACATTTTTTGCAGGGAATCTTCGACGACGAAAATGAAATTGCCTTAGCGTATTATCATATAGACGAGCGTGACATCAATCTGTATTATTTGCCGTTAATAATAATAATATTCCTTTTGAAATAATAAATGTCTGTAGGGATCAATACTATTCATACAATACTATGAATCGGAATCGGAATCAGTAATTGTATCGGAATCGGGAATTTAGAACAGAATCGGTAATTGTATCAGAATCGCGAAAAATATTTGAATCGTCCCATCAGTAGTACGTACGAACACGAAATGCCAGAATATTATTATATAGGTCTTATTTTTGTTGATTAAACATAATTAACACATTGATTGTTTTTATATAGTGTAGTGGGCTGGTCATATCATAGATTGGAGAAAGGCATGGGAAAGGCATGTCCCTGGCGTTGGCACTGCTCAGCATCAAGCGCGGGGGGGGGGGGGGGGCGAGAAACCGGCCGTATGCGGATATCAACCCTTCATTCCTTCCCCGACAATCAAAGATCGAGGGGAAAAGCGATAATACAGCGTAGCTATTTCTGATCTTCTTGGGGGGACACGAGGTGAATTATTATTGGACAGGCGGCAACATCAAAGAAGTGCATGAATTGTTCCAACTTGGCTAAGTGTGGCACAGGGTCAGGTAGCGTGTGAGAGATAAGGCTGATTTACGACTACGGGTCGTCGGCACAATTTTTCAGAATGTTAGTTTGACTGGCATTAAAATCCGCGCTACAAAATCGTTTCCGTTTATTGCTTCACATGCTTAGATTTCATATCAAGCACGTTACACACTCAAAGATCGGTGCTTATGCATATCAGCCCTGACATTGAAACATTTAAAGAATGTATAAACTTTATTATGTACTTACGTGTTAGCTGAAAATAAGATTGTGCAGAAAAAATTACGCAAATTCATCCAGTAGTTATTTAATTATAAATAAAAAACGATTTTAACGATTTTATCACTCGGTAGATATTTCCACCATTTTGTATCTTAGATTTTCAAGTGGTCAAGGACGATAACTCATTTTCACGATTTCGGGGTTTGGGGTCTCCATTGTTTACAAAAATGTTAAAATGTACGTAAAATCATTGTTTTTCTTTTTCTTATAATTAAATAACTACTGGATGAATTTGCGTAATTTTTTCTGCACAATCTTATTTTCAGCTAACACGTAAGTACATAATAAAGTTTATACATTCTTTAAATATTTCAATGTCAGGGCTGATATGCATAAGCACCTAAAGATCTCATAGACATATATACACATAACACACACACACACATATATATATATATATATATATATATATATATATATATATATATATATATATATATATATATTTGTTTATTTAAATACATTAGAGTGTCTGTTTGAAATACCCGAGTTTCATCAATCTGGTTATCCTGGATTAAGGATAAAATATATCTGTTAATCGCAGACAGATTCGCCAGCCGCCCATTTTTATCAAAGATTCCGAAAACGGGATTCAGAACGATTCACTGGGTAGAAATTGCCGGTGTTCATTTTGTGTGTTCCTCCGCAAAAGATATTCCGTATATTTAAAAGGCTGCTTGTTGACAGTTATTATTAAGTGGGGATTGAATGCTTTTTTTTATATATTTTAAAAGGATCTATATTTTTTAAATAATTAATTTAGGCGGTTTGCTTTGGGGGTAAGTTTGCATTCCTCTACCCACTTAAACAAGTACTAGCAACGAGCAGCCTTTTAAACACACGGGATATCTTTTGTGGGGAACACTAAAAAAATAACATCAGCAAAGTCCACTCGGTGAACCGTTCTTAATCCCGTTTTCAGAATCTTCGATAATAGGGTACTGGCGAAGCTGCCTGCGATGACCAGCCGAGTTTTATTCTAAATCAAGGATCACCAGATTGATGAAACCGGGGTATTCCAAACAGACACTGTAATGTATCGTATTTAACTAAAATAATTTATATTAGTTGCTGTAGTACCTACGACTGAGCACTTTATTGTTTTTTTTTTAAATTAACCTCTGATATATATATATATATATATATATATATATATATATATATATATATATAATTAAATTATTTATATCCCCAGACAAGCTTGTTTCGCCATTTGAAGGCTCTACAATTGATATGTTCGAACTTCAAGCATTGAGTTTAGTAACTCAATATATATATATATATATATATATATATATATATATGTTTGTATGCTTTTTGGTTTATAAATGTTAATCAATAAAGCTACGGTATTTATAAGATAGTGCTCAATAACAAGTAGAGCGTCTCCTCACACCATTTTGACATGACTGAATACCACCCACTTTACCCTAAAGACTCTGACAAACATATGCATGAGCTATGAGTTTATGTTTGTAACACTCTTCTCTTGACTAGCGAACATCGGCTAGAATCAGATGATGAAGCCTACGTGTGCTTTAGATTAACCTTACAGCAAGGCGTATGTTACTTATATTTCTTATACCGTTCTCCTTCGACTCAGGACTTTACCCTGCCTAACTCTGTCTCTGAAAGCACAGATAGAGCACTCTAACTTGACTCAAGTGCACAAATACATGTATTTAGAGATTTCAATGTACATTACCGTGACTGGCTTGGATACTCCAGCTATACAGACGCATATGGTAACTTCACCTACAGTTTCTTTATAACGCAGGCCCTCTCACAGACTGTCACTTTCCCGACCTGCCTCCTTGATCGTGTGGACCAGCAAGCCTTACTTTTCGACCTGTTCTTTACCTCACTGTCAGAGGCTTGTGCGACGAATGCCCATAGCCCGCTCGGGAAGGCTGATCACTTTGTGATAATGATTGATATCACCCTAGAATCTCATCCCAAAGCTGATGAGTCATTGCTCAAAATGACGAGATACTACAAGCGGGCTGATTAGAAATCACATCAGAGATCACATCAGAGACGCCCCATGGAGTGAAACTTTTTCTCTACCTTCTGATTTGTGTGCAAATCCGTTAACTGAATAGATCAAAACAGGCATTGAATCACATGTCCCCATGCGAAAATTCTACGGCGAGTCTTAGTCTTTACAATGGTTCAGCTCAAACTGTGCAGCTACTATGGCCTAAAAGCAACAATCACTCCGACAATTCAACCGCCATAAGTCAACTACAAATAGACAGAAACTTATAGTGGCAAAAAAATCATTTTAAGACTGTAATAGATGAAACAAAGAGAAGGTATACAAAGATACCGGAAAACGCATTAAGTCACATAAACAATATCGTTTAAGGCTGAACTACTTGCCCAGCGTTTCGCCTTAAACTCAACTTTGGACACCGCAAACCACTCCCTCCCAAATTTCCTAGTGCGGACTGAAGCCACACTTGATAACCTGCCCATCACCCCATCTCATGTCCGAGACATCATAAAAACCTTGCAACTCCAAAGACTGTGGGCCTGCTCTTATACCAGTAATAGTAATAAAGAAATGCTCTGCTGACCTGGCACCTTTCTTCTCCAAACTCTACAACAAATGCCTTGCCGAATCTTGCTTCTCTGATAGCTTAAAAATTGCCTCTGGTGTACCAGTCTTCAAGAATTCTTTGCTATTTTTGGCTTGTTACACTTTGCTATTTTTGGCTTGTTACACTTTACTATTTTTGGCTTGTTACACTTTGCTATTTTTGGCTTGTTACACTTTACTATTTTTGGCTTGTTACACTTTGCTATTCTTGGCTTGTTACACTTTACTATTTTTGGCTTGTTACACTTTGCTATTTTTGGCTTGTTACACTTTGCTATTTTTGGCTTATTATACTTTGCTATTTTTGGCTTGTTACACTTTACTATTTTTGGCTTATTACACTTTACTATTTTTGGCTTGTTACACTTTGCTATTCTTGGCTTGTTACACTTTACTATTTTTGGCTTGTTACACTTTGCTATTTTTTGGCTTGTTACACTTTGCTATTTTTGGCTTGTTACACTTTGCTATTTTTGGCTTGTTACACTTTACTATTTTTGGCTTGTTACACTTTACTATTTTTGGCTTGTTACACTTTGCTATTCTTGGCTTGTTACACTTTACTATTTTTGGCTTGTTACACTTTGCTATTTTTGGCTTATTACACTTTGCTATTTTTGGCTTGTTACACTTTACTATTTTTGGCTTGTTACACTTTGCTATTCTTGGCTTGTTACACTTTACTATTTTTGGCTTGTTACACTTTGCTATTTTTTGGCTTGTTACACTTTGCTATTTTTGGCTTGTTACACTTTGCTATTTTTTTACCAATAAAATGTATTGATTGATTGATTTAGTTACTTTCTCACTAAATTACTAAGTAGCATATTTTCCATGAAATTTCGCTATTTTTCATGTATTAGCTAAAAAGCAGCAGAACATAGGTAAAGATAGAAATTAACATACCCTGTTACTGTAACACAACCTTCCAACTAGCGGGTATGAACTAGTTAACTTACTATTTATTTCTTTACGGGATGACCAAATTACAATGAATGTTCTAGAAATATCACCTACGTGATTACAGACTGCCAAAAACACTAAATCGTATGTAAAAGAAACGTAATGTGTACACTCTATATAAAAAAACGTCCGTCCCTTACGGATCCTACCAGATAAAGTGTTGCTTGTATGCACTCCAAATTAAAAACAAACTAGTATTCTTTATAATCGTGTATATTAGTCATAGGTGTAACACTACAACCCGAGAGAATCGTTGTTTAGATACGTTTACATACGCTGCATGTTATAGATTGACGACGCTGCAGCGTCGTCAATCTATAACATTACCATTGTAACAAGAGACTTGTAACATTGTATTCTTCCATCCCCATTGTGAACACCTGGCCAGCGTTGTATTGTGGACAGAAACAGCTGTTCGCCTCGTTGACACGTCGTAGTTGGCTCATTGAATAGTGACGTCTCTCGGAGTAATGACTTGCTTCTTCTTCTATTTCTTTGTGACTAGAATAATAGAAGTACTTTAAAGAACAACAAGTAAATTTAACATTTGCTCTTGTACAACAATTACATTCAGATGAACTGCATTCTCCGAACCGCCCCTCGTATGATTGTGGACGTCTTAAAATAACGTCTTATCAATTTGTCGCCACACTCACAAGAGGCAGATACTCTCTAGCTCCTCTACTACGTACTTCCTTCAATGATGTAACTTCCGGTACACGTCAGCCTAACTTCTAACATCAAATGGGAAATGCCATACTTTTGCTATACTAACCTTACGTGGAATGTTCAATGTTTAACCTTATGTAAAAGATCAGCTAAACCCACAATCTAACCTTGCTACAAACCAACTGCTAGTTCCCAAACAATTACTTACCAATTTAACATGGAACAATTCATAAATATTTCAGAAATGACTACACGTCGTCGTATGCCATCATTTGGATTGCGTAATAGAGTGGCCAAGTAAACTCCAATCATTTCAGCATTCAGAGATCAATCTGAATAAAGAAAAATAGCAGTTAGGTAACATGTTATTCAATGACGAAGTATCCATCCACTTCAAATATAGCAATGTTAATATGTCCGTTTCCATAGAAAAATGTGGGTGATTGCATTTACAACAGTGTCAACACACAAAAGTTGTTTCGCTGTATTATAGCCTTTAAGTGTGGTAAGAATTCGACTGGACTTTCGACATTCGAAAATTCAAACCATTGGGCGATTAGCAGAAGCCACAAGCCATAAGCCATAAGCTACGAGAAAGTCAAATGTAATGTTTATATAAACACAAGCAGCCATTATATATATATATATATATATATATATATATATATATATATATATATATGCAAGGTTAGTGGTAGAGAACCCCAGCGGAGTGCTCGATTATTAAAATAAAAATAAAAATAAGTGCCTAATATTTATTTATGTATGTATTACAGAAGATAAGAACAACATCGGTACTGTCGGTTTCAAAACCAAAAAAAGGGAACCTATAGTTGATCTTTTATGCCGGACACTCTTCAGCTACGAACATGCATGAGTGTGTTCATTGCACTGGCTGCGATCGTCCCACATGCGCTGCCGGTCCAAAGTTGTCTTCCGACTCAGTCAGTGCTGCAACAAAGAATTCTCATCCCAAGTAAAACCAAAAGTCCAGTTTATAAACAAGTAACAGGTTTATTTGTTGGAGGTTAAAAACAAAACACTTGTTCTCAGATTAAATAGCAGACCTGCAGAATGAGATCTTTTGCCCGACCAAAAATGATAATTTCAATCAGCACAATCCTTAAGCTAAAAGCCTCAATAAGCCAACCTTGCCTAAAGTGGCACATAGCTCGAACTGATCGCCAGCCATCCCAAAAACCAACTGCCTGTCATGCCCAGAGGGCCAGGTCTCCCCTACCCTTTTTTCCTTTCATGGAATCCTTTCTTCCTAACCAGAAATCTTGGATTGCAGTCTTTCTCACTGGTCACCATTCGACCACCCAGAGACTGACCACTAGAGATATCTGCTAGACAGTCCACTCAAGTGTGCTTATCAACTACTTGTTGGTCTCAGCATGATTCCCTGTTTTATGAGGCACTTGTTTCATTTCAAAGAGAAATAAGATTCTATGTGGCCCAATACAAAATCAGAGATATTTTCAAATTCCTCTATGCCCTCCCCCGTTTCCTTTGGCCGATCATCTATCACCTGCAACGTCTACCATTCGTATGCACCACCAAAACATGCAGCCTAGTGCATGTTTACACAACCTTTTTATGATTGTCTTCCGGGGAGACAAACATAAACAAAGGCTGAAGATAGTCCAGCATAGGAGACCACGTTAGGTTCCCTTTTTGGATTGAATCCGACGGTACCGATGTTGTTCTGATCTTCTGTAATATATATATATATATATATATATATATATATATATATATATATTGGTAAACATATATAGTGACCAAAATAGACAAATGAAGCAGTAGCGGGGATAGGCTCAGTGGTAGGGCCCCAGGATTCAGACTCTGGGGTCCTCGTTTCAAAACTCGTTAGGTTAAGCTATGCTGATGAGTCGTAAAAACGACGAAACAAGTGTATGTTCTAAACTACACTTTTAAGATCTTTATTCGCTCCCCATCTGGATGAATCACATTGGTGGAGGGAAAATTAATGTCCAACAAGCATTTAAATGAGATGCTTTTCCGTATAAATAATTGAATTCGTTCAAAAAGTATAGCTAACAAAATAAACAAATAAATGTCATATATTCCAGCACTAGCGGCGATTGACTCAGTGATAGAGCCTCAGGCTTCAGACTGCAGTCATAGTTTCCAATCTTGCTAGGTATAGCCACGCTGATGAGTCGTAAAAGCGACGAAAACACGTCGTTGGATACTTATATATATATATATATATATATATATATATATATATACGAGAAGATAACCCGTTCCAGAAATAATCAAAAATGAATAATACCCCGAACAGAACAGTTTTGCACCACTTTTATGAATCCTTTACGAAGATTAAAATCAAAATATAAATCTATTTGATCTTTATTCCAGTTTTAACCAAAATCCATTACATTTGATTCTAGAAGAAGTCTAAAATGTAAGTGTTAAGCTTAAGGGATCTTAAGAAATAACTGAAGTTCAGAGAATCCTGCTCCATTACTGTCTAATAACTATGGATCAAATTCAATGAAAATCTCGTATATTTGATTTCTCAAATCAAAGGTTGTGCTCATATTATGCCCCCCCCCTCAAAAACCCTTTAACATGCCATTAAAATATTTACATTTTGGGATATTGAGTTGTTGATGTCTAATAAATATCGTTAAGATTTTAGAAAAAGATCGGACGCATCTGAATTTTCACCACTTCTTATTTACCATCTTTGCATGAATCTAAATTACACTAGATATAGATAAAGGGAAGGATGCACGTGCATGAACGTCAATAAAATGTATGTGCTTGGTAAAATCCTTAATTATTCAATGAACCGTTACGAATTATGGAACATGTATTCTAGGCAACAGAGTGAGTAACATGGGCAGGTTGATTTTTTGTACATTTTACTATTGACGAGGTGATACCGAAACCGTTACATACGTCCTGGAACTGGTATTTGACTAGTATATATATATATATATATATATATATATATATATATATATATATATATATATATATATATATATATATATATATGTATATATATATATATATATATATATGTATATATTTATGTATATATATATATTTATGTATATACATTTATGTATATATATATATATATTTATGTATATATATATATTTATGTATATATATATTTATGTATATACATTTATGTATATATATATATATTTATGTATATATATATTTATGTATATATATATTTATGTATATATATATATTTATGCATATATATGTATGTATATATCTATATATGTATTTATATATATATGTATGTATATATATATATATGTATTTATATACTGGTGATACCAGATCAGGCTGCCCTGTGGCTCCCTGAGACGAAATTCACCTACATTAACGTTTTTTTTTTTTTTTTTTTTTGTAGAACTTAATTATGTTCTACAAAACCAAAAACAAAAACAACAGCCCCTCTCCCTTTCTCCCTCCCCTTTTTTATTTTATTTTTAGAACTTGAAGCATAAATCTTTTACTATAATGACCAGATTCGGCATTAAATAACCCAAAAAGGGTTGATATGCCGTAAAACAAAACTACCAAACCAAAAACGATGATTAAACATTTGAAGATATAAAGAACTTGAAGCATAAAAACTATTACTATAATGACCAGATTCGGCATTAAATAACCCAAAAAGGGTTGATATGCCGTAAAACAAAACTACCGTATTTATATATACTAGCGGGACCCTGTGGAAATTCCACAGTGTTTTCTACATCAATCTGTATAATTTACTGTTAATAATATTATCCGGTGGCTAGAAATACGCACATATTTTCCTCACAAAAATTTTGCGTGACGGAATGGAAGTATATATATTTATTTATATTACTCGGTTGCCGGGGCAAAAGCTGTCTCTTCACTAAATCTTCTTAAATAGGAGTGTCAGATCGTGACACACAAAATAAATAACACACACTCTATCGTATTAATATATAAATAATAATAATAATAATAAGAAGAAGAAGAAGAAGAAGAAGAAGAAGAAATTTTAAATATTAAAAAATAAAATAAATAAATAAATAAATAAATACATACCGTAAGCCTGAAACCGGCCCATTTGGTAAGCGTTTCCGCTAATGAAACGGGATACCAGAGTTGTATCCTCGGTTGAGTCATAGCAAAGACTAAAACAAACATTGCTAAAACTCTCAGTATTATAAGGTCAGGATCAAGGACAATGAAGCAGTCCTGGAGAAAGAGTGGCGCCCTCCCCTACATCTCGGGTTAGCCGCTAATGTAAAGAGATCCTCTACTGTAATCGGACAATTTAGCCTTTTATAAAGTCTGAAATTAGCGACCACCTCACCTAAAATAAGCGAACGCCATTTTTGTTTGACGAACTTGACAATATAACTAAATAAATATTTGAAATAAAAAAAATTAATTTATCAGATGTTAACTATACAATATCATTGCCCTTGTCTTATTTTTACGTATCTATTTGGTACTTTGTTACATTGGGACCCGGGCTAACTTTGACCCTGACCCTAACTTTAACCCTAACCCCCAATGACCCTGAACTTTATAGGTAACCCTACCCCCCTCCCTGACCCTAACCCTAACCCTAACGACGGGGTCAAAGTTAGCGCGGGTCCCAATCTAACAAAGCACCATCTATTTGTTAGTAAGTTACGCTTGTTTTATTATGAGCACCCCTCGGATAAGAGTGAAATATTTTAAAAAAATTAATAATTTGCATTCAAATAACGCGTGTACGATGGACACTCTACTAAAAAGAGTTGATATACCGTAAAAACTGGCAGGCTTCCGAAATAAAACGAAATTATGCTTGTTACTTTTTTTTTCGATTAGATTTTCTTTTTTATTTTGCTTTGAATCACGACTTTCCTCACTTTCGTTTTTGTTAAATTTGTTTTTACTTTTTGCGATTTATTTATTTGTTTTTATTGCGTTTTCACTTTTCAATTACGTTTATTCTCTCTCTCTCTCTCTCTTTCTCTATCTTCTCCCTCTATCTCTCTCTTACGAACACAAACTTTCTCTTTCTTTCGTACGCGCTCTCTGTGTTTCACTGAAAAAAAAGGAATTCCACAGTGTTTTCTACATCAATCTGTATAATTTACTGTTAATAATATTATCCGGTGGCTAGAAATATGCACATATCTTACTCACCAAAATTTTGCGTGACGGGATGGAAGTATATATATTTATTATATTACTCGGTTGTCGGGGTAAAAGCTGTCTCTTCAGCAATCACTATCGGTCGCGACTCCACTCCCCCGTTGTCAGGGGCAAAAGTAAATACTAAATCTTATTAAATGGGAGTGTCAGATCGTGACACAAAATAAGAAACTTAACTTCTCAGATGTTAACTATACAATATCATTGTCATTGTCTTATTTTTTACGTCTCTATTTGGTAGTTTGTTACATTGGGACCTGGGCTAACTTTGGCCCTGACCCTAACTTTAACCCTAACCCCCAATGACCCTGAACTTTATAGCTAACCCTAACCCCTCACTGACCCTAACCCTAACGACGGGGTCAAAGTTAGCGCGGGTCCTAATGTAACAAAGCACCTTCTATTTGTTAGTAAGTTTACTTTTTGCGATTTATTTATTTGTTTTTATTGCGTTTTCACTCTTTCTCTATTCCCCCCTCCCTCTCTTACGAACACACACTCTCTCTTTCTTTCGACCACGCTCTCGGTGTTTCACTGAGAAAAAAAAACAAAAAAAAACATTGCTTATTGTCCGTTCAAAACATTTAAAAAATAAATACTGATCCCTTACCATCCAAAAATAATAAATAAATGTTTTAACACTTTAAGAAGTGGTGCAAATAAAAAATAAATACTTAGTTCAAACTATCATTAGAAAAAAAAAAACATTGCTTAACGTCCGTTCAAAAAAAAAAAAATTAAAAAAATAATAAACAAGCCCTAAAAACGCCAAAATAAAAAACAAAAAATAGTTTTAAGTTTTAAGCAACACAAAAAAGTACTTTTTGACCAGGTGATTAAAAAAAATGTATTATTTCTTCCCCATCCCCTCGAAATGTAGAAAAAAAATCGTAGCGGTTGGTTGGGATCGAACTATAAACCAGTCGGGCCAAAGACAAAATTAATACGTCGCTTACCGTTGCTCTAAAGGGAAATAATTTAAATAAGACGCAAAAATTAGACTAATTAAATGTTGTTAATAATCTAGGTGCGGCACGCATGCGCAGAGCGTTTGCCGGAAGCGTGACACACGTACGTACACCTTAGCGTATTACTATATAGATATGTATATATATATATGTATGTGCATATATATATATATATAATTATTAATGACAATATATGTATTAGCATATACTATCAGTGCCCTTTTACTTTGCAGTCTCCTTAAACGATTCAGATGATTAATGTTAGCGAAGTCTTTGATTTGGAAACAAATGAACAGCAAAGTGAATAAACCCTTGATTACTGGAATGTAACCTAATATTGTCTATTTATACATGCTCTGTTGTAATATGTTAACAATTGTCGAGCTTTTATCTTGAAAAGGTTTGTCAATAAGATAAATTGAAAGTATACGTAAAAACATATATTTTCACACATATATATAGAGAGAGAGAGAGAGAGAAAGAGAGAGAGAGAACGAGAGAGAGTGTGAGGGAAAGAAAGAAGAAGAAGAAGAAGAAGAAGAAGAGGAAGAAGAAGAAGAAGAAGAAGAAGAAGAAGAAGAAGAAGAAGAAGAGAGAAAGAAATTGAGAGCGAGAAAGAGAGTGACGTAATACATGTTCAACTGATGTCATGGGCCTGAAACTATCAGTTACCTACGAATATTCAGGAAAAAAGAATAGTTTGATGTCTATCCACGTGTGTAGACATACGCATGTCGATTGTGCGTTCATGAACAAAATAAATAAATGAATCGATAAATAAATGTAAATATCTTTTGAAGTTTTTATCCAATGAAAATCGTATTTCCCTCTGTGACGGTCGCTACCTTAATTGGATCAGACGGTGAGACATGCTGGCTTCGTGACTGCGACACGAGATACTTGCGTTCAATTACACGCAGAGTGTTTTTGACTTCGTTATGTTTTGGGAAAGTTGTTCCCCCAGCTTTATATTTTTTAACTTATATATATATATATATATATATATATATATATATATATATATTTGACGCTCCTCGTTAAAAAGTAGAGCACTGTAAATGGTAGTACTAACACAGCGTGACGTCACTTGCTTTATATGCATCATTCCTTCACTTATAGAAGTTGAATGCCTGTATGTCTCGCCGCCTTAAATGTGTTAAAATTATCATTGTTTATAAGCTGTTCAGAATTGGCCTATCGGTTAGCGACGTTGGATTGGGGTTGAAAAATACTCGTAATCCATGGTTTCGAATCGTGTGACCGATAGTGAATAGTCATACTTCTATGCTGATGAGTCTTGATTGAAAAGAGACGAAACGTATACGTCCATAAATAAATAAATAATAACAAATATTTATATATATATATATATATATACATATTTGTTATATATATATATATATTTCAATTTCAACTTCTTAGTATAACCACACATAACAAGCATCACCCTACACATTATAACAAACGAATACCTACTGTAATAATATTAAATGAACAAATAAAATAAAGAATGAAAATAAATTAATTAATTAATGAGATGAGTCAAACTAATAAACACTTTCAAGGGACATAACTCCAACAACACAGCTTAATCCATTCAAGTTACCTCCCCAATCGGATGCACATGACCCCAACAATAATAATTAAGAAGAACAATTCTAAACACTACAAATAATAATAATAATACTAATAATAATAATAATAATAATAATAATAATAATAATAATAATAATAATAATAATAATAATAATAACTGACAAAATAATTTTACAATATTTAACTACACTTAACCACTTTATCTAATCACACCTCAACGCTCATAAAAAAGTTTTTGCGAACCTAAACAAACTGTAATTTCCGGCCCAGTCACACACCGACGAGTGAATATATTTTTTCTGAGGATGGGGGAAATTTAATTTTAAAAACAAGGAAGACACACCACCCTATCATCACGATCCGAACTTAACACTGGTGAATATAATAAAATTATTTGAAAATTATTGATTTTTCAATATTGTCATTATTGTGATTGTTTACCATTTCACGTACCGCCGGTGTCACCTAACCAACCGCATTGTCTCCGCCTTCTAACTATAACTGTCGGCGTTTATAACCCCTAGACAATTTGGCTGCTGCTAATATAGGTGAAATTACAATGATAAACATTGTCAAATGCCGGAAGCTAGATTTGTTTGCAGAAAAAGCATTGTGTTTATACGCTAGCGACAGTGTGTTATTTAACTTACCAGTAAGCTTAATTCCAAAGGGGAGCATATTTTAGTGATCCACAGACAGACTGTTTCACCGTATCACAGCTTTTCAGTGCGGCTAGACAAACAAACCCTGTGGGAGTTCCCTGTTGATTAAAGAAAATAGGCTATAAATATCATGTTTCTTATTTCGTTATTAAAAATATAGCGTTGCCATTTTATTATAAAGAAAACTTAAATTTAATCAAATTTTTTTTAAAAATTGATGTTACACGATAGAAGATTGTTGGTGCAATATTAATTAATTAATTACTTAAAATTAATTGAGTCAAATTTATTCTTCAATAGAATTTGAAATGGTATATGTTTCATGTAAAATTGACAACTGGAGAAAATTATTTCTTTAGATTTCTGTGAATTATCAAGAAATAATTTTCAGAAGTACAAAGGTCACGAGGGTGCGCCGCCCATATTTTTCTATACAATTATATATACCTATCAACAAATAGTAACTATTTTAAGTCTTGAAATATGACACAGCCTACATATTTGATCTTGGATTTAAGGTCTATTTTTTCGGTGAAACAAAGGCTCACAATGTCCCATCGATCGTAGGAGAGCAGAAGATGCGACACATTTTGTAATTGGGTAGCGAATCACAAACCTCGTTTCAAGTGAAAGTTCCCAATAAAAACAAACTGACGTGTGTAGAGCTAACGGAAAGTCAATCAGTCACTCTAGATGGATGACCCACCTTTATGGGTGAAACAAAGGCTCTCATTGTCTGATCAATCGTAGGATAGCAAAAACTGCCACATTGTTTATGATCGGTTAGCTACTCACAAGACTCGCGTTAAGTTAAAGTTCGCAATAAAAGAACTGACACTTTTATTACCAACTATTAGTTTGAGGTCAGTCCGAGAAACAGATAGACAGGTTGAGAAAAGACAGAAGTTGGCGACCGATCGGAACAGGAATGAAAAAAGACCACAAAAAATACTTTCCAAATTCGACCTACTCTAAGGAACAAAAGCAGGAAGTGCATTTCAAAATCTTCTAACTAAGCAAGACTTAGTACCAGTTAAATCCCTAAACACGAGCAACCTAACCTTTTTATTTGTATTCTTCTTGCACACCTGTTTGCCAATAAATATTTGTTATTGTCTACGTCGAGTTTGTCTTGTTTCGGGGTTGCCCACAGACCCGACCACTTACCCAAGTTGTCGACTAAGTTGCGTCAATAGGAAAGTGTTGCACATCTTTTAAACACAACGTGGCTGTAGGACGATGAGCAGAGAAACCAGTTGGAGAGTTTTAAAGCTGCAGAATTCCTTTCAAATTTAGAAATGTCACGAAGTAATTCATTCTTTTTGCTTTTCAACTATCATAAAATATTAAAATGGCTGACTTGGTTACGAAGAAACGGAAATGCACTTTAGTGGATTTAATCTCGTAATGAAATTATCTTTTAATAGGATTTTTTAAATTTCGTTTTATTTTACGTTATTTCATTTTTAATTTCAATAAATATTTTATTAATAGTAAATAAAAATAATAAAAGTTATGATCAAAGTTACATTAACACGGGAAAGACACATACGTTAAGTTGTCCCATAACTTGATTAATATAACGAGTATATTACAAGCAACACGGGAAGTCTTGATGCGAGCTTTATTAAAAAAAAGAAGTTAACTAACATATAAAACCGATTCTTTACTTGGCCTTTTGACGAGAAGCAAAGTGTCGTATCTGTTCTAAAGTTGAACTGTCCTCGGTCAGTGAAGGATAAATCCTTCTATACTTTTTTGTGTTTCAATCCAGAGTGCCCCTTTTTGGGGAGATGGGTTTTCCCTGCATTAAAAACCGACCATATGTCTAACCATGTCCTTGTGGGGGGGGGGGCAAGTAAATAGGAACAAATACTTATAAACCTGTTTTTAACATTTTTGTTAATAAAAAGTTCAGTGTCTAAAATTTATTTCATTGTTGTAATTAATTAAATTTATTGATCTTTTAAAAAGTTTTTCATAAATTTTAGGCTTTTTTACAGAAAATGTTTAATGCGTGTATAAACATATTTAAAGTTCACATAAAACGTTTTTTTTTCGTCAAAACTTTTGGGCATACCTAATGTAGTGACACGCAAAAGTGTTTCACTTATTCGATGCTTTTTAAAAGAAAATAATTTATATTATGGCTATGAACTTAAAACTTTGAGGTGAACATATCCTTTCTATACAAAAATTGTCAAATTATTCACGAATTAAATACATAAGTAAAATAAGTTTAGACTCATTAAAAAGCCTTCGCTATATAATAAAGACAAATACGCATTTATTTGTGTGTGTATATATATATATATATATATATATATATATATATATATATATATATATATATATATATATATAAATGAATAAATGCGAAAGTTTTTTTCCATTTATCCTATCCTAACTATATTAACATCAAAACTGATAAGAGTTATGTAATTGTAATGATACAAGAAAGTCTTAAAATACCATATATATAGTAATCTCCACACTCACTCAAATATATTTGGATATTGCGAATTTACATTTTTTTCTTTTAAGTTTTTAATAAATTAATATTCCGTAATATACATTTCTAATTTTTATTACCAAATTTTCATCTGTATATGCAATCATTTTATCGATAATTCTATAATAATTAGTAATAAAATTAATAATCTATAATAATTAGTAATAAATCTATAATAATTAGTAATAAAATTAAATAAAGAGATTTTTATTTTAAAAAAAGCAACGTTTTAAAAACTTATTTAGAATTTCATTTTCAAGGGAGATAATTTACTTCCGGCGTTAGTAAAACGTCAAATGTCGCTGAGATGTGGATAACAGATACTACACTTTGATCTTAGCCGAAACGCCAAGGAGCCATAAAAAAATTTAAATGGGGAAAAAATCGATTTAATCAGAATATCTTTTAATGGGGGTTGAGTAGCGTAGTATCGGTTCTGTTGTCATAAGATTGTCTTCCCAGGAAATACCTCCTCCGTTTTTAAGGGGTAGGAGTAATCCTCCCAGAATGAAAAAAAAAACTCGATTTAATCAGAATATCTTTTAATGGGAATGGATAGTATAGTATCGGTTCTTTTGTCATAAGACCGTCCACGCAGGAATTACTTCCCCCTTTTGTGGCGAGGAAGGTAGTGTTCGTTCGTCTTGATATTATTATCCTCTAAGTCATGGAGTAAATGTAATATATGTTCGTTGACCATCACTAGTTAAAGAAGAACGATAACTCAAGTTTATAAACATGTCTTTTTTAACTAGAAAATTATGAAAGAAGTTATCGTTCTTCCTTAGCTAGCATATTTCATTTTGTTTATAAAGATGGCGACTATATTTTTCCGGACAATTTTCATTTAGGCGTTTCACGTGAACAAAGAAACTTGTCATTGTTTTTAATGTTACTTAAATGAATAAATACGAAAGTTTTTTTTCACCTATTTCTAACCATATAAACATTAAAACAGCTTATGTTTATTTAATTATGTGTACTATACTTTAGTTCGACATCATACATTCCTCCCAGGCATTACCTCCTGTTTTTGAGGTGGATGGGGGTGGTAGTATAGTATATGTTCGTTCCGCATAATACCATTCTCCCAGGATTACCTGCTCCCTTTATGGGGGAGTAGTGTACTATTTATTCTGTTGTCATAGTACTATGCTCCCAGGCATTAATTCCTCCTTTTTTGGGGGGGGGGGGGTAGTTCGTCATGATATAATGCTCTCAATAATTACCTCCTCCTTTAGGATCAGTGTATCTAATTCTTTCATCATTATATCATCTTCTCAGCCTCGCAAAAGTATGTGTCCGGGGGAAGCATATATTTGTTAGTATACATGAAATAGTAAAAATTATATATATATATATATATAATTTTTACTATCTCATGTATCCACATGAAATTTTATAAGGAGATATAATTTTTCATGTATCAATTTTCAGTATTCAACAGTGCTCGATACGTAAGTAGAGCTAGATAGTAAGCTATGAAAATATATTTAGGACAATTAAGCTTCAGGCTAAAATGCATTTTAGCCTGAAGATCCCGCCGGGGATGAAACGCGGGAGCCTCTCTGTAGCTTATTTGCCATAAATATTTTTTCATAGCTTACTATATATATATATATAAAGATGTCATCTAATGATCATTAGGTACCTCACTTTCCGTTTAGAACTGTATTTTATGTGAGTGTTTGTTTCTGTCTTTTGTTTTTTCTCATAGTTCTGAACAGGATTTTGGACTTGTGAAGAGTCGCATTATAAAAAAAATCCAGAATATATATATATATATGATATTTTTTTATATTTATGATATAAAACTAAAAATAATACATTAATCACCTAAATAATAGTGTAATGGATTCGTCCAAACACTTTAAAATGCAGCAACATTTTTGTAAGTAACGGATAAATTTTATTAGACAGACGAACAGCACAGGTAAAGAAATTTTTTTTTTTTAAATAACTAATATAAGTTAGCAAAACATTCATATGGAACAAAACGTAGATTTAGTATAAGGAACGTTTATGTTTTTGTCTTTTAAGGGAAGTGGGGTCTGATCAACTCTGCTGGGAAGCCATGAAATTAAATACTGTCTTGTTTTTAAATTCCCGAAACAGTTTTTTCATGGTAAACAACTGATGATCCCTTAAAATAGTGTTAGAAACAAACTAATATAATAACTGTAAAAAATAAATTGACTTACATGAGTGATTTTCCACTGAAAGACTTGGGACTATAAGTTTTTTTTTGTTTTTTTTTTAATATAGTTTTAATGGTTGAGAAACTTCCGAGACTATATATATATATATATATATATATATATATATATATATATATATATATATATATATATATATATATATATATGTGTGTGTGTGTGTGTGTGTGTGTGTGTGTGTGTGTGTGTGTGAAATAGGTTTCGGAAATGTGGAAAAAGCGGAGTAGCACACTAACAAAACTTAGGACACGAACACGCCATTAAGGTAAGACCAAAATATTTCGATCGTCAGTTAGCGATCATATTCATTTGGAAAATAAATTTATTAGCAAAAACACAGGTAATTTATACAAAAATAGGGAGAAAGGGAGAAAAGGAAGGAAAAAGAAAAAGAAAAGAAAAAGAGAGACATACATACATATATATATATATATATATATATATATATATATATATATATATATATATATATATATATATGGTTGTTCATGCGGCGTAGACAAAACAGGCCGTAAAGCTATACGGGTTATTTGATAAATGAATAAAGAAGTGGTCATTGGAATTTAGCATTCTATTCTGTATTGATATATTTCTGTATGTACTTCCATCGGTCCACGCAAGTAAAAAATGTGCCGGATGAAACCATTTCAAGCGTTTAGAGGCAGAGAAAAAGAAAATTGCAAGTCAGACACGTCCGCCGTCTAAAATTATTTCGGAAAGAAATCATGCACTCTATTTCTATAATGAGACGCTTTCTTTCTTTCTTTTCTTCAGTCTTTCTATAGCGATTGATGCTTTTCTTTATTCTTTATTCTTTTTTAACTTTCTAGTTCGAAAGGTTTTCTTTCTTTTTTGTTGCATTCTTTTAACTTCACCGATTGAGACTTTATTTTATATGAATATTAGTGCGAACACTGGTGAAGCATTATATTTTTCCATCATTTTTTGACGGGCTGTGTACACTCGTATGTGAATAACACAGAATTAAATTTTCAATTTGGGGTTATGATTATTTTCGAATTGGATTTCAGCCGAGGAATCTGAACACGCCACACATGAAGAACGATGATTTGAACGAACATGAATTTCCTGCTCACATGTGCGAAGTTTTTTCACAATGGTGATTATAATAAGTCATTCATTGGCATCCTTCGGTTTCGAAAGACTTTGGAATTGCGTTCCAAAAGCAATGCCTATGTAGGTAAATATGGGGGCGGGGGTGAACTGTTAACCATTCAGAAGACCCCCTTCTCCACATTACAGAAATGGTCGATCGGAAAGAGAAGCGATGGTACACATGGTTCCAGTGGCGTCGCAAGAGTTGCCAGAACGTTACTATATCTAACGTCGGACTGCCTTCGGGACTCCAGTTTCGAGTCTTTTATTCGAAGTTGACTTCTAAAGCTTTTCCTATAAGTAAGTATGACCTCAATGCAGCAGAGGTTTGAGATCTTTTTTTTCTGTTAGCTAAATTCACACCAAACAAGGCACATATAAAGATGAACATAGTAATTCTAGACTTCGACTAAAAGTTTATTTTTTATTGAAAGCAGTAAAAAATCACGCTGTTATCACATCATGTAAGACATGTTTTAGGGGGTTGTAGAGTTTTGACATACAACAGTTTTTTTGAAATTTTCGAAATGGCGTTTATTGCGTTTTGCAATCAAACTCTTCAATTGTACTTACAGATTTTAGCCGCATTTAGCCGATTTTAGCCGATTTTAGCCGATTTCAAAAGATGCAAACCGTCGTGGAAAACCTTCAGAGTTGAACGATGGTAAAAACTGAAGCCAACCCCAACATTCCTACTAGGAAAATTGCGGCGAGTCGGAATTTTCAAAATTTGTTGTTCAAGAACGCTAAGTGAAATTTATTGTAACTCATTGCAATACGAATAGTTTGTTTTTATTACTTATATAAGAGACAGATACTTCCTAAGATGGAATACTCCGCCATATTTGGGGAGGTGCCGCTTAGATCTTGCCTTGTTAGAGTACAAAATAAACTTTGCAATCTAGTTAGGGATGAGCTCTTGTCTCCCTTGCAACTCCTTTCACACAGAATAGACGTTGCTAGTCTTTCTCTGCTCTATCGTTATTTCTGTGGAGGGTGCTCGACTAGGTCCCAATCTCTTGTTCCTCCTCGTAAGACAATCACAGCAAGAACTTGTCTACAAAGAACATCCCTTTCTTCCTAAAACCAAACGGAACTTCCATGAACAGAGTTTGTTTCCCAAAACGTCCCAATTGTGATACACAATACCATGTGACTGCTTTCCTGCTGACTACAGCATCGTCGTCTTCAAGTCCAATGTCAACAAATACTTGTCGAGGCGTCCTCTTAAATAATAACTATCTTCCAATTGCATCCATCTGTTCCAATCCTCTCAGAGTATTGTTCATCACCTAAATGACAATCTCATTAACCCTGGAATGCGGTTTCGTCTTGGTAAGTGGTTACCCATTAGTATAAAAATCTCCATCTTTCCAAAACTCTCCGGATTGTCCAGTCGGTTCAATATTTCAACCATTTTTAATCCGATAAGATTTTGGGCTTGTGCCCAGCACACCCTGCCCGCCATAAGTCTATAATACGAGATACTTTGTTTCTCTCTCTCGCCTTTTATCAATATTTCCTCAAACTAATAGTTGGTAATAAAATATTTTTGCTTGTTTTGCGTTGGTGGTTGTAATGTGGACGCTTTTTTTAACGTTTTCTTCAAACCTTGAACGAAACAATCTCTACTCTATTCCCTACGGCATTTTAGTTTCAGTATCCCTCCCTCTCTCTCTCTCTCTCTCTCTCTCTCTCTCTCTCTCTGACTATCACATATGTATCTAATTTTGTACACATTTCTCTGCAGCGTGTCCGCGCTCACCTGAAAAATATGTATGTTCCCTTATTCATTGTCTTTTCCAACAATGTGTGATCTCTCTCTATCAATATTTCCTCAAAATAAATAATTTCTCTCTCTCTCTCTATCTCTCTGTATCTATATATAATTAAATATTAATTATTTATTACCTACAGACATCGATGTTTCATGCTTACGCAATTTTCAGTGCAGAAAGCTAATTCCCGACGGTCGACGGACGCGAACTCCGATCACAAATCGCCACTGATTCGCAGTCAAGAGAGTTACCAGTTGGCCACCAGAAATTAGCTCAGAATTAAGGAGGAATTTAACTTTGTAAATACCAAGTCGACGAGTATTCACAGCAAGCGGCGAAGAGTGGTCTAACAACAACAAATCGTGTTGGATCTCGCAATGAAGCTAGTAGTACTGCTTGTTATTAAATTCACTCAGAGTGCCCAGCCTTAGTAAAAGGGGGATAAAAATAATATTTATAAATAAATATTAATTATTTATTACCTACAGACATCGAGGTTTCATGCTTACGCAATCTTCAGTACAGGAAGCTAATCCCCGACGGTCGACGGGCGCGAACTCCGATCACAAATCGCCACTGATTTGAGTTTCCAGTTGGCCGCCAGAAATTAGCTTAGAATTTAGGAGGAATTTAACTTTGTAAATACCAAGTCGGCGAGTGATCGACAACAACAACGAAATTAATTTCTCAAACAAAACAGTTTTGCAACACTTTGTATGCCCCATTTACGAAGATTAAAATCAAGATAATATAATGATACACCTTATGCCTAGAATCCTTATTCTAATTTTGGTCAAAGTCTATTACATGATTTTGATGAGTAAAGCTCTAAAATTTAAGGCTTAAGCTTAATGGGTTCTAAGAAGAAATTGAAATGAACGGAATCTTGCTTAATTGGTGTCTAATAACTATGTATCAAATTAAATGCAAATCTAAAATGCCTCTGGAACTCTCTCCCTGCCCCCTGTTTCCCCGACAGTACTGACATGCAGAAATTTAAAACTAATGTAAACAGACATCTCGCTGCGCGGATCATGATTTAGGCTGACCCCCTCCCCCCCCCAACCTTCTCCCCTTTTATTTTTTCTCAGTAGACCCTTACGTCTACAGTGGCGGCCTGCTTTGTTTGGGGTGAACTATGTTAAAAAAATAAAAAATAGCAGGAGGCTATGCTCATTTATGGGCATAGCCTCCTGCTTGAACATTTAAAAAAAAAATTATTTTAAAATACTCTACAGAAACTGAAATTTGGAGAATATTTATTAATTGATGTATGGTACTTATTGTTCAAATTTCAGGTGTCTTAATTTTCACGAAAGGTTTCCATTCCTTTTTTACCACTTTTGCATAAAACTAAATTAAAGCAAACATAGTCAACATTTCAACTGCTTAAGCCTAGCAACTGTGTTCCAAAATTAGTTTAGGAGTGAATCTTCTACATGCAAATATATAAGCATAACTAACTTTATATAGATAGAGATAATAGCACTCTCTCTCTCTCCATATATATATACTAACTTTATATAGATAGAGATAATAGCACTCTCTCTCTCCATATATATATATATATTTATATTTATATATATATATATATATAATTCTCTCTCTCTCTCTCTTTCTATCTATCTCTCCGTAATGGAAAGCCTCTCTCTTTTGTTCCCCTCTCTCTCTCCATATATATATATATATATATATATATATATATATATATATATATATATATATATATATATATATCATTCTCTATCTATCTATCTATCTATCTATCTATCTCTGTAATGGAAAGCCTTTCTCTTTTGTTCCCTCTCCCCGTTTCTCTCTTGATTTCCAATGGGATGCCCTCTCTCTCTCTCTCTCTCTCTCTCTCTCTGCAATCCCATAAGGCCTGTCGTAAATGCTAAAAGACACTCCTTAATCATATTTCTCTCCTTTTTCTCCCTTTTAATTTATCGTATTTTATTTATTTATTTATTTATTCCCCCCCCCCCACACACACACACACCAATTCAAATCCTCCTGCTTCCACTTCTTAAAGGGGTTTCCTCTGTAAATCAAACCTGCACAACTTATACTCGCTTAAATCTCCGATTCCCGCCGAGCGGCGCGCATCAAACGGGTGTGTCTGGGCGGAGGGGTTTAGGAGGGGGGGGGGGGGGCAAATATGAAGGAGCGGGGGGGGGGGGGCAAATATGAAGGGGGCACGTGCCTGTTTGCTATTATTTATTGCCAGAAAATCTAAAGTAGTAACCAAAAGAATTAAAACAACAACTGAGCCTTTGAAAACCCGTGTGTGTGGGTGTATGGAATAACGAATAGGGTGGGTGCGACAATCTCGGGGTCAGTCAGCCAGATCGATGCGGCCCAGTGAAGCCCGCGTATAAATTAACATAAGGCTTTCTTTTTTGTTTGTTTTATTCTCTCTCTCTCCCTCTCTCTCTCTCTCTATCTCACCCTCTCTTCCTCATATCCACATTTGTCTCTTATTCTCTATCTATATTTATCAGTCTGTCTCTCCCTCTCTTTCTCTCTCTTTATTTCACTATCTCCAAACTGTATCCAAGGCTATTTCTCCCCCCCTCCTTCTCTCACTCACACACACTTTCTATCTTTCTATTTCTGTGTGTTCCTCTCTCTCTCGATATTTCTTTGTCTATCTGTTTCTATATCGCTGTCTGCCTGTCTCTCTCTCTTTTTCCTCCCTCTCCCTTCTCTGTCTCTCTCTCTCTGTCTCTCTCTCTCTCTCTCTCTCACACACACGCACTCCCACTGTCTGGATTTCTGTGTGTGTGTTCCTCTCTATCGTTCCCTCTGTATCTTTTTCTGTCCCTCTCCCTCTTTCTATGTCTGTCTCTTTTCCTCTCTTTCCCTTCCTTTCTATCTCTTTCTTTCTCTCTCTCTCTCTCTCTCTCTCTCTCTCTTTCTCTCTCTTCAGCGTATTTCTGGGCGACGTAAATCATTATTCAAAATTGTTTATTTACTTTTAAATTCATTAAACATTCTTCCCTGTTTAAAGCACTTCAGTTGGCACAATTTAAAATTTATTTTCTAAGTGATTTTAGTAGGTTTTCATAGACATCGTTGCGACTAATAGTAAATTAGTATTTTTATGTTATATTTATTGGCCTACTAATGACGCTTTTACACACTGAGGTGTAGTCACCTTTCATTTTTTAGGAATAATTTATAATTGTTTATTACTCGCTGAAAGTTGGGAGTCACGAAAACATAGGTTGGGAATTAATCGCTAACAATAAATAATTTATAAATTAGTAACGCGCCCGTAACTCATAAATTATGAAATACTTCATATGCATATATATTACCGTCATTATTACGCGTTTTTATTTCCTTCCCACAACAGGAATGTGTGGCACAAGGCTTTAGTGAGTTTTGGCTCACGCTTTGGCAGTCGAATTTTGTGTTCAATATACAAACACCCTACATGAAAAACTAAGTTACAACTCATGTATTGTTCGCGAATCCGACTTGGTTCGCTATGAAGTTGTGTCCGTGAGAATGTGTACGTAAAAAGTCTGTAAATTGTGTGTGCGTGTGTACGTAGAGAGTAAATGTTTACGTACCGAAGTGTGTGTAAGCGCACACATGCTGATTGCTATGAAATTGAGTCAACGAGAATGAATATAACAAAGTCTGAGTAGAACAATGTGCGTGTAAGTAGAGAGGAGAAATCTCACGTACCGAAGTGTGTGTGTGTGTGTGTGTGTGTGTGTGTGTGTGTGTGTGTGTGTGTGTGTGTGTGTGTGTGTGTGTGTGTGTGTGTGTGTGTGCATGGTTCTTGCAAAGAAATTGAGTCCGCTAGAATGTTCATTAGAGCAGCCGCTAGACCGAGGTTTAGGGTGAAATGATCTATTGATGCAAACGCCGAAAGAGAAAAAGAGAATGAATTTTGCCATGCAGCGCTTTTTATAATCACTGATACAGCGCCGACTGGCAGTTCCAAAGGGCACATAACTCGGGTCTGACGCCATAGTCTATAATTGTGTTGAAAAAGGGAAGTAATGGTACAAGCCAAAGTATTGAAATGCTAGTGTAAAAGCGAGAGTGCACTATAGCTCACCAAAATGCCTAGGCTGCATTGTCGGCATTCCCCGGTAGGAGGGTTGTAGCAGCGATTAGCAAAAAACTCACCTCTACTCAAAGAGAAATAGTAAAGCCTGGTGCTATTGTCCTCACACAACTGCACAAAACTATACCTCACCGCGACAGAGCAAGACCACTAACGTCATAATGACCCACCCTTTCTTATGTTCTAACGAGTCACAGCTTATCAAGGTCGTAAGGCCACTCGAGGATAAAGATTAATGAGTTTGTCAGGTAGAATGTAAGACAACACCGCGAGGATTTGTAACGATGGTTGAAACTAAATAGAATTTGATTATCTAAGAGGACGACTTAACAAGAATTTGTAAACATTGGACTTGAAAATGACCATGTTGTAGTAGGCTGGGACGTAGCCCTGTGGTATTGTATTCCACAGACAGGTAATTCCTGGAAACAAACTTTGCTCATAGAAGTTCCGTTTAGATGTAGGTACACAGAGGAAGAAAGGAAAAGTATCTATAGTGGTTGTAGCAAGACGAGTTTTTGTTGTGAATGTTTTACAGAGAGGGGGGGGGGGCAAAGATTAGAGCTCAGTTGAGCACCTACCATGAAAATACGATTGAGTAGAAAGAGACTAGCAACCTCTTTTCTGTGAGAAAGAGGTTGTAAAAAACAGAGGAGGACATAGCCCACTAGATTTTGAAGCGGTTTTGCACTCTGTCAAGGCAGGAAATAACTTTTTAGCGGCACCTCCCCAGATGTGGCAACAGTACTCCATTTTAGGACGTATTTGACTCTTTACTCTTCGGGGTTGATTGTCTAGGGCGTATTCACGACGCGTTTCTAAGTAATAGATGATTATTATTATTACATCTATTATTTGCTGCCCCTACCCGGCGTTGCTCGGCAGTATATTTACTTGCAATTTATTTTGCTTTTCTTTTTTTCTTTTTTTAACTATGCCGTTTTTTTTTTACCTATTTTTTCTTTTTTTTTTAAAGAAGGAAGTTAATCCGTAATGGACAAATACAAAGTTTAGAGGATCAGTTCTATCTCCAGAATTCTTGAAGACTGGTACTACAGAGGCAATTTTCCAACTATCAGGAAAACAAGATTCAGTAAGGCATTTGTTGTATAGTTTGGAGGGGACAGGGGCCAGCTCAGCAAAGCATTTCTTTATTAGTATTACTGGTATAAGATCAGGCCCACAGGATTTGGATGTGTCAAGGTTTTTTTATGGTGTCTCTCGCTTGAGACGGGGTGATTACCAGATTCTCAAGTGTGGCTTCAGTCCGCAATGGAAATTTAGGGAAGGGGTGGTTTGCCGAGTCAAGAGTGGAGTTTAATGCGAAACGCTGAGCAAGTAGTTCAGCCTTATCAGTTGCCGTGCATAGATAGCGGGGGAATTGTTGATTGTCCATTGTTCATCACACTATTATAAATTTTCCAGAAATTACCTCGCTTTTATTATTAATGACGGCGACGAAAATGAATCCAACCGGATAAATTATTTTCTAGGGAAAAATAACACGAATTACATTTTATTGTTCTAAACAACATGAACCAACATTCAAGAAAATAGCTATTCAGAATAAAATATTGACTTTGTATGAAGGAATCTATTGATTACAAAAATAGAGATTCAAACTGATTTTACTTTATTATCTAGATTATATTAGTATTAATTTAACAGATTGAATTAATGATAATATAACATTTTGTATTGTAGGAATATGGAACATGAAGAAAACTACAGTAATACCAATAATTGCAGGAGCACTAGGAACAGATTCGATAATCTTGTACTGCCGGCATTTGGAACTCATTCCCTGTTTCTCCAACTGTACCGACATGCAAAAATTTAAAATTAATGTGAACAAGCATCTCGCTGCACAGTTCCCAATTTAGGATGACCCTTAAACGTTCACCCTAATTCTCAATAGCCCCTTACGTCTACAGTGGTAACTTGCCTTGTTTGGGGTGAACTAAGTTTTAAAAATATCCTGGAATATAAATAAGAGACGTTTGAATCAAAAAGAGAGTTGAAACCATCGAAACTACGGCACTCATGAAAACAGAAGAAACTTTAAGAAAATCCCTAGAGTACAGAAACCAACCTACATAGCAAGATAACACCGATCAAGCACTGTTGATACTACAAAAAAATGATTATAAAAAATCCAGGAGGATGGAAAGACCGAATAGAGAAAGCACCATACAGACCTCCACTGTAAGAGAACGGGGGGGGGGGGAAGCACTGGAATTCTTAGAATACTTATTGTCTATTAAATTTCGGAGAAAACCAACACTGTTATCAGCAAGGATTCAATGGTAAACGGCTGTTGTAAGAATGTTAAGTGATTTGCAACAGAATCGGAATAAAGCGGAGAGTAATAAAAATCTGGGCAGACTTGTTGTCATTCAGACTCCAGGAAACACTATCTGCTATTTTTGCGAGTAAGCGATCACTGATAATGAGTGGTGTTAAAACTATTTAATGATTAAAAATAATACTAAGTAGACATCCAGATAAAGGATTCATGTTTTATTTAATTAAAAAAAAACTAAACTAACCCTATTAGTGGGTCTATGAATAATCCCTTTTTTCCAAGGTGAATAATTGGGATTTTTTTTTTAAATTTGAAATCGAATTTTTTGTTTAACAAATGTGTAAGCTCTTAGTTTCAGTTGAAGACAGAAAAAGGCTTTTACACTTCGTTACTAGAACTATAAAATGTCCGAGGCAGCTTGTGTGAATGTCCGAATGAAGGGGCAAGCTAGGAAGATCATAAGATATTGCATTACCAGTCGTTTTGTAACATTTTTTTTTACTCAAGATGTATTGTGACTTTCTTGAAAGACAGTACGTATAATGCGAAAAAAATATGTGATCTTGTCGGACGATTCAAGTAGACCTAAATAGCCTTCATGCTGACAAATCAATCTTTCCTTATTCCTAGCTAATATTTATTAGCAAAAAAATATTGCCATTTTATTAACAGTATAATAATATACTGCGCTAAAACTTACTTTTAAAATGACCGGCTCAGACAATTTATATTTAAAAACATATATATATATATATATATATATATATATATATATACATATATATATTTATATATATATATATTTATATATATACATATATATATACATATATAAGTAAATTACGTGTACAACAGAATGGTAGGATTAATTTTAGAGGAAGCATTATTAAAATCAATGAAACAGACGAGTGAGGAAAAAAAAAAAAAAAAAAAAAAGGAAAATTGTTAAAATTACCTTAAGGCCTTGTCGTCTGACCCTCTGAGAGGAAACGTCAGAATGGTAAATTAAAAACTAAAAGTCGAGTGAGAAATGAAGGGGGGAGAAAAAAAAAATAAAATAAAACTTATTTCAATTGGAGGAAACGAATGAGAAGGGGAAAAAAAAAAAAAAAAAAAAAATTAAATCTCTCAACGTTATGGTGGCTTTGAATCATTAAAGATCTCCAACTGATGTTTCAAAATCTTTTGTCTACACAGGCTAGGTCGATAGTTGTTAATGACTAACGCCTCAAGAATATTGAGATGGTAGTTCGACCTGGCACTGTGTAAAACAGAAAACCACCCATCGGAATACCTGTCAGAACAACTATTTGTACTAACGAGGTGATTACCGATGGCTGATTCCTGTGCCTGGAAGTCCCCGGATGATCTCGAAACCTTGTGTAGGCGAATATCACGTGGTATGTGTTGGGATATTCTAAATTCTAATCTTTGGGATGTCTTGCCAACGTAGTCAGCTCCACACTGACACATGAATTTATAAACTACAGAATTCTTTTGAATGGCTGGCAAAACATCCTTACGAAAAGAAGAGAAAAAGGTTCGAGTCGTGTAAACTACCCTCAACATGGTTGCCGGAAAACAACGTTGAGTAGAAGAAGAAATCCTTTTAACAATGTCAAGGCCGTCAGAACCCAACCAAGGGAGTTTCAAATAAATAGGGCAACGTGACGGGCCAATAAATTTACCACCATTAAATAAAGCAACTTTACGTGCAATGGTGCCTTTTATAGTATTGATGGGATATCCATTGGCAAGAAAAATATTAGTAATCTCACCAAGTTCTGCATCGAGTCGTGTTGGTGAACAAATCATAAGAGCTCGATGAGTGAGAGTACCAATAAGATTTATTTTTCTTGCTCTTGGGGCGAAGGAAAACCAATTTAGATAAAGGCCTGTAAATGTTGGTTTTCTATACACACAGGTTTTATTTTATTTTTTTTTCTCCCCCCTTCATTTCTCACTCGACTTTTAGTTTTTAATTTACCATTCTGACGTTTCCTCTCAGAGGGTCAGACGACAAGGCCTTAAGGTAATTTTAACAATTTTCCTTTTTTTTTTTTTTTTTTTTCCTCACTCGTCTGTTTCATTGATTTTAATAATGCTTCCTCTAAAATATACATATATATACATATATATATACATATATATACATATATATATACATATATATATATATACATATATATATACATATATATAAATATATATACATATATATATATACATATATATATATATATATATACATATATATACATATATATACATACATATACATATATATATACATATATATATACATATATATACATATATATACATATATATACATATATATATATATACATATATATATACATATATATATATACATATATATATACATATATATACATATATATACATATATATATACATATATATATACATATATATATATATATATACATACATATATATACATATATATATATACATATATATATATATACATACATATATACATATACATATACATATATTTAGGCAAACATTATTAAATAACACGGAGTGGTTTTGTTTGATACGACTTTGTTTTATTTTTTCAATTTTCCGAATTGTCCATCTAATGTTTCGGTCAAATTGATGTAAATATGATCCATGGGTTTATTGTTCCATTCTTTTTTTCTTTTTTGCAAGTACTTTCGATTTGAATCGTCAAATCATCTTCAGGCGGTATTAGTTTTAGTGTCTTTACAAATTATGACTTTACTGTTGTGCTCATTTTTGAATTATAACGGCAAGTAGTTATAACTTGAAAAAGCGTCTGTAAAGTTGAAATGTACATGAGAGCGTGATGGCGTTCTACACATATGAGAGATTTAAAAGTTTGATTGTTTAAACCGTTAAGAAATTGATGACGTTAAAGAAAGTGCATACAATTCAAACGCATAACTACCTATGGCTAAGAATTTAATAATTGTAATTAGTATGCTAGACACTTTAAAATGTTGCGACTAGTTTCATAATTGACATTATTAATTGTGGGATGTTTAGTTTTTATGTAGAGGGCTTCGAGTATTTTTAATTTTTTGATATTGGTATCGTGGTGTATTATTTTGGTATTGTTAACAAGGAAGTTTCTATATTGGGAGGGGGTACAATTATGTTTTTTTAGGTGTTGGCATATGGAGCTAGTGTCGGAGAGATGTAGGGTGAGTCTTCGGGATAGTGTTGTGGAAGTGAAACTATGTAAGAATTAGTTTGTTTTTTTATTGTTGTCGGAGATACATTCTCCCATAGGGCATTCGAACTGATATATTACATTGGTTCTTCCTAATGTATTTTGGGTTTGAGAAGTGTTATTTTTAACAACATAGTTTGATGTTTTCATTTTTTATAATAAATGATAAATCGTATTTTATCATCAGAATTGGTGGGGGATATATAGCGATGTATTATATTTGTAAGAGCTTTTTCATCCAATTTAAAGTTTGGATACATTTGGATACAATAGAATAGATTTATGTAGTGGGAATTATTTAGCTTATTATTAGTAGGATTATCTAAATTTCTAATCATTAATTTTATTTGTTCATCAACCATATAATTGGGAAATTGATTATTAATTAGGACTTGCTTTATGTTTTTTAATTCGTTAAACAATATTTTTTTAGATGAGGAGATTAATTTTGCACGGTTAAATAGATTTTTGACCATAGCAATTTTATATCTATATGGACATTCACTTTTAAAACTTAAAATACAGGTGCTAATTGATGTAGGTTTTTTTATAGGGAGAGGTGATGAATGCATCACTGTTGGAGTCAATGAGAACATCTAAAAACGGAATTTTATTGTTAACATTAAGCTCATGAGTGAATTAAAGAACTGAATTATTTTGAAAAGTATCTTGTAGTTTTTTTTATTTCATCTATACTATTTACTAAAATAAGAATATCATCAACGTAGCGGGCATAAATGGAAGGTTTAGTGATTATATTAAATATTTTATTTTCGAGGACGGCCATGTATAAATTACTAAAGGTCGGTCCAAGGACAGATCCCATAGATCCCAAGTTATAACTACTTGCCGTTATAATTCAAAAATGAGCACAACAGTAAATTCATAATTTGTAAAGACATTAAAACTAATACCGCTTGAAGATGATTTGACGATTCAAATCGAAAGTACTTGCGAAACAGAAAAAAGAATGGAACAAGAAACCCATAGATCATATTTACATCAATTTGACCGAAACATTAGATGGACAATTCGGAAAATTGAAAAAATAAAAAAAAGTCGCATCAAACAAAACCACTCCGTGTTATTTAATAATGTTTGCCTAAATGAAAATATGCTGCCTAAATACACACAATATACATATATGTATATATATACATATATACATATATATATACTTATAATTATACATATATATATACATATATATATACATATATATATATGTACATATATGTATACATATATATATACATATATACATATATATACACATATATATATACATATATATACACATATATATACATATATATACACACACACATATGTATATATATATATGTATACATATATATATATATATATATATTTATATATATAGTGTTAAAGTGAATAATTTTGTAAGTCGCAATAAATTATGAATGCTGACAGTTGCAATGCGTATGTCAATTTCTCTTTCTTTATTCTCTCTCTCTCTCTCTCTCTCTCTCTCTCTCTCTCTATATATATATATATATATATATATATATATATATATATATATATATATATATATATGCGTGTGTGTGTGTGTGTGATAATGATAATAATCCAGGTAAAACATCCACAGGGTAGTAATCCGAAGAATTTCAACCGGGTTTATATATATATATATATATATATATATATATATATTGTTTCATTCGTACCTTTATGTGTTCACTGAGTTTCGACTATGTGTATAATAAGTCGTATTTCGCACTTGAAATGATTATACTGTAATTAAAGTCACCAAAAAATATATGAGTTTTTGTTTTCAATAAAATAACTACTTTATATTAACATTCATTAATTAATTCATAAATCCTGACTATTTCATTAAAATCGCGATATTCTCTGGCTTTTTATGTAGTTTTTTTGGAGGTGGGTGGGTATTATTTAGTGCAATCAAGAGTATTCGTTTTTTCAGGGGGTATTATTCAATGAAATCAGCAGTATTCGTCTTTTCGGGGGGAGTATCATTCAGTGAAATCAGGAGTATTCGTGGGGGCATTATTCAGTGAAATCAGGAATATTTGTTTTGAGGGGGGGGTATTATTCAGTGAAATAAGGAGCATTCGTTTGGGGGGGGGGGGGTATTATTCAATGAAATCAGGAGTATTCGTCTTTTTGGGGGATATTATCCAGTGAAATAATGAGTATTCGTTTTTTTTTTTGGGGGGGGGTATTATTCAGTGAAATCAGGAGTATTCGTTTTTTTTGGGGGGGGGCGGGTATTATTCAGTGAAATCAGGCGTATTCGTTTTTTTTTGGGGGGGGGGGGTATTATTCAGTGAAATCAGGAGTATTCGTTGGGAGGGTATTATTCAGTGAAATCAGGAGTAATCGTTATTTTTGGGGGGGGGGTATTATTCAGTGAAATCAGGAGTATTCGTTTTTTGGAGGGGTATTATTCAGTGAAATCAGGAGTATTCGTTTGGGGGAGTATTATTCAGTGAAATCAGGAGTATTCGTTGGGGGGGGGGGTATTATTCAGTGAAATCAGGAGTATTCGTTTTTTTGGGGGGGGGCGGGTATTATTCAGTGAAATCAGGAGTATTCGTTTTTTGGAGGGGTATTATTCAGTGAAATCAGGAGTATTCGTTTAGGGGAGTATTATTCAGTGAAATCAGGAGTATTCGTTGGGGGAGTATTATTCAGTGAAATCAAGAGTATTCGTTTGGGGGTATTATTCAATGAAATCAGGAGTATTCGTTGGGGGAGTATTGTTCAGTGAAATCAAGAGTATTCGTTTGGGGGTATTATTCAATGAAATCAGGAGTATTCGTTGGGGGAGTATTATTCAGTGAAATCAAGAGTATTCGTTTGGGGGTATTATTCAATGAAATCAGGAGTATTCGTTGGGGGAGTATTGTTCAGTGAAATCAAGAGTATTCGTTTGGGGGTATTATTCAATGAAATCAGGAGTATTCGTTGGGGGAGTATTATTCAATGAAATCAGGAGTATTCGTTTTTTTTTGGTGGGGGGTATTATTCAGTGAAATCAGGAATATTCGTTTTTTAATTAAAAAAACAAATGACTATTAATTTCGATTGCCCGTCTCTACTTTAAACAGATGTGAGGCAATTAAGTTTTTCGACTTGGCGGTATGTTTTTTATTGCCTTGAAATACGTAGAGTTCTGGCGCTCCCTTCAACTTATTAAAAGGGATCAGTTTTATGGATCCATCGTGGGATGGGTGACTCAACTAGTCGAGAATACATATTGCCTATTTGCAAATCAATAAAGAACTCATTATCATCACGCATCAATTCGTTCTTTTATCTTAATATTAATTTGATCAATTTCATCAAAGATAAAATGTTTAATGTATTGTTCTATGAACGCGCGAAAAATGTTTTAAACAGATTCTTATCGACGTTAGTTGGAATATAATGAGCAAGTAATAAAAATGATGTCTCTCTTTGAAGAATTGAAAAATGCATCTATATTTCATTTTGATCGCCCCCCCCTTCTCTCTTCCCTCTCTCTCTCTTTCTCTCTCTCTCTCTCTCTCTTTCTCTCTCTCTTTCTCTCTTTCTCTCTCTCTTTCTCTCTCTCTTTTTCTCTCTTTCTCTCTCTCTCTCTTTCTCTCTTTCTCTCTCTCTTTCTCTCTCTCTCTTTCTCTCTTTCTCTCTCTCTTTCTCTCTCTCTCTTTCTTTCTTTCTCTCTCTCTATTTCTCTGTGTGTGTTCACCAGTGTCCCTATTTACTTACTTTCCCACAGAGGCAAAGTTAGACACAAGGTCGGTATTTTTCAGTAGAGAATACCCCCATCCCCTTAAAAAGGGGCACTCTGGGGCGGGTATTCTACTAGCTTTAATATAAGACGCAGTTATATTTACGCGTACGTTTAAGATCGTTAATATAAACTTAGCGATTCGGAAGAAATAAATGAATCATATATTTGAGTTTCGTCTTTAAACGTTAATTCAAGCTAGACATTATTTTCTTTCAGTCAGCTTTGAAGGCTTTAAATACTTTCGAAATTCGTAATGGCAGTAAACAAATCAGCCATTTTTATATTTTCTTAATAGATGGAAAAAAAAGAATGAATTACTTTGTGATTTTTTCGAAATCTGAAAACATTTTGGAAGAATTTAAATAGTCAACAGAATTTCTTGCTTTCAAAATTTTAGCCAATCTACAAACGGTTAGACACATGGTAAGGTGTGTGTTTAGATAAAAGTGATTCTGTGGAACGAACTGGATTCGAACCCTGCACACCTAGGTTCTCAGTCAGCGTCGTTGCCCAGTTAACCACAGTGCTATACTTAGCGATCCACATGTATTAAAAGATTTAATGTTTTGGAAGCTATTTATACGCGATCAAAAATTATATGATCATATTTAAATTGTTATGGTTTTATAACCGTCTTCTTCAATTAATAGTTTAATAACAAAACGTACCGTGATAATTAAATTTAAGTTTCAAACTCTTACTTTAGAAATAAAAAATAATTTAGTAAAAAAAAACGCATAGATATAAAAAAAAATTGAAAGTCATTATATGATTTAAATTTTAACATTTCGTAAGACGTCTGATTTATTTTATTTGTTAAATACATATTTCCTTCATTCGATATTATATAGAGCACTGTGATGGTAGTAATAACACAGCATGACGTCACTTGCTTTATAATAGAAGTAGAATGCCTGGACGTCAAGCCGCTTTAAAAGTGTTACAATTATCATTGTTTATCAGCTGTTCAGAATTGGCCTAGCGGTTAGCGACGTTGGATTTGTAGTCCAGGGGTTCGAATCGCATGACCGGTAGTGAATTGTCATATGTCTAAGCTGATGACTCCAGATTAAAAAAGGACGGAACGTATACGTACATAGATAATAAACAATAACAACAAAGAAATAAGTTTCTTTATTCTTGTTTTTTGATGAAAAAAAAAAATGACTCAATACTGGTCACCCCTGAAGAAGGAATTTTATTCCGTAATCGATAGGATTAATGTAAGAAAAAAAAAATTAATCTTGTATTGCTAATTTGGCTTATATTTCAATTTTATTAACTTTCCATGCAATACTTTAAAACTTGAACGATAAACACACACACACACACATATATATATATATACTTAGCGATTCGATATATATATTTGTTATTGTTTATTATCTATGTACATATAAAAGATGCTTTCTTATTATATATATATATATAATAAATGTGTTTCTTGTTTAGAAAGCATCTTTTATATGGTAATATGAATGATTAAAAAAAATAATGAACAATTAGAACGTCATACAATTCATTTTGGTTTGATGAACTTTTATTTTTTCTCAATTTAATTTTCGAAGAAATACTTCCTCGTCAGAATTTCAAATAATTATATATAAAAATACCTTTTTTTTCTTCATCTCGCTTTTGGTGTATAATGAGCAAGTAATAAAAATGATGTCTCTCTTTGAAGAATTAAAAAATGCATCTATATTTCATTTTGATCGCCCCCCCCCCTTTGTTATCAATCCGTACCAAAAGCATTTTTATATATCTTTATTTGAAATTCTGACGACGAAGTATATCTTCGAAAATTAAATTGAAAAATAAAAAGTTCATCAAACTAAAATACATTGCATGGCGTTCTAATTGCTCATTATTATTTTTTAATAATTCATATTACCCTAAAAACAATGCTTTCTAAACAAAAACAACATTTCTTATATATATATATATATATATATATATATATATATATATATACACATACATATATATACATATATATATTTATATATATATATATATATATATATATATATATATATATATATATATATATATATATATATATATATATGTATGTATATAATATGTATGTGCGTGTGCTCATTTATACATATATTTAATTTATGATTTTTCTACTCTCTCCCCCTCATTGCCTGGGGAAACCTCCCACCGTACACACGCAAACCCCAAACACTGACGAAGACTGAAGACATCAGTCGAAAATTTTGTTCTCCCTATCATCAACAAGAAAAACCTATTTTTCTTTACAGAACAATTTATATTCCTACACGTCAAAATATATAAAAAAATAAATAAATAAAAAAATAAAAAATAAAAAGTTATAACACAATATAAACTTTTTTTCACACTATTTTTTCATATACATTCACATACTTATATATATATATATATATATATATATATATATATATATATATATATATATATATATATATATATATATATTTGAAAAAAAAGGGTGAATAAAACTAAAATGCATTATATGGCGTTATAATTGCTTAATAGAGAGAATTTATATACGGATAATGAAGTGATGAAATGGATAAAATTCGCATAGTTTACAAGTGTACTACTTCATCAAGTGTTAAAACCGGAAATACAAATACAAGATTACCTTTAAGCCAAGGCTTTTCAAAGATAACGCTCTTATCAGCAGAAGGTCTGAACAATTGAATATTAATTAATTATTAGAGGTGAATATCTTGAAAATGCAAATGGGAAAAATTTTTTTGAAAAACATTATAGGGAAAAAATGTCTCAATATAAGTCCTGAAACAGATCAAACAAGATTCGAACTATGTGTAGAGAGTTTTATGAAATTTAAATGATCCAAACTGTTTAAACAGGCCCAGCAAAGAAGCCGAACAATGTTCTATGTTATTTTGAAACCTTGAGTGCCCCAAGAAATGGTATTTTATGGTCACAGATAATCCCGGACATTTAGGCCCGAATGATACTAGAAAATTACTCAGTAAACAGTAAGTTAATAAATTTGTAAACTATCCAAATTTTATCTATTTCATCACTTCATTATATATATATATATATATATATATATATATATATATATATATATATATAAATACAGATTTCCCCTGTACTGTTAACAGGTATACCTTCTAAACGTTAGTTATATATAAAAGGTGCTTCGTCAACGATTTATGTCAAGTATTTCATTTTTAACCATTTTTTCAATATTTTGTAAATACTTATGAAATTATTAAATCTTGTTTTCTTTTGTTTCTTCGCCAATTTGCAATTATAACTTTTTGTTGTGAAAAAAAAAAGATATTATTATAGCTCTGCACCCAATTCTAATTCATCCGAAAAGAAAAATGCGATTCTTCATTTTTAGGCGATTACATGTAAACAGCCGGAAAAACTTAGTGATAAAAATAAATCATACAACAAAAAATCAGTTTAGCATATATATTTAACCTGAAATGACAACCCCTATCAGGCCAGACAGCGTTTTAAGGACATGTAACCAATTTTATTTGTTTTAAATCGTTGCTATGTTAATGTTCCTGATCAAACTTTAGTATAAATATGTCATTGTTAAAAGTCATAAAAAACACGTCTCCTTCCTACTACTAACCCTAAGTCCGGGTGGTAATACGAAAAATAAAGCGATTACGTGTGGTTTTAGGACTTTGACTTAGGGTTAGTGGTAAAAAATGTAGGTAAAACCTAAAACCTAAAAGTTTAGAATGTCTCTGAAATGGGGGATCATTTTACGTTAAATGTATATGCGCAACTAACTTCCCACTATAAACTCTAAAATATTTTGTTCATATCTTTCAGTGTGTTCACAAGTAATCGCCTGAAAAAAGTAGAATCTCATTTTTTTTGGGGGGGGGGGTAAGTGTAGATATAATTTTTTTTAAATTCTACAAATTTCTAAATGTTTTCCCTTCATGTATTGATTTTGATAAACTCATTGTGATATTTTCATCTATATTTTTCACTTGTGCCATTTTTTCTATTTATCCAAATCTGCCATTATTACCGGTGCCATTTTTTACCTAAATTCAGTGAAAGCTTTAGAGATAGTTTAGCAGTCATACGTTTTCAAAATCTCCATGAATTGAAAATTGATTTAATTAATTTCGAAGGGAAATATGCATTACGTTTAAAGAATATAACACCGAAAATAATACAATAAAACGTTCATTATTTCAGAAGGTTAGGGTGGCGCCGGCAAAATAAAATTAAAAACTTGTCCCAGCGTTTCAAAACTTAACTGGGAACTATGTGAGAGTCGAGATATAGATTTTTAGCCAATAGGTGCCAAAAAAAATTGAACATTTCAAAAGGTTTGATAAGGGTATACGCGTAAGTGAACTTTAGAATATTTACCAATAAAAAAGAATTAAATTAAACTCGCAGACTAATGCTAAATCTGGGAATGGGATTCGGGACCTGCGGTTCTGTGGCCCTTAGTCTTATGCTGTAAATAAACAATCTCCTAATAAATAAAACTTTGTGTTTGCTTAATTTTTTATTGTGAAGAAAACGGATAAAAAATGTCCGATTCCGATTCCAATACCCCAAAAGTTCCGTCTTTTCCGATTCCCGATTCCGATTAATCGTCCCAACACTAACATATATGCATAATATTTAAGGAAAAATAAAATTACGTAACACAAAATGCATTAATAAATGAGATATTATGAATCCTCAGGATATATTAAATACTGCAGGTTCAATTAACGGTTACCACGTAATGCCGAACAGAGCTTTCATGTTTTAATTCAGTAGATTACAAAGTTTTATGACATAATTAGGTAAAAGAGAAACGGTCTACTTGATGACGGCTTCCAGTTTTGGAATCGGAAATTGACAGGCGGTGTTTATAAATAAAAGTCCCTCATCATTTTCGACCGATTAGATTTTGCTGGGTATTAAAATTTTAAAAATTAATTTCAAATATGTTCAATATAAACTATTTTCAAGCAAACAAATAATATTCCAATTATAAAAAATAGTAAATAAAATGTTTAAAAAATATATTAAAACAAACGAAAGTCAAAATATAAAAAGGTTTGATTTAATTATTTGTAATAAAAAATAAAAATTTCCACTCATAAAAACCAGTTTCATTTTCTTATGTGTTAATCATAAACAAATGACGAAAACAAATTATTAACATTATCTGACAGCCCCGCCCCCACTTTTACAACAACCAGAAAACAGACAGAAAAACTTTGCTCTTCTTTCCTCCCCCATGTCGATCTATATTTCTTTCCTCCCCTCACATACATTCCGTTCAAACTTTTAAATCCGGCATAGCTACCACCCCTTCCTACCTCTTAACTTACAACCCTTCCCCATCAAAACTCATGACCTGAGACACTGAAAATATGTTATAAATAGATTAACCTTTCAATCTCTTAACTCTTCATCTCAGCTTACAAACAGTTGTTTCAATTGTTTTAAATTTGACCATGTGACCTCCCGGTTTTGAATTTGATTTTTGTTTCTCCCTTCTTTTCATTCTTTCCTAATGTGAACATCTGTGTGAAAGATCAGACTTGTTTTCCGGCTGATGAGATCTTAGTTTCTAATGACTATTGAGCGATAAAATCGACATGTCAGTGTAGTGTTTTTTTTAAATATGTCTGTATAAATGATAATAGTTATATAAATAGCTTACTATTGAGCACTTTTTTATAATCCCAGTTGAAATTATGTGGATTTTTATCCTGTGGATATTTACTTTACCTGGATCACACACACACACACACACACACACACACACACACACACACACACACACACATATATATATATATATATATATATATATATATATATATATATATATATATATATATATATATTTAATATTATCCACATACGTATACGTTTCATCCTAATGGAATCATCAGTATGGAAGATAACTGTTCAGCCAGTTGTACGATCCGAACCCCGGATACGAGTCACTATTGACTCACGATCCGGTACTCCAACCAAACGACCAATTCAAAAGTTATGTGACAAGCCAGGAAATAAATACTATTTATTTCATGAAGCATACAATATAGTCAGCCGTCTTAACGGTGTTCAACATGTCACATGGACAGGAACCTCGCCTTTAAGCCCAGATTAGACAGCTTATTCTTTTAATATCTTAAGGAGCTTATCCGAAAGTGGTGATATATAATTATGTAATAATAAATATTTAATTATTATTCACATAGTATATGTTTTATCTTAATAGGATAATCAGTGTGGAAAATAACAGTTCACCCGGTCGCACGATATATATATATATATATATATATATATATATATATATATATATATATATGTAAAAATAAAAATGGAATAAAGAATAAGCAATTCAACAACTAACAAAAATAAACTCAAAAACTCATGTTGTAAAGTTCCACCGAGATATTTCGGCCGTAGATACGACCATTTTCGATTAGTTAATAAACTTTATTTCAAAACGGAAAAGTTTTCAAATTTATACAGAGAATGCGATTGGAAGAAAATGTCACGTGCAGAGAACAAAAAGGGGAGAAGAAGGAATGCGAGGAATGTTATGAAAAGAGAGAGAAAAAGAAGATGAAGAAGAGGAAGAAGAAGAAGAAGAAGAAGAAAGAGATACCAATCAACCAGTATCTTTAGAACGTCAGTTGAAGAAGACGAAACGAAGAAGAAGAGAAAGCGAGAGCAAACGTGAGAAAGGGTAAATCGACATTTTGTTGTCGAAAACTATTAAGGAAGAAAAAAAAAGAGAGAGAGAAAAAATCAGTGCTTAGATATCGCCTGCTGATTGAATTCGGGCTGAGAACGTACAAAAGTCTACAGGATTAGTAGTAATTAGAGCAGTTAACGTCGAGGGAGAAACAAGGGAAGAGGAGGGGGCAGGGGAGGAGGAGAGGGGGGGAAGAAGAGAGACAAGGGTTAAAAGTTAGCCAGAGTCGTATTCATTTAGATTCATCTCGTATAAAATCGATCTAGCCGAAGGAAAATAAATATTATAGAGACCTTGTCTTTGGGCAATGGTGTTCTTATGACATATGATCAGACAGGATTCTGTGAGACGTCGAAGTTTGGTGTCATAAATATATTTGATAGGGATTGCCATAAAAAACGGCGATACCTCAAATGCACTATGCACTCGTATGATCTCTTCCGGCCACCACTTCAATAGCCTATCAAACATATTGAAGAAGAAAGAGATACCAATCAAACAGTATCTTTAGAACGTCAGTTGAAGAAGACGAAACGAAGAAGAAGAGAAAGCGAGAGCAAACGTGAGAAAGGGTAAATCGACATTTTGATGTAAAAGAGCGCATTCAGCATTATAGATAAATAAATATGTATCATTTTTCACGTTTCCTTTATCTACGCAAGAAAAATTGTTAGACATGAAGAAAATGTATTAGCAAAACGAAACCGTGACTTACCAATATTCACACTATATATATATATATATATATATATATATATATATATATATATATATATATATATATATATATATATATATGGGAAAAAGAAACAATGTTTCAGACAATATGTAAAAATAAAAATGGAATAAAGAATAAGCAATTCAACAACTAACAAAAATAAACTCAAAAACTCATGTTGTAAAGTTCCACCGAGATATTTCGGCCGTAGATACGACCATTTTCGATCAGTTAATAAACTTTATTTCAAAACGGAAAAGTTTTCAAATTTATACAGAGAATGCGATTGGAAGAAAATGTCACGTGCAGAGAACAAAAAGGGGAGAAGAAGGAATGCGAGGAATGTTATGAAAAGAGAGAGAAAAAGAAGATGAAGAAGAGGAAGAAGAAGAAGAAGAAAGAGATACCAATCAACCAGTATCTTTAGAACGTCAGTTGAAGAAGACGAAACGAAGAAGAAGAGAAAGCGAGAGCAAACGTGAGAAAGGGTAAATCGACATTTTGTTGTCGAAAACTATTAAAGAAGAAAAAAAAAGAGAGAGAAAAAAAATCAGTGCTTAGATATCGCCTGCTGATTGAATTCGGGCTGAGAACGTACAAAAGTCTACAGGATTAGTAGTAATTGGAGCAGTTAACGTCGAGGGACGAAACAAGGGAAGAGGAGGAGGCAGGGGAGGAGGAGAGGGGGGGAGAAGAGAGACAAGGGTTAAAAGTTAGCCAGAGTCGTATTTATTTAAATTCATCTCGTATAAAATCGATCTAGCCGAAAGAAAAGAAATATTATAGAAACCTTGTCTTTGGGCAATGGTGTTCTTATGACATATGATCAGACAGGATTCTGTGAGACGTCGAAGTTTGGTGTCATAAATATATTTGATAGGGATTGCCATAACAAACGGCGATACCTCAAATGCACTATGCACTCGTATGATCTCTTCCGACCACCACTTCAATACCCTATCAAACATATTCATGACACCAAACTTCGACGTCTCACAGAATCCTGTCTGATCCTATGTCATAAGAACACCATTGCCCAAAGACAAGGTTTCTATAATATTTCTTTTCCTTCGGCTAGATCGATTTTATACGAGATGAATCTAAATGAATACGACTCTGGCTAACTTTTAACCCTTGTCTCTCTTCTTCCCCCTTCCCCTCCTCCCCTGCCTCCTCCTCTTCCCTTGTTTCGTCCCTCGACGTTAACTGCTCCAATTACTACTAATCCTGTAGACTTTTGTACGTTCTCAGCCCGAATTCAATCAGCAGGCGATATCTAAGCACTGATTTTTTCTCTCTCTCTTTTTTTTTCTTCTTTAATAGTTTTCGACAACAAAATGTCGATTTACCCTTTCTCACGTTTGCTCTCGCTTTCTCTTCTTCTTCGTTTCGTCTTCTTCAACTGACGTTCTAAAGATACTGGTTGATTGGTATCTCTTTCTTCTTCTTCCTCTTCTTCATCTTCTTTTTCTTTCTCTTTTCATAACATTCCTCGCATTCCTTTTTCTCCCCTTTTTGTTCTCTGCACGTGACATTTTCTTCCAATCGCATTCTCTGTATAAATTTGAAAACTTTTCCGTTTTGAAATAAAGTTTATTAACTGATCGAAAATGGTCGTATCTACGGCCGAAATATCTCGGTGGAACTTTACAACATGAGTTTTTGAGTTTATTTTTGTTAGTTGTTGAATTGCTTATTCATTATTCCATTTTTATTTTTACATATTGCCTGAAACATTGTTTCTTTTTCCCATATATATATATATATATATATATATATATATATATATATATATATATATATATATATATATATATATATATATATAGTGTGAATATTGGTAAGTCACGGTTGCGTTTTGCTAATACATTTTCTTCATGTCTAACAATTTTTCTTGCGTAGATAAAGGAAACGTGCAAAATGATACATATTTATTTATCTATAATGTTGAATGCGCTCTTTTACATCGATCACTTTCTTTATTAATTGCATCTTTTTTCTTTCTTTTCAAATTAATATTGATTTACCATCGTTTAAAATATATTTCTTTTCACGTCGTGACTAAGTTGTGGTCGCCCCAAGGAAAAATCGTAAAACCTGAATATTATCCAATCAAATATGAGATGTATCATTTTTTTTTCCTTTTACGTCGAACAAAAAACAAGATTTTGATTGGAGGATATTTCGTCTGACTAATACTAAGTTGAAAGTTCGAGATATAAAGAAAGTCCCAGACAAAACAGAGTTTCTTACCAATAATTTCCCATCCGTGGAACACAATACTACCGGACTGCTTTCCCGCAGACTCCAATATGGCCGTCTTAAAATCCAATATCAACAAATGCATTTCATAAATCGTTCCCATGAATTATCAAACTTTTTTCATTCGATCTTCCAAAATACGTATGACGACCTAGCACTAGAGCGCTTCAGCAACGTCACACTGTATGCACTTACCACAAACATTTCCCCCCACAGAAATAGAAAATCAGATCAACATAGCCTGGACCTTAATATGCAAGAGAAAGAACCTCCCTAACAAACACAAACGAAACCTCACTACAAGAAACCGATAACTCCCCACATTCTACCACCTCATAAACGCACAAAAACCAACCCCACAAAACAAATCAGACCCATTATATATATATATATATATATATATATATATATATATATATATATATATATATATATATCTATATGTATATATATATATGTACACATATATGTATATATATATATATATATATATATATATATATATATATATATGTATATATATATGTATATATATATGTATATATATATATATATATATATATATATATATATATATATATATATATATATATGTATTTTAATTTTAAATTCCCGAAACAGTTTTTCATGGTAAACAACTGATGATCCCTTTAAATAGTGTTAGAAACAAACTAATATAATAACTGTAAAAAATAAATTGACTTACATGAGTGATTTTTCACTGAAAGACTTGGGACTATAAGTTTTTTTTGTTGTTTTTTTTAATATAGTTTTAATGGTTAAGAAACTTCCGAGACTATATATATATATATATATATATATATATACAATTGTTTTTTGATCGGATCTTACTGCATATTTCTACTCCATCACATTTTTTCTATATATACGTCAGACCAGGAAGTTATGGTTTGTACAACTCCTATCAGCTCATAAGAACCCTTGATTGGGCATTATAATATTCAACTCCGAGTGAGTCTTCTGAACTTTTCATATGATTTTGTTTTTTCTATCGTTTTATTAATTTGCATACACCCTGAATACACTTTTCACTGTCATCTACTGCATCTATAGCAAGCAAATTTCCCGCCTGGATAACTTTTATCGTTTTTGGACTACCATTCACCACCTGGATTATTTTTTAATCAACCTATTTGACATCTTTCTTGAATTTGTTTTAAACTTTATGACTTGGATGAACTGTATAAGTTTAACAAAAAAGTGTGTTTTGGGCCAATATATTTTATGTTTTATATACTTTTATGTATTTTTTAATATATTTTAATATATTTTCAAAGCTTAATTTTATTACCTGCAGTAATGTCATTGCGGTAATGTTCCTCTGAGGAGAAGATTTTCTTTGAAAACTCATGAGTTAAGGACGCAATATCACACCTTGTGTTTGACCTTTAATAAAATCTGATTCATTTCTCATTTTATTATGTCATTCAATTAATATTATTGCTCTATACCCTATATTGAGCTTTGTTTTTATCCTGATAGTCTACTGGTTAAAGATATTATTTATATCTTTAAAGTAGTATCTTACTCTCTCTCTCTCTCTCTCTCTCTATATATATATATATATATATATATATATATATATATATATATATATATATATATATATATATTGTGTGTGTGTATTTAATGAAATGCAACCAAACTAATAAGAAGCCATGAAAAATATTGTCCACAGATACATATTCCCAATTTACAAAAGTAAACTCATTACTACAAAAATTTTGAAGCTCAAAATTTTGTATTAAAAAACAACTCCTCCCCAACACCAAAACCACTAGATTAAACTAATGTTATTTATAAGTTTAAATGCTCTTTGGGAGAATGTAACTTCCATAATAATAATAATAAAGCTAATAGCTACATTGGTTTTACAACTACCCTATCCCACCACCTCACCATGCATCTTATAAACTCAAGCTCAATTTACCAACATTTACAAAAACATAACTGCCCTCCCTCTGATTTAAGACAAATTCTAGTTAATAACACTAAACAAATACATTCCGAAAACAATTTTTTTAAAATTTAAATACTGGCAGTTATCAACATAAAAACACAACAACCTACAATTAATAACATCACGCATGAAACCAGTGGTCAAATTTTAAAATTCTGAACGTAATTCGATTTTATTCAGTGATGCCACTCCAGTGTCGCTGAATTTAAATTGTACACGGCTTTCCTGGAACAATGCGAAAACGTCTGCGCGTTTCTCCGCTGTCGTTTTTAAAATGTATATTCTTTCTCTAGCTTTTCTGTTAATTTGCTTTTGACACCTGAGGATGATCCGACGAAGAATTGGAAACGTTCGTGATACCTATGGGACATTTATTATTATTTTTTTAATACAAAAAAGACCATTAGAAAAATAGAAAAAATAAAAAAGGTATAATTAAACAGATGAATTATGTTATTTTTAACAATGTTTGTATATATATATATATATATATATATATATATATATATATATATATATATATATATATGGTACCGACTTTTGCCGACGCAAAATTACGTAAACAGCCGAAAAAAGCCGAATGAAAATTAACCAGCTTCAAAATCAAAAACGCTGCGGCGTACATTTAAAGCCAGAAAAACACCCACTGTATTTTTATTTTTATGAAAAATTATTTAATTATTATTGGGGTGGGGGACTGGTTCAGCTTTTTAACCAGACAAAAAAAAACGACACTTTTTTTTTTACCCTAACCCTAACCCTAACCTACTTTTATTGCCCTTTTCGTAACAGTTATTTGTTGACTATTTTTTTTGGTTTTTCGTTGTTTTTTGTTTTTTTCACCCCTTTTTTTCTCAGTTGGAAATTCTTGACAAGTGCCAATTTACGATTTATCTTGTCGTCGCGCCTCGGCAGCTTTCGACTGTTTACGTAAACAGTCGGAAAAAGCAGAACGAAATATCAGATTTACTTTAAAAAAGAGAGAATTTATTATGCGTTAATATCGTATTCTACCTAACAGTTTTTTTTTATCTGTAAGAGTTGTCTCCCTTAGACCATCGGCTTTCACATGCACAGTGTCGGAAAATGATTGCTTTTTTACGTCAAATATTTACACACACAAGTTTATCTGAATGCTAAGATACAGCAGAACCCCCTCTTGTACAATCACCCCTCCATATAAAAACGCATTATTATTTGTTTAGGGGGATGGCACGGTGGCTGAGTGGTTAACGACGCGGACTGAGGACCTGGATGTCGGGTTCGAATCCAGTTCGTTCCACAGAAAAACTTTCATCAAAACCCACACCTGACCTTGTGTCTAACCTTCTGGAGAAGAGGTAAATAAAAATACTTAAGTTTGAAGAGTCAGCCATAGAATACACTCCACTCGAGGTAATGTGGTAAAAGAGCAATCGCTCATGGATTCTTCAATATTTAGCTTTTTTTTCTTAAATTGTTAGATTTTGGGTGTGAATATTATTTACCTCTTTTCAAAGAAGTTAGAAACAAGATCAGGTGAAGTTTTGCACTCTGGAAAACAAAAAAACAAAAAACGCGATTAGCAATATACTCCTTATTAAAGAGAGAAGGTAAGGCATGGGAGGGTGAACCTATTAGAAGTGAACATCAATAGTTTCCACACTCTTGAAATGTCATGGAATTTCTATCATAAGAAATTAGTATTTATTTAATTTTTTATTTATTTTATTCATATTTTACTTTTATTTGCCTTAAACAAGGCATAGTGCCACTGAAGGATAAGGGTTTACTGTGATATGGGGCTAGATGTATGGGGTGGCAACCTGAGTGGGGAGTTAGGCAAAAAGATGTTTGTTCAGGGAGAAGGAAAAGAATTACAAAACCTAGCGGTCCCAATGTTTTACTTTCAAATTTAACTTACTACATAATAATGATATGGCTTTCCGCACCAAATTCCCGGTCAATATCTGAACCTTCGGATTCTTTATGAGCCTATGTTTTGCCGCTATTTACAAGGTTGCGCTAAATTTCGAAAAAAAACCTTCTCAAAGGTTCTGACAGCATTACATTTTCAC
>OY744525.1:48617147-48619647 GCA_963556195.1 Sepiola atlantica | reverse complement strand
AAATTGGGAATAATTTTAATAATCGAAAAAATACATTTTATTTGAAAAATAAATGAGAGTTCCTTTTTTTTAATTATTTTATTTATTTTAGGAGCTCTGGTATAAACACGGTTCTAAATTGAAAAGTAAATTTGGTACCTAAAACCTATACAATCGAAAAATTATCTCAAATCCACGGTCTACGTTTTTTTTTATGTACATTAATTATAATTCTTTTTTTTTTAATTTTCATATATTTAAAATCAACGAGATTGGAAAACAAATTGTTGTAGTTATTGTGTAACTCCTAAAACTTAGACTTAAATTAAAAGTGAATACAATGAAATGATATTAATTACTTCAATACACCGGTCTTAAAAAATAAAGACTAATAAACGATTCACTTTTGTTTAAATTAATTAAAATGACATTTAAATTCATCTACACTAATATTATTATTTTTTTTAAAAGATTTGTGCATTGAAATAATTAATATCATTTCAATGTAATAATAGAATCGCCTTTAACTCAAGTCGAATGTTAACGAGTTAAACAATAACTAAAAATAATATTGCATTTAACACGATGATTTTAAATAAAGAAAAATTAAAAAGAAAAATCGTCTTCTTAAAAAGTAATTATAATTAATAAGTAATGTACCTAAAGAAAGAAAAGGTAGGTCGAGGATTTTAGACCATTTTTCGATGGTGTGGGTCTTACCATTCAGAATTCACCTTTCAATTTCGTTATTTTTAAAGATCTAGTGACTTAAAATCGTTTTTTATCGTTTCTAATCAGGCTCATGTTTCTAAACAAGGAAGGAATATCAATTTGAACAAAAACAAAAATGACGATAGGCATTTGAAAATGGATCAATTTGAGTCAATAAATATGAAGCAATTACCGAGAGTCGAACATTCAAACTCCTCAGCCTAACATTCACAGGTAACATTAATTGAAACAAATACATAGAAGAGATTGCCAAGTCTGCTGCAAAGAAGGTGGGGTCTCTTTACCGAGCTTTGCTTTCTTTATGTACCCCAATTTAGTATCCGGTTTTGTTTAAATTAAACGGAAATTTAAATTCGACTAGACTAATCGACTTTTTAAAAAAAGATTTGTGCATTTTAGTAATTAATATCATTTCATTGCAATAATATAACCGCCTTTAACTTAAGTCTTTTTATGTTAAGGAGTTAAACAATAACTAAAAAGAAATTGTTTTCCACTCTCGTTGATTTTAAATAAATGAAAATTAAATAGAAAAATTGTCTTCTTCAAAATTAATTATAATTAATAATTAATCTACATGAAGACTTAAAAGGCCCACCATAGATTTGAGACCATTTTTTCGACTGCGTAGGTTTTAGCGTTCCAAATTAACCTTTCAATTTGGTACTGTGCTAATACCACAGATCCTTATTTTAATACGTGACAAACAATTTTTTATCAAAATCTATGAAAACACAGCCCCAAAAGTATCCAAATCAAAGTGACCCCTACTCTAAATTCTAAAATAAGCGTTTTTTTTAATATTTCTGCCAAGTTTTTAAGGGTGTTCATACGTAATCGCTTAAAAAAGAAGAATCTATTTTTTTGTTTTGTGGAAGGTAGGGTGATTTAACAGAAGATGTAAATCTACAATTATACTACGAATCTATTTTTCGTAATTTGGACAGAATACTAAAAAACAATAAGTTTGTTGTTATTTATTTATTTTTCACGGAAAATGTGAAAACTACGAAAATTAAATGCTGAAATAAATTTAAAAAAAACAATTTTTTTTTAAAGCATTTAGTTATAAAATTATGTTTAAAATTCTAAATCAAGAATAATGAATGCTGCTTTTTTAGGTAAAAACTACGTTTTAAAAATGAGGTATATAAAAATAACTAGTAAGTAAAAAAAACAAACTTTTTTTGCTTGTGGATTGTTGTGAAGGCGGAGGAAATAAATAATTTGTCAACAGAAATTATTCCCCTTTGCAGGATGGAAGGGGCGCACGTCCTTTGAATAGTAATGGATATTGTTTCGATTTGTTATCACTTTAATTAATTAATTACTGATAATATCAACAAACCTATTCCATATATATAAGCAAATAAGACAATCATATTATAATCGAATAACAGCAAACAATTATTTATTTTGAATTGTTTAAAAATATAATTATGCTAATTAGGTAAACAAAAGAGTTTGTTTGAAACTTTACTTGACTATAAATAGAGTATTTCAAAATAATATAGTATGTTAATTATTTAAATTAGAGTAACCTGTTTTGCTTATGAATACAGTTCGGAAAATAAGAAAATATTTCGCATTAATCCACTAATATATATATATATATATATATATATATATATAATCATTCGTTTTTTTTTAATCCGCTCTTCGCACACTCTCTCTTCCTCTTTTTTCCTTTCCTCTCTATCTATCTCTATTTTTCATGGAAAAGTAATAAGAGATTTGTTACTTGTGAGTAAATTGCAAATTACGGCTATTTGAAGCAATTATAGTAACT
>OY744525.1:48474647-48612147 GCA_963556195.1 Sepiola atlantica | reverse complement strand
CAAGAAATCAGCACGTGACTGCTTTTTAATCTTAGATTATTATTATTATTATTATTATTATTATTATTATTATTATTATTATTATTATTATTATTAATATTATTATTATTATTATTATTATTAATATTATTATTATTATTGTTATAATTATTTGTACTACTAGGAGTTCTCACACAGATCATCGTCAGTGATTGCTCACCGACAAACAACCAGTGGTATTTCCTGGGGTCTGAGTGACAACAAGTCTCCCCAGATTTTCAGTATTCTTCACCTCTTTTCGATAACGATGAGGTATCGCAACAGCCTTTTACCATTGATTTCTCGCTGGTAAGGACAATTGGTCTTCTCTGGGATTTGGGTCGCAATAAGACTCCCCAAGGTCCCAGCATTCTTTGCACTTTTCTCAGTGGAGGTCTGGTTTGTGCTGTCCCTCCTCGGTCTTCTTATCCTCCTCGACCCTTTACAAATATTTTGTCTCATGTCAGCCTAGGCCGGCACCAATTAAAAAATAAATAAATGAATAAATAAATAAATATAAATAAATAAATAAAATATTATTATTATTATTATTATTATTATTATTATTATTATTATTATTATTATTATTATTATTATTATTATTAAGATTATTATTATTATTATTAATATCATTATTATTATTATTAATATCATTATTATTATTATTATTATTAAGATTATTATTATTATTATTATTATTATTATTAATATCATTATTATTATTATTATTATTATTATTAATTATTATCATTATTATTACAATTATTTTCTTTTGGTCGTTATACCTTATTATTTTATAAATTTATCATTATTATTATATATCCGCATATGTATTTTGTGCATGTGTTTTTCCTATTAACTATGTCCTTAAGGATGAATAATGTTCATCTATTTGTTCGACTTCTATTTGTGATGTTTTGAATCGGTGCTGACGAAAAGACGACTTGAAATCAATAAAAATCATCTTAGAAACGATTGTACGCCAAAAATATTGTTGATGTTGATTTCTTAGAATGTATATAAAGAATATGTTATATTTTTATTAACTATATATATATATATATATAACAAATCTTTATTTTTGCATTCCAATGACCATGGGAAATCAATTAAAATCAATAATGTTAATTTTTTTTCTTACAATCACTTTATTTCCGTATTTCTATAGAAGATTATTTTAAAAACATTTAATCTTTTTGTATTAAAAAAAAAACATTTAATCCTCTGGTATTTAAAAAAAAACTTTAACCCTCTGGTATTTATGTACAGCAGACTCGCATCCATTTACTGCTAAACTAATTACTTAAATATCTAGCATAAAAAAACACAGTTTCGTATTAACTTTATTTGTTTAAAAAATGTTTGTTAGGTATTTTCAGCTATTTCGATGATAATTAATAATAAATAATAGTTAATAATAATTTACTAATTGCCTTTTTTGCCAAGTTTATCTAGACTAGCTACGTAAGCACCAAATACTGACCAATGATATTGAAATAAATAATGTGTATATAGTTTTGGGTTTTTCAAAGAATACTAGAATAGACAATTTAGGATTCAATTTTAATTCATTTTTATAGAAGTTTCCAATTTCAATCATCTCCCACATTTTGATTTTGATTTCCGGTATGTCGTTATTTTTTACCACATCTTTATTTTTATACCTTTTAAAGGTTTTTCTTAGAAGGACAGGTAGGCAAAAGAGGTGGTCTTTCTTGCAAACTTTGACCATTTCCTTTTATTATTAAGAACGACTTCTCCCTGTGCTATAAGCGGGTATACAATACAAACATGCCGTAATATGCGGATCGGTGAAGCAGTGGTTATTATTTACTCCTCTCCAGGAGTTAGGCACAAGGCCAGTTTTATCCTACTCCCACAAGTAAGATGTGACCCAAGGTCGGGTCGGAAAGTGGGGGTTGAAAAGCCAGCGCCCGAGAGGTGAGCACTCTGACCATCAAAAATTGCCTGGGCAGCCCCGTCGGCATTCCCCGGTAGGGGCGCCTCAGGCAGTAAGCAATAAACTTACTCCTCCCCAAAGAGGGGAGGCGAAGCCTGGGAGGGTGGACCTCCTAGAACTGCACAGGACAGACCCATAGACCGGCATAAATCAAACCCCGAAGGCCAAGACAATACCAGTCTATGGGGTGCAGTATCCATCGGAACAGATACTACACTTTGATCTTAGGCAAAAGGCCAAGCGTGGATTCTGGGCTAATTATGTTTTATTCGTGTTCAGTCAGGGCTATTACATCAGCTCCATTTGATAAGCACCTGTTGGGCTAGAACTATTCTACCTCCCGTGGTTTTAACGCGGAAGGACACTACTATCATTGGAATTTATTCTCTCATCCTCCACGTGGTATGAAATCAAACAACGAAAATCTGTCTCTTATTGGCAGGACTTTCAAAGCGCGCGGATGACTGTCCGGCCCAATTTGCTTCTGGCACGATCTTTAAACCCGAACGGCTTTGTCTGTTTGGTTATCTTTCTGATCGAGTCGACCGACTTTCAGATCATCTTCAAAAAATCAGGCGTATTTCGTGTTTTTCGCCAAAAGGCGCGTTGCCACCTTTGAGACTCTGTAAGAAACTTTTCATATCCGTTTATTAACACGCATTTATTTCGCCTCTCTATCACCACGTGCATTTTCTGTATTGTCATGGAACAATGTTAATCCTTACTTAGGATTCGGTTCTTCTAGTTATTTCTATTCTCGGTGAAAATATTCACGAACCTCTGTGAAAGATTAACACAACTCATGAGAAAATGTATGCACAAAACTGAAATGACAGAGCGGATTGTTAAATGAAGAATAACATTAATAAAAAAAACAGTAATGAGAGGAGCGATCCCAAACAACTACAGGCCAATAACCTGCTTACAAACCATGTGGAAAATTTTAACGGTGAAGATATCTACCACTGTTTTAATAGCAGTCGACTACTTCGCTAGGAAAAGAAAGGCTACCAGAAGGTGCGATAAAGGACAGACGACCTGCTATGCATGGATAAAAAATCGCGAAGGAAGTCATAAGTAAAAAAGAAATAACATAACAATGGCATAGATCGATTACAAAAATGCCTACGGCATAAACCTCAAATCATGGATAATTGAATGCTTAAGGATGTGTAAGTTATTTTAGAAAATTATCACCTCAATGGAGAAAACACTAGAAATAAGGAGACTGGAACTAACATCTGGAGGACAACAGTTTACAGATACAAATAGAGAGACATTTTCCATGGAGAGTCTCAATTTACACTACTGCTTTCCATAGCCATGATGCCACTCACCAACAGACACAGGAGATACTATGCAAGATACAGGTTTACATAGACAAAATAAAAAGTAAACCACCTCATGCACATTGATTGCCTAAGGCTATTTTTAAATGAAGATAAGAGCTATAAACAGTTATAAAATACGACTAGGATCTTTAGCCAGGATATAGGAATACAGTTCGGAATATAAATGTGTGCACTACTTGAGATGAAGAAGGGAAAACTGAAAACAACAAAAATCAAAGAATTGCCCAATCGATATGTGATGAAGGCATTTGGTGAACACTAGATCTATAAATACGTAGGCACCCTGAAAGCTAATGCCATCAAATCTACAGAAATTAAAGAGAATATCAGAAGAGAATACTTGAGAAGAACAAGAAACCAAATCATATAGTAGACACATAATAAAACGAAAGAAATACCTGCAAAGTATCCTGAGTTAGATATTTTGAACTTGTTAAGGTCGAGACACAAGAAAACCTTACGCATTCGGATCAGAAAACTTGGAAACTAATGATCATGCACAATGTACTACAAGCGTGGGAATGATACTGACCGATCTTATGTAAAAAGGATAGAAAAAAGAAGAGGACTGATCAGTATAGAAGGTAGTTATGGTGATACGATACAAGAATAAGAAAACAATAAACAAAAAAATCAACAGGGTATACAGTAATGAGCGACTGTCAAATAGTCCAACAGTCAATATTGATGTAAAGTCGGCCCTTTTAAATTCAAATAGGAAACAAATGTTTTTAAATTAGATTTTAAAAAGAGAGACAGACGATTTTGAGAAAAGGTATTTACCTAACAGCTCTGTAATTCGTGAACCCCCTAATAAAATATATTAACCTCGCTTCCCCTATTTTGTCCTTTAGTCCTAACATTCCATGAGCGATGTTTCTGACAAAAGGGGAAATAATTGCTGTTTTCTGGGTCAAAATCTATCCATCTTACACTTATCGTTTAACCTTCAAGTAGTATTGTTTTAACATCTTACATCAAGTGGCTTCATGCCTTGTCTGGAGCGATTTCCATTAAAACTACTAAGTTTGGCAACGGAATGTCAAGTACAATTTACATATTTATTATAGTTGACCAATACAAAAAATAAAACGTAAACACAATATTTTACTTAGCACATATAAAACACATTCCATATTCACAGACAGTGGGCACTCTCTACGTCGCGAAAGCGTATTTGTATCTGGATAATAGCGATGTTCTTCATTTTACTGGACATTAAGCCGCATACACCTGATTCTACTGACTTCCCGATTTCCTTTAACTATTCTTGTATTAACCAAGGTCCATAACTGCTCTAACTTATGGTTATGTAATGCTTTATCTACATGATTGGTCGTGTTGAGTAAGGTATGTATCTAACAACTCTTTACTTCATAGAGATCACAAGCAGAAATATTAGAAGTACTAAGAAATGAAAAAAAATGCCAAGTACAATTGAAACGTTAATTACAGACTCCCCGGCCTAACATTCACAGGTAACATCAATTGAAATAAATAGACGATACTGACAAGTGTGGTGCAAAGAAGGTGGGCTCTCTTGACCGGGCTAGAAAACTTCTCACACTTGCCATATCCTATAACTTTACAAAGCCCCCATTCGCCGATACATGGAGTATTGTTGCCACATCTGGATTGGTGCACCAACCACTAGTCTCCCCCCCCCCCCCTTGGACGGAGTATGTAACCTAATAGGTCCCACACTGTCTACCAAGCTCCAGGTCCCGTCCCATCGCCGCAATGTTGCATCCTTGTGCTTGTTTTACAAGTACTTCAACGGAATGTGCTACGACGAAATTGCTGTACGTAGATTCACCCGACAAACCCGACAAGCAGAAAAATCACACCCTTTCACTGTAGAAGTCGCGAGATGCCGGAAGACATTCTATTGTAATAGGTTCTTTCTTCGAATAACTTGCCTTTTAAATTCCGTCCCTGCTCTCTGTGTAAAACCATACCGGTCTCTGACAATTGTCAACCCTAACGTTTGCGTCATGGTTTTCGTTTCGTCTCCTTCTTCTCGTTCTGGCTGTCTTATCTCTTTTTTTTACTAACTGGCAATTTCAAATATTTCAAAATAATCCATGTTCTAGGAGCACAATTTTTGTTTTGTTTTTGTTTTCCCGTGTCCGTCCTTTCTATTTTTTGCCTCTATTTTTTTTCTTTATGCTTTTAGTGTCGAACGTTGTGTCAACGGCACCATTTGTAAATCATGCCAGTCCTCGACGACCGCCGACCCCTAAAACATACGTGTGCCTTGGTTTTTCGCTTCATCCTCATCTTCTTGTTCTGGCTGTGTGGCCTCTCGCATTGGTCATCGCCAATACTAGTTGTATACAAAAATAAAAATAAAAATACAAACACAGATATATTGATTGAGTATTGGACTATGTGTGTGTGTCGTCGGGGACCCGCCGCTAGCGTCGACATCTGAGTTAAGTTCCAGTCTTTCAAGTACAGAATCTCATCTTAAGACTAACTCCCTCGTACGAACCCTTCGAACTGGTCTGCTTGTCTACTTCGTCTACAGCCCTCAACCTCGCCTCACTCCTCGAGTTTACCCTAATCTCTACTGACCCTCGTCTGATCCGTCTCTCCAATACATGGACGGCGGCACCGGGGGCAGGGGGGGGGGGGCTCAAGCCCCCTCACTTTTTGACTTGGTCTCCCCCCACTTTACGGTCATCAATAATTAAGTTGATATGCATGTGTTTAACCGCCCCCCCCCACTTTATAGGAGAACTCCCCACTTTTATAACTGTCCCGCCGGCCCTGCAATATATCTACTTTCTAACATAAATCCTAGATGTCCGGTCTTTTTTCAGTCACTCCCAGATAGTCACTGGAACTGACTACATCGGTTTCTCACCATCGCCATTCGGTCACCCAAGAGCTAGCACTTATAATGATCATGGCGTTATTTAGTCTGGGAAGTTAAATAGATTTGCGTCCTCTCCATTGTAACCCACTTATCTCATTCCTTATCATTTTTCCTTTTTGTAAATCATTTCACTAGTATTCTCTGAATTATTGACTGGGGGGGGGGGGAGCAGTTCATAGTATATCACCTGTTTCCCCGAATATACTAACATGCAGTGTGCCTTGTTTGCGGTGAATTGAAGGTGAGACAAAAAAAGTAAATGCACATTAACCGAAATAGTAAATTTATAAATTTACACCTTGTCGGTCTGAATAACATACCAGGATATTAGTCTGTCGCCGGATATACTACTTGAATGGAGTATTTCCTTACAGCAGTTGACATACCCAATTAGTTACCTATCTAAGTACTGACGAGACTCAGTGTCACGAAACTTTTGTGATTTGACGGGAAACGGCATGTCAACGTGATTTAATCGTGGCAAAATACGATGTAAAGTTCTTGTAGGGATGAGAAAGTTATCATGTGTGCTTATATACAAGAGAGATTCTGTGTATATGTGCAACACTATGGGAGAAGACGTTCAAATTACTCATGCTTACTGACGCGATTGTGTTATGAATTTATATGACGTTAGTCAACGGGCAATAGTCTGATTAGTTTATTAGAATTTGATAAACAAATAAATGTCGAATAATAACAACGCAAAATATATTCGGACTCCGGTAAAAAATATCGTCGAGTAAACACTGAATAATTAAGGAGAATGTTTTTGACGTCCATCGTTACGTATCCAAGAGGAATCGATATGGATAAATAGTTTAAAAGAAAACAGAAAGACAGATCGGTGTAAAGAGAAGAGACGAGCAACCGGGCACAACCCGAAAGATAGAACGGGGGTGAAACATGAACGAATTTATGCAACGCATGCAAACATACTCACACGCCTTCGCAAAGATTAGAGTATCTTTAATCTATGTACTGAAACAAGGACGAACTGATTTTTGTGTCTGGTTATCGTGTTCACTGATGATTAATAAACACATTTCAACCCCAGAAGATAATAATTGTACGTGTTTTCTTTTTTGTCGTGTACAAACAAAAAACAATTGAAAAGAAGAAAACATACAATTCGGTGAAAGTATTCGATAGACTACAACTGATCAAATCTACACACAGTCTACCTGGTTTCGACCCCTTTAAGAAATTTAAGAGGCTATGTCACACCTTTCTTCTGAGTTACATGCTATGGTACAACCTTCTTACTAGTGCCGTCCTATGTTACATATTTATTGATGTGATAGTTGGTATGTATGGAATATGAATGTTATAACAGCTTGAGTGGCTGCAAATAGTTTGAAAATCTTATTTTAAAAACATCGGGGGGAAAAATCAAACGGCATAGTTTCAAATTTAAAAAGAAGAAACCAAAAATGAAAATGAAAAGACGTTGGGTAGGTATAACTAGTTTAATATGCAAAATTATTTTGCCGGATTTTAATTTATACCTAAATAGCATCGCTTCTGACATATCGATGTTTGATTCTGCTTAGCCATTTTGTCTTTTCCTTCCAGTACGTTCTTTAGAATGCCAAAATGTCTTTCGGTTCAGTTTGTGTGAAAAAATATTTTTTCCGGTTAGGAAGATCGTTATAATGGCGACAATTTTGTTGTTTAAAATATGACTTATCCCCCTCACATTATTTGCGTTATTATTGAGCATTTTTACATCTGTTCTCTTCTTTATCTCTTCCCTATATTAATAAAATTAGCTGACCACTTAGCTTGTTTCTGTATATGTGTGTTTCCTGCACATACGTGACTTGCAAATTATTATTTTTTAATCATAAAATCTAAATTATATTGAGATAATTCATGAAATAATAAAACAATAAAAACTAAAGCTTTATTTATTTTCGTGTATATAACTGAACAAAAAAAAAGCCAACTCAAAAGTATAATAAAATGGCATTGATGAATCCCGAGCAACGCCGGGAATTACAGCTTATTATTAATAAAATCGACTTTATTTAATAATTCATACTGTATCTGCGATGTACTCTTTTTTAATGCAGCATTTGTTTACGGGCTGAGAATGATTAAACATTAATTATTGTGTAGAAAGGACGCTTGTTTTTGCCTAACACCGCACGTATAAATTAAGTCGACTCCCGACCCACCCCCACTAAATTAGCACGTTTGTCTAAGGATTGTCAAGAGAGAAAAAACTTTAGCTGTATTTATTCAGCGTTGCCTGGGTAGAGATATATTGACGGATGGGCCGCTTAGGCAAAACATATTTCAAAATAGTGTCACGTTTATTTATTTATTTATTTAATAGGATTTAAAAAATAGTTTTTGTTTCCCTTCTTTTCTTATTGGTTTCAATAAATATTCGGTCAATAATAACTAAAAAAAATGCGTATTTATCAAAGTTACCCATCAGTGAGAAACACAGACACAGACTCACGTGATCTTGTCTGATAGTTTTATTAATACAGATATGATGAAACGTTTTTTGGAAGTCGCGTTCAAAAACACAGTTTAAACGAATAAAAAGGGTGCATTTAATTTTATGTGATAAAAATCTAGTTATGTTTATATCTTTTTTTAAATTGGGATTTTAAAAAATCATTTTAATTTTCCCTTTTTTTTATTTTTTATTTTAATAAATATTCGATCAAATCACAAAAAATAATAATTTCTACGTATATTTATTAAAATTACGTATAGGCGAAAAGTACACACACACACACACACGATATATTTTCTGAGAGTTTGATTAATACAGAAATTACAAAATATTAAATTTAAAAGAATATTAAAATTTTTTTAATTTAATTTATTTATACTAAGGTTAGCTTTTTTCTCGTTTTTTTTCAGCTTACTGGTGGATACCAATTGAACGGCAGAGGGAGTTGTGGGCAAGCATCTCTTTTTGAATTATTGGAGGAGCCACTAAATATGAAAACCGTGATAAATTTGAACTAACTAAAACTGTAATATAGTGAGCATATCGCTTACTATAATTGACTCTCTCTCTCTCTTCTTTCCTCTCTTGCTCTTTTTCTTTCCCTCTACTGCCACAAAGCGATTATAATTGCGACCGATGTGATTAGCAACGATAACGCTTAATTGTAATGTAATTATCGACAAAGGACTTGAATAGCTCTTTCGTTCTCTAAGAGTGGTTTGTGTAATTTATTGCATAATTATAGTAATATGCACGACATGATCACGTTAACACACCAGTTTCAATTAAATAACCAAAGTTAAGCGACGTTGAGCCTGGCCAGTACTAAAATGGTTGACCATTTAGGAATGATGCTGACTTATCCAATCCCACTTTCCGACCTTGTGTCACATCTTACCGCTGTGGAAGGTAGATAAATAAAACCAGGTGCTGTATGGGAACTTCACTTATCTCGGCATTCAGTCTAGTCGTCCTGCATTTCTCTTTGCCACTGGAATTAAGCAGTGCCGACTCAGGAAAGGTGTGGTTGTAATTGCGCGACCCTTGCTTCTCAATTACGCGCACAGTCACCCTTACAGGAGGTATTCATTGTCTCTCGAAACTGAACGGAGGCCATGGGAATTATAGTAATAAAATATCCTGACGGCTTTTTGTTTCAACCATATCCCTACTGCTACCCAGAAAAAAACGCGTAACATATTTCTAAAAGTAGTCACTAACTTTGGGTAAAACGTATTTCGTCCTTGAAATAATGGGGGTTAAGGTAATTTAAGTGACCCCTAAATTTAAAACATAATAAATATTTTATATTAACATTCATTTATTTAAAGAAGTTAGGACACCAAAAACTTCTTTAAATAATTTTACGAAACTAATGTGTTCTAAGATGTGACCAAATATTTTCATTCAATCATTCATTTATTTGTAAATACTGAACTTTTCATTAAGATCGAATAATTATCTGACGTTATGAACGACTGTGACGTATCGCACAACGACACGCGTTACGAGCAGATAATTTTTACGGATTCAAATGGAAATAATGCGATACAGTCTCTCCCACTACTACGAGCGAGGTTCGTGGCTTGGTAGTAGAGCGCTGGACATTGATCACTGGGATCCTAGTTTCGAATCTTGCTAGGTTGAAATACATGTTAGGATCGAGGGTCGTGTTCCCCCGATTATAAACGTGTTCAGTAAATCAAGCAATTGTTGCATGCAAAGACAGAGTAATAATTAATAAACAAAAATGAAGTAGTTCAAATAACGTTTATTGAACGTGTGTGTACGTGGAATGATGAAGTGTGTGGTGTATGCATGTGTGTCGATGGAAAAACAGTTCTTGAACAGGTACGAGAAGAAATGAAACCGGCGTGAGAAAAGTCATTGAAAGCCGTACACAAAGAAAATGAGTTGAGAACTCTTACCGTTGTTTGACCACGTGTGTTGGTAGTTGTTATGCCGATGCCATTTGAAGAGAAAAGCGTGAGACGAAGCGCTAGTGTCAGCGTCGTTCTGTCGAGGCTGGTTGGTGAAGAAGAGGGAGAATTTCCGTTTGCACCTGGTTTTATAGTCCGAAGGGCAGATAACTCTGGTGTCGCTTTACAGCGCCAGCTGTCGGTGAAAAAGCGCCACCTACCGGCAAACCGGTGTAGTTATGTTTTGAAAGGAGGAGGTAACTGCTACACACATGTCTGTGGATAACTATATTTTCATCATCATCATCAGGTTTTTTTTTATCATTCCTGGAGGAGAAACTCCTCCCTTGTTTATTTCCACCTTGTTTTATCCCTGGCTAAGCATGGCCTAATAGGACCTAGTTCGCAGTCGGGATCGTCTCTCCACCAGGTTTTTTGCCTACCTCTAGGTATTTTCCATAGCCTTGGGGTCCATTTTGTCGCTCTATATTTTACTTATATATAATTATCTTATATATAAATTGTTATGCCTGTCTAGCGAGTTACGATCTTTTTTCCTTTTCTAATTGACTCTGATGATCGTAAGGTAGAACTTCACTTAAAACTAGCTTTGTGTCATACTTGTAATTGTTAAGAAGCGAGTCCCCCCCCCTCTTCCTAAAAAAATCAGTTTGTTTAAGCAATTTCCTCGGCTTGTGCCTTTTTAGAAGGATCGACAACAGCGTAGAAAACCTCGTACTCTGTGACCGTTCGAAAATGCACCGGCGAAAACAAGCTCAGAGAGCAGACATCGTAAGGTGATCAAGTGCATTGTTGTTTGTTGTCGTGTCATCCGGTGCAGAATTGAAATGACACCTGTCAAAAAATGTCAAGATAAACACAGTATCTATGTGATGTTCTCCCTTGTATGTCTACATAACACGAACTTCTAGAAGAAACGTACTGTAAAATGATTTCTACAGAAGTTTATTCGAAAAGTGTCACACAGCAGGGTTTTTTTTCTCATTAATATTCGAAATTAGTATTAACTAGTCGTATCTACCCGGCGTTGCCCAGGATACAGTGAAGTCATTAAATTATTAATCAACCACATTTTATATAATTATAAATAATCTTTGTTAATTATTTGTATTACTTAAGTCCACCCCGAACAAGGCACAATGCCACTGAGGCGTAGGGGGATTCTGTGAATTAGGGGCAATCTAAGTGGGGAGTTGTGCAGCAAGATGCTTGTCAACATAAAATTTAAACTTCTGCATATTAGTACAGTCAGGGAAACAGGAGACAGGAAGGGAATTCCAAAGGCTAGCAGTTTGAGGAAAGACGCTATTAGGTCAGATTATAAGGGGCATCCTAAGTTGGAAGTTGTGCAACGAGATGTTTGTTCACATTACATTTAAATTTCTGCATGTTGGTATAGTCAGGGAAACAGGAAGCAGGGGGGATTCCAAAAGAAAATAATTCAAAGAAAGTAGCTATTAGAGTAGAACGCTTTATACGGTGAAGGGGCGCGTTCTTGCTGGCTGACGGGTTGATCGGGGGTATTTAAGTAGAGGGGGCACCAGTGCAACACATTCGTTGGAGCACATTCCATTAAAATACTTGTAAATACTTGTAAAACCAGTACAGGGATGCAACATCGCGGCGATGGAACCAGAGGCTTGAGGTTGTTAGATAGTGTGGGACCTATTAGATTAGAAACTCTTTTTTGGACCCTGTCTAAGAAGGAAGGGGCTAGTGGTTGGTGCACCAGCCCAGGTGTGACAACAATACTCCATGCATGGGCGAATGGTGGCTTTGTAGAGATATAGGATACTGTCAGGTGTGAGAAGTTTTCCCTCTATTTATTAAATAATTGGATGTAAATAGCTTCCAAAACTTTCAATCTTTAAATACATGTTTTGCTAATAATTTTAAAGCCAGTTTAAATGGTTTTCTATTCGACAGTTTAAATGGTTTTCTATTCGACAGTTTAAATGGTTTTATATTCGATAGTTTAAATGGCTTTCAGATTTCGAAGGGGCATCATAGTCTAAACTAGACGCAATTTTTGAACAGTTCGTCCAAACATTGCTCCTTTCTCTTTTGTTCATCACTTTCACTTCAACAGTCACCAAAATACCACATTTACTCTATGAGGCGCCCCACTTCAAATATCCCCAATGGTGTCAATGAATTTTCTTTACAGAAAATATATACAATTTAATTAAAAGTGATTAGGAGTTGGATAAAAATAACACATTAAAAGAAAGAACCATCACCAAAGAAACCAAATAAAATCTGGGGCTGGTTAGTATGACCCTTCCCCCCCCCCCCAACCTTTTCTAAATAGTAGAACGTCTACTGTATTCTTTTTTTTTTGTCAAACAAGATGCTATTCTACCAATATGTGAGGAGGAGTTCATAAATTTCGCAATGGTAATTCCTCTGTAAGTGGATGGAATAGATTTGCTTAGTGGATTTCATAGTCTGCGTCTGTATCCATTAGACCACTCGTACACATCTTCCAATTAGTATATACATATCTCCCCCCCCCCTCTAATATTACCCTCATCCTTACACATACTTTTCTTCTTTCCTTTTCCTTTCACTCTTTTTTTCTCCACCCCGTCTGTCTCTGTCTCTGTCTCTCTCTCTCTCTCTTATTCTTACAAGTCCCCTTTTCCTCATCTATTCCCCCTTTTCTCCACCCCCTCATATGTTAATCTACGTCTTATCTCTCGCCTCTTTTTCTCCTTGTCCCTTTATCTCTTTCTCCCATTTCTTTTCTCCTCCTCTCTACCCCCCCCCTCTCTCTCTCCCCTCTCTCTCTCTCCTATATTACTTTCACCCTTACTCACACTCACTCTTTATTATTTTCTCTTCCTTTCACTCTCATTTTCTCCCCCCCCTCTCTCTCTCTCTCTGTGTCTCAGGCTGTCTCTCTTATTCTTACAAGCGCCGCTCACCTCCCCATCTGTTCTCATTTTCATAGGTTAATCTCAGTCTTATCGCTACTGTTTCTTTGCTTCTCATTCCTTACTCTTTTTTCCTGTTATCTTCTTTCTCTCTCTCTCTCTCTCTTTCTCTCTCTCTCTCTCTCTCTATATATATATATATATATAATATTTTTATATATTGTATTACTTTCACTCTTACTCCCACTCTTTTTTTATCTGCATATTCCGATCACTCCTTCATCTTTCTAATCTCTGCCTATCATCAGCCTCCCTCTCTCTCTTCTCTCTCTCTCTCTCCCCTCTCTCTCTCTCTCTCTAATACATATATATATATAGCCTCCCTTTTATATTACTCTCACTTTCACTCTTACTCTCACTCTCATTTTCTCCGTTTATTTTCTTTTTATTCCTCACTTGATCCCCCTTTCTTCTTAATTCTGCCGATCACCCTCATTAATCCCCCTTTCTCTCTCTCTCTCTCTCTCTCTCTCTCTCTCTCTCTCTCTTTCTCTCTATGTGGTTACACATCAATAAAAAAAAAACACGCAGTTAAACTTCTCCTGGTTTTAGTATAGTTTCCAATATCCAATCAGATCGCCCATAAATTTCCCTTTCTCACTGATTAGAAGGGCGGGAATTTTCGTGGTGATATTGGAGTACTGCCGAACAGATAACCAAGCAAACGGGGTCCAAAGTTCAATTCTAGATGTGGTCACAAATCCTAGATTTGGTCCCCTGATACATGCGATTGTTAAGAGACATCGGCATTGCCGGTAGCAGCGACATATGTTCTTTATTTGCCCGTGGGACGGACAAGCCGCGATGGACCATTCCTTTTTTCCCTTTTTTTTTCATTATAAGGTTGATAAACATCATCAAGTTTGGGTTTAATGAAATTTACACGGCCGACCGCATTACTTGAAAACAGCATGATTCACTGCGCGCATCGTGCGTCCTTAACATGATTCCGCGACACACATACACACACGCACGCATACACGTTTCCGCACATGCACAGAAATAACCCCAGAATTCTACTCTCACATAGAAAATACCTCATCACGCAGAAATACCACAAACACAATTAATGAATGCTCCTGAAGATGAGTATTTCTTGTTTGGTTTAAGAAGGTAAAAATAAAGAAAAGCAAAGTACTTTGGAGATAAATATTGTTCAATAATAATCTATATGTGTGGTGTCTCTGTCTGTTTTATTTTTACCGGATGTTCTGCGTGAATCCGTTTGCGCGCGAACCATTTTACACACTTTTATTTTTACGGCGTAGCTGGAACACCCAGTTTTATGTATAGCACAACAACTCCTGATTCCAGCTTTAAATCCTGTCTGTCTGTCTGTCTGTCTGTCTGTCTGTCTGTCTGTCCCCTCTCCCCCTCCCTCTCCCTCTCTTTCTCCTTCTCAGTCCAGGGATGCAATTAAAACACATCTTTTCTTGCGTATTGTTTTACGAGAAATCCAATGGTGATAATCATTTTGTAAGTGGGATTAATGATCGTGGGGTCTGCATTCGCGCTGAACATCCATAGACAGTGAAAACAACGTTTTACTTTACTTATATGAGGTTTACGGTCTGAATCGGGAGTTGTGTTGACGTACAGAGGATTTTATCTTAGCCCTGCGACATCCAAATAAAATGTAAAATAGTTCACGCGCATGTCAATCCACACAGAAGGTCCGGTAAATATACTATATATAAAATGTTTATTCTTTTAACCAATCAAAAACGTGCTTGTTTAAATACAAATTTGTTTTTTTCGGGGGCCGATTTGAATTTTACGAGGCTATAAAAAGCTACAGAAAACATGCACATCTTTCACACTCTATCATTCTTTCTTTTTTCCCCACGAACTCCAACACTCGTTCGACCAGACAAAATAAAACACCACCACGTCAGAGGGAGATGAGTATGTACTCATGCATTCGACACCCCTTTTATGTATCCATTTTCTATCCGACCACATATCTTTCTCTCGCACTTCTCAACAGACAAGCACAATCAAATACACAAATACATAAACACTCTCACCCTCAATTCTTTTTATACAAGTATATATCTTCTATTTCGCACCTCACATAAAATAAATATTATTTTCGTAACGTTAAACCTTCTTTTATCGTTCACTTTATCTGGGGGGTTTTCTTATCTACACATCGTGGACGAATAAACATCCGCCCCTTACCCCACAGAGTACAAAGAGATCTTTACCCATTACCGAATACATGTACGAAACCACAAACACAAACTCACTGGCTATTGTGCTATGTTAGTGTATCACGGAGCATCAGTTGTACTCAGATTTGCGTACTGTGGATATTGCGTTCGCTTTGCTCGTGATACGCTGATAAACATGAGAATGATATTCGTATCACTAATCTTGCCAACCAATAGGACATGGCGAAATCAATGATCTGTGCTATCTAAAGAACAAAGATGCGCTAGAAACGGAAGTTTGTGTGACGTAAGGAGTGACTATCTTTGTTTCGTGATTGGTTTAATTTGTCCTAAAAATTATGGATAAAATTTAAAATAAAAGAATTCAAACTGAGATTTTAAAAATATAGTAGTCGTTTTCGTCGAGAAAACCAAAACCAGAATGGCAAGTCTACGTTACTTTATTGTGAGAAAGAATCCTTATTTCTTACCTATATATTAATTAAAAAAATATGTTACCACATCTCGCATGTCTGTGTATGTGTGTGTTTTTCGTCTCTACGTGACTTATTTATTTATTTCTGTTTCTTTTTACTAATATTCACCCCAAACAAGACACATTGACATTGAGACGTAAGGGCTACTGTGAATTTTGGGGCAGATTTATAAGGGGTATCCTAAGTTGAGAGTTGTACAGCGAGATGTTTGTTCACATTACATTTAAATTTTTGCATGTTGGTACAGTCGATGAAACGGGGAGCAGAGGGGTTCTAAAAGAAAATAATTCAAAGAGAGAAGTTATTAGAGTAGAAACCTTTATACAGTGAAGGGGTGCGATTTTAATTGATTGTCTGGCTGAGACGGCACAAGTACTGCAAGTTCGTCGGAACACATTCCGTTGAAGTACTTGTAAAACAAGCACATGGATGCAACATTGATGCATCAGTGACTGGAGCTTGGTAGGGATGCATCAGGGGCTGGAGCTTGGTAGACAGTTTGGGACCTATTAGATTAGAGGATCTTTTTGGACCCTGTCTAAGAGGGAGAAACTAGCGGTTGGTGCACCTGCCCAAATGTGACAACAATACTCGATACATGAACGAATTTGTGGCTTTATTATACTGGCAGATGTGAGGAGTTTTCTAGTCCTGTAGAGAGAACCTACCTTCTTTGCGGCAGACTTGACAGTATCTTCTATGTATTTGTTCCAATTCATGTTACCTGTGATAATTAGACCGAGGAGTTTGGATTTTGAACTCTCAGGTAGGGTGCTATTAGCCATAGCATATTTACTATGAATCGATTATTTATTGAAATCCGTTTATTCGTAAACAAGTCAGCCATTTTATTTTTTGAATGTTAAAAAAATGAAGGAATTACTTCGTGACCCTTCAAAATTTTAAAGGAATTTGGCAGCATTCAAACTATCGAATAGAAAAGCGTTTAAATTCGCTTTAAAATTATTAGCCAATCCTCATTTAATTAATGTTTAAAAAATAATTTAATTACGAAATTCAATCCATCAGAATGCATTTTTATTTCTTTGCAAACAAATCAGCTATTTTAATTTTTTGTTAATAGTTAAAAAAAAAAAGAATGAATTACCTTGTAACGCTTTCAAATTTGAAAGGAGTTTGAAACATTTCAACTGTCGAATAGAAAGTAATTTCTGGTTTATTTTTGTTAGAAAATTTTAGCACATTAAAAGATTGACAGTTTTGGAAGTTAAATTAAATAACTACAAAGTATCGTAATATAATTTGGCAAAAAACAACGAAATAATAAAAAAAAAGAAAATAATCAAACGTTTTATGGGATTTAAATTTGAAATTGTCATACGATGTCCGATCGATTTTATTGCAAAACTGATTAAAAATATATACATAAATATTCCTTCATTGAATTATCGTTCCAAAAATGTAAATCTCTTCTAACAATATGAAAGTAAAAAGCATCACGGTAAACGCCGGGTAAGTACAGCTAGTTTGTTATGTAATACACGAGCAACATGAGTAGCCCTGTCAGAACTTGTAATAAGAGTTAACCTGATAATAAGTAAGTTATGCAAAACAAGGTTAACAAATGAGCGATACGTGGCTGAGAAACGAATAGTGATGTAGCTGACGTGAAGTCGCTTTCCGGAAGTGACGTCGCATAGTGAGACATGGCGAAAAAAAATTGGTTAGACACTTTCTTTTTCTGTCTCTTGGGTTTTTTTGCAAAACGAGGCGAACGTGTTTTCGAGGGGTTTCTTCCTTTCCCCCATTCATAATGCGTAACTCTAATTTAAAGAAAACTAAAACTAAGATAAATGTTAAAAGAGGAATTTAATGTGTTATTGTCCTCTTTCCCCCCTTTAGACATTCAATGAGTGGCAGTTTTATTGGGGTGGTCACCCTATCAAAATATACAAATCAATATCTTTATATAGTAAAATCGATATTTTCGACATTTTTATGACACCCACAAGTCAAATGAAGACATAAATAAAATTACAATATTTAAGTAAATTTCTATTAAAGAGAAATTCAGGAATTAATCTTATTTCGTAGTGAATTTCACAATTCTACCCGTTAGCTAAAATGTCCGGTGACTATAATGTCCGCCTACCTTTATTCATGGCGTTTAGCTCTGTCTGTGGTTTTCGCGCTTGTGTAAATTTCCCGGCATTTTCTTGTAAATATCAATCTCCCCCAATTAATTAAAGGACGTTAATTATTTAAAAGAAAAAAAGAAAGAATAAATGTCTCTTGGGATTAACGCTGCAAGTTTCGTTCCCAAATAATGGAGATTTGACCGATTGCGCACATGCCTCTATCGCTCGACTGAAATGATCGAAGTATTTGTTGACGGAAGAGTGAGTTATCTCCCTTGGGGAAAGAAGAGCGGGGTTATTTTTATGATATGAGCTGACCACAGCAAAAAGATGCATTTGGGTAATTCAACTGGCGGGACCGCACAACAAGCACTTCCTGTTATCAGGGAAGTTAATTAAATTACACGCGTTCGTCTATTCGTGCCGATTTATTTCTCTCCTTCTTTCACTCGATTACTCACCTTCTTCATCCCTGCCCCTCTCTCTGTCTTGATCTATCTTTCTAGACCCGCCATCTACCCCCCCCCTCCGTCTCTTCACCTCTGTCTCTAAAACCTTTCTCTATAAATCTATGTCTCTATCTGTCCATCTCCATTTCTCTCTTGACTTCTGTCTCTAAATATCTCTCCGTTTTGTCTCTTTCTCTCTTGACTTTTATCTTTTGATCCGCTCTTTGCCTTTCACTCTCTAGCTTTCTTTCTTCACCTCTCTCTTTGTATCTATCCCCCTCTCTCTCTCTTTAAATTACTTACTAGACACCATCATCGATTGTCTTCGGTATCTCTGTAAGAGGGTTTGTCAGGAAAACCTGACATGAGTATACTTTACCCTACAAGGAAATCCTGACCACATATACAACTCAACATAGTATTCGAAGCCCAAATAAGATCCCCTCAACATGGCTATACACTGGCTCATACGAGGAATGGTGCACCTTCTGCTAGTGGTGATACTCTACCAGACTAGATGAATTCTTAACCAACTCAATGTTAGAGAGATGAAGGAGAACTTTAATAGAATATTCGAATATCTATGTATCTTGTATAGGTACCAAGTTTTAGCCCCAGTTAGAGGCACCTTGATATATATATATATATATATATATATATATATATATATATATATATATATATGTATATATATATATATATATATATATATATATATTGCGACCGTCTGAGATTATCATTCCCTACACTGATGAAAGTGAAAGCCTGAAACGCTGGCGTATGTAGGGAAACATAATTTAATATTATTTACTTAAAATTAATATATACACACACACATATATATATATATATATATATATATATATATATATATATATATATATATATATATATATATATATATATATATATATATATATATATATATATATATATAACTGTAGGGAAACGCGGGACTTACCTAACTAGCATGTGTGCATAGTTCAATGGGTCGGTCGTGGAAGTAAATGAATGAAGAAGAAAGAAACAAAAATGGCTGCCTTGTCTCTTTATATGCCTGCAATGTGACCACCTGATATGTAAATGAGATGCTCCTGGTTGGAGAAAAAGAGGGTTGATTTGTTGTTTTGGTGCGATGTTCACTTTGAAGTTGGATTTCAAAGAGATAAGTGAGATATACAGAGGTTGGAAGTTATAAGCTATTTCGGCTCTTGGTGTGCGGTGACTCGAAAGGCAGAAAATGGACAAATTCGATTTTCGCTTGATACCTGAGTTTGATGGATCTACCACTGGACCGTCTGTTGTTGAATGGGTTGAAAAGGCTGAGAAGATCTGTACACTGTGCAGAATTAAAGAACCAGCCACAGTCATTCCTCTGAGGTTTATCGGAGGGGCCTATGCAGTCTACCAGCAAATCGGGGATGAACCAGACTGGGATACAATCAAACATGGACTGTATACAGCATTTGGTACAGATCCGTTTGTTGCATGGCAACAGTTTACGAGCCGGCGACTTCAGGCCAAGGAAACGGTTGACGTGTACCTGGCTGACCTACGAAAGTTGTCGGTACCATTTGGTGGAGTCAGCGATAAGATATTAAGATGTGCATTTTTAGTAGGCTTACCTGAGGAGGTCAGCAGACTGTTGCGGACATCGTCACGAATTGATGAATTGACAACGGACGAGTTATTAGCCCGAGCTCGAAACATCTGCAAGGAACATGAGCCAATTGCAGCAGCAACTAGTATTCAACATGCAGCAGTCGAACCACATGGAGGCAAGGTAGATTCTCTCCCAGATAGTAATAAGCGTGTAGGCCCAGTGTGCTATAAATGTGGGGAAATCAATCATTTTGCTAAGGAATGCCGAAGTGATAGGAGGTGTGTATATCCACGAGCACAGAGAACGGTACAGTGCTATCGCTGCAATAAGTTTGGGCACATATCTCGCAACTGTTCGGGAAACGAGGTTGGGGGCAAGGTACTATCGCCACCCTTGCCCCTTGCCAACCAATAAACACAGGATTACCGGTCATTGGCGTTAAAATCGACGATGTGAAGTGTTCAGCACTCATAGACACGGGGTGTTCCCGGTCTATAGTTAGTGCACATTACTGTCGGATGTGGCGGGAGAAACCAGTCAGTATTATGACAATCAATGGTTTATCCCGAGCATGTTGTGGTGAAGGGACAGTCACGATTTGTACTGAGAAGGGTGACACAGCCAAAGTTGATGTTCTGGTGATGCAAGAAAAACCCCTTGGCTATGACATGTTGCTTGGAATTGATGCGATACAAGCACTAGGAGGCGTCATAATCACAGCGACTGGAGGTGTAATGCTTGGAGAAGGGAAAGAAGTCTGTGCAGCCGTGTCTATTGAAGAAAAGGACTTCTGTGCTACGTTTGACAACAACAAAAAGGCGTGGACTGCAAAGTGGAAATGGATTATGAGCCAGGCACCAGATCGACTGTGCAACACCATTCCAGAGTATGAAGTTTCCACAAAGAATAGGGCCGCATATGAAGAAGAACTTCAGATATGGATTGAAAACGGATGGTTAATACCGTACCCACAGGAACGTCTGGAACCACCCAAAGGATTAATTCCGCTCATGGCTGTTGAACAACCTACTAAAGACAAAATTCGACCCGTAATGGATTACCGAGAATTGAATCACCACGTTGATGCTTTCACTGGAAATGCAGATGTGTGCGCTGCTAGACTACGAGAGTGGCGTCAGAAAGGGAGTAATGTAGCACTGTTGGATTTGAAGAGAGCCTACCTGCAGATACGTGTCCATGAGTCATTATGGCCATTTCAGACGGTGATAATCAAGGGAAAACGATATTGTTTGACACGTTTAGGTTTTGGCCTGAATGTAGCACCCTTAATAATGACAGCTATTATTAAAACTGTTTTGATGCAGGATGAGACCACAGCAAAAGCTGCTTCAGCTTATATTGATGACATTTACATTGATGAGCATATAATGTCTGCCGATGTGGTTCGAACAAAACTGGAATCGTTTGGGTTAATAAGCAAAGACCCTAAGCGCCTAAAGGATGGGGCGCCCGTGTTAGGGCTAGAGGTCTATGAGAAGGGCAATACTTTGCGATGGAAGCGAGGGAGCGCAATTCCAGAGTTACCCAGTGTATTGACAAGACGCATTGTGTTTTCTATTTGCGGTAAATTAGTAGGACATCTACCTGTCTGTGGATGGCTCCGGTCGGCAACAGGAGTGTTAAAACGACGAGTAACTGCAGTAACCACAGGATGGGATGACATGGTGGATGATAATGCTCTCCGGCAAATGATGGCTGAAACGTTGTCCAGAGTACATAGGAACGATCCTGCCCAGGGTGAGTGGCAAGTATCTGGAAACGAAGTGAATGCATGGGTTGACGCAAGTTCACTGGCTACAGGTGTCGTGTTGGAACAATTAGGAGCTGTCGTGGAAGATGCGTGCTGGCTTCGTCCGAAAAATGATGCCCAGCATATAAATTTGGCAGAACTTGATGCCACGTTAAAAGGGCTTAATCTTGCATTGCAATGGCAGGCCAAGGTTGTGCATCTTCACACTGACTCATTGTGTGTTTACCACTGGTTGACCGACACCTTAACTGGGAAGGCCCGGGTTAAGACTAGAGCGGCAAGTGAGATGTTAGAGACTGGAAATAATAAAGCGTCTAGTTGACGAATACAGCTTGCAGGTGGACATCACTTTAGTTTTGTCAATGCAGAATTTGGCTGATAGCCTGACGAGAGTACCAAAGAGGTGGATTGATGTAATGAGGCAGGGATCTGATCCTCCACAACAGACATGCGCGACCGTAACAGATCAATTGACACCTGACCAGATCCGTACGATACATCAGCAGAGTGGACATCCCGGAATTCGGAGGACAACATATTTTGTCCGAAGAGTGTGTCCTTCAACTACAAGAGCATCAATCAAGGCAGCTATACGCTCGTGTGAAGAGTGTCAGCGAATTGATCCGGCACCATCCCAATGGCAAAAAGGAAAGCTTGAGGTGGAGGACAACTGGTATCGAGTAGGAATGGACATAACGCATTATGAGGGCAAGCACTTTTTGACCATGACAGATTGTGGACCAACACGTTTCACAATATGAAAATATATAAAATTATATACACAAATATTTGTGTATATAATTTTATATATTTTCAAAGCGTAATTTTATTACCTGTAGTAGTATAACTGCGGTAATGGCCCTCTGAAGAGAAGAATTATCTTTGAAAACTCATGAGCTAAGGACTTAAGAATACTTTGCTTGAACTTTGAATTCTAATAAAATTTGATTGACACCTTATTTTATTACCTCATTTTATATTATAATATATATATATATATATATATATATATATATATATATATATATATATATATATATATATATATATAGAATACCTGTCCGTCAAAAGGCTGGGAAAATGAATTCCTCGAAACAAACAGTTTTACACTACTTTTATGTTCACTTACGAAGATATAATGCTACTAAACCTTATGTCTAGAATCTTCATTCCGATTTTCATCAAACTCGATTACATGATGTTACTTCTAGAAGATTTAAGGCTTAAGCTTTTTTATGGAAATCGCTCCAGACAAGGCATGAAGCCACTTGATGTAAGGAGGTAACAAGAATGAAATATGATTACCGCAAAGAAAGAAGATGCCTATGGACTTTAAAAGGCTAAGGCCATAGGTAGAAGGAAAACGGTCAGCAGGAAGAGAGTTCCACAAGCCTGCTGTTCTTGTAAAGAAGCTACTTTAATAGGAAGCTGTATAACAATGACGTATCAAAACAGCGAATTGATGGAGACAACTAGACCAACGAGTCAAACGAGCTGGAACAAAAGAGGGAATAGGTAACATAATTCTGAAGAACACATGCCATAATAGTACTTATAGAAAAGACTGAGACTAGCCACATCACGTCTGTTAGAGAGAGGGTGCAGAGAAGAAGAAAAGGTGTGGCCAATCACGTCACAATTACGTTCTGCACAATTCACCAGCCCACATATGATAACAGTACTTAAGGGGTCTTAAGAAGAAATTCAGGGAATCTTTCTTAATTAGTGCTTTATGACTATGGATACAAATTTGATACAAATCTAAAATATATGAATTTTCAAATGGGGGGTTGTGCTCATATTATGCTCTTAAAGGCCTTTAAAATGCAAAAGAAAAAACTGAAATTTAGGGAATATTTATCAATTGATGTCTAATACTTATTGTTAGAATGTTGGGCAAATCGAAGGAATCTGGATTTCCACGAAGAACGTCCATCCCCTTTTTACTCCTTTGCAGGAATCTAAATTAAATAAAATATTGCCCACATTTTTTTTATGTAGACGGTGTTGTCCGGGAGTCTTTCAATTCTCATTTGATTTGGGTTTTAAATTATTTTTCTTTTAACTAATCAACTTTTTTAAAGACCAAATACGTTGTAATAGTATTTTTCAAAGTTCAATATAGTTCCGTAGTGAAATTAATTGCTGAACCAAAGTTAATCTCTATTTATACAATTATTAGATGTAAATAGATTCCAAACTGTAACATCGGCATCAGAAAGGACGGAAAAAAAAGAGTGGGTAGTCGTACAGTTTGTGACTCATGCTAAGAACGAGTTTTCATCAGCATCTTCCGTCTGTTTACGTAAGCAGTCGGAAGTTGACGAAGCGCGTAGCCAATTAGATTGCGAGACAGCAGACGACAATTTTCAATTGTGAATTTAGTAAATTGTAAAATTCGTCTAGACTAACGCTAACAAAAAATCTGCAAAATTTTCGAAAATAAAAAATCAAATTTCTCGGAAACCCTAAACCTAACCCTAAAAATATATAAGAAACTTGTGTTTTTTTACCCTAACGCTAAACCCTAAAAAAAGGTAAAAACAATTGTTTTGCTTTTGTCTTAACCCTAACCCTAACTCTAACCCTAAAAATATGTAAGAAACTTGTTTTTTTTACCCTAACGCTAAACCCTAAAGAAAGGTAAAAGAAAACACTGTTTTGTTTTTGTTTTAATACTAACCCTAGCTTAACCGTAAGTTAACCCTAACCTAGTCGGCCTTGTTCAAAAGCTGTACAAGTAAAAGAAAAAGAATAATCGAACAAAAAAAAAGCTATTTGCCAAACCTTAACTTTCTCGTGAAAATATGATAACAGTTTTTCATTATATTTTCTTCGTCAAAACTAAATATTTTTTCATAAAAATTTACATAGTCTAAGCAGAAGACTAATCCTCTTAGTTTTTTTTTTCGTGCTTTAAATATTGTTTCATTATTTATTTCCTGAGTGCCTCGTTTTCATTTTAACGCTAGGTCGTTTTAGTTCGCCACTTTCCGGCTGTTTACGAAAAGTCGGTTTTAGCATGTATCAGTACCAAAAATTGTAAGTTAAAAAATGACAAACAAAAAAACGTATCCTCTTTTGTAAATGCTTGCGCGAAGTACTTATAGATTGAACACCCGAACACGAATCGTAATTAAAGTAACTTTTGAAAATATATTTTAAAACAAATGTTTTATTTTAAAGTAGAAGAATTCTGAAAGTTAAGCATCCGAACAGACGTATCCTCGTATCGGTTTTTTTTAGCACTTCCCGGAGTGCTTCATCGAATTGCTCGGACTCTCAGTCCAGGATTTTAGCGACTATCGAGCTGACTCTCCCTACCTCGACATGGTTGGAGTAGCTAGTTGCCCGAGAAGGGTTATAGGGTGTTAAGCCTTGACTGCGTTGAAGCTCGTCGGCTACAACAACTCATCAGGACTTGCTCTTTAAGCTGTTGCACGTGTTTATAACGATTCAGATGGATGCGTCCAATCATTGGTTCTATCAGGGATTATTGTTTGTTTGTTGTTTACTAAATTATGATATATGCTTTATCTCTCTCGTTCTCTCTCTTATACACACACACACACACACTCTCTCTCTCTCTCTCTCTCTCTCTCTCTATCGTTGAATGATCTCAGAATCGAAAACGTTCGTGATACATATGGAACATACATTAATATTTTTGATTTTAACATAAAAACAAGAAAAAAATCATTAGAAAATTTTTAAAAAAAAGTATAATTAAGCAGTAGAATTCTATTATTTATAACAATGTTTGCTTAAATGAAAAAATGCTGCCAAAATACAGTCACACAATATATATATATATATATGTATATATATATATATATATATATATATATATATATATATATATATATATATTAAAAGAAAAGTTTAGTTCATGAAATATTTCATAAAAAAACATAATTTCGAATCCCCAGGATATAACAAAATATTGCAGATTAGCCTAAGATCAATGCTTTACACTTCATGTCTAACAGAGTATATAGATTTAAATTCTGTAGAATACACAATTTATCACATAATCAATGTTTTGTAATCATGCTCCATAAATTCCAACACCTTATCATATATATATATATATATATATATATATATATATATGTTCCTCTCTTTCTCTCTATCAGGTGAGCAAGGGTGTGACCATATTGCTGAAGAAACGAGGCAAGCATGGTGGGGGTCAACTACATGATCCCTCACCCATCACTGCTAAAAACACAGTTGAAGCTTTTTGGCCCGGATCAGGTTTAATCGGTTTCAGGTTATTGTTGTTGGAGAATTGATTGATCCCGAATTTATGTTGCGAAAGGAGGGGAAATTAATTCTGAACAATTTGCATCTTATTCGTACAATCGTAGAGGTGATGAAAGACGATGCAAAAGCCACGCTGATCAATTTGGATCAGCCCCAAAGTTTTCAATTGGAACGATTATCACTTTTATCACTTGTTTTGGAAACCCCCGATTTTAAACCGGACTTCTGCAAATGGGTCTCTATTATGTATCGCTTGCCAGTAGCAGTGGTGCGGGTGAATAAAAAGCGTTTGCAGTTATTTGTTGTCTCTTCGTCGGTACATCACGGTTGTCTGCTGCCGCCCCTACGTAATCTCTTTGCATTGAAGCCGCTACTTTGCAGACTTACAGCAGTGTGGAGAAATGCAGTCTTACATGTGATTACTTTAACTGAAAGGTCTTGACTTATGGTTTCTGTGTTTGCCGATGATATTAAAAGTATCTAATGGTGTTTTCAACGTTTTATTTATGTGATGTAATAATATCATCTAATTCCTATTTAATCTATTTGGTTTAATAATTTATCTCTCTCTGGAAACCTAATGATCGCTAATTTTTCATTAAGACAAAGTGTCATGTTTTGGATACATCGAGGCAGTGATGGATGTGCTTGAACATTACGAAACGCTTATGAGAGCCCAAATCAAACACAGCAAGTTGAAGGGCCTGTAGTTGGATGCCTGGAGCGATAATGCTTTCTTCCAGGTCCTTCCTCGCTGATAGGTGGTCTGTTTCGAATCCTTAGTGTGTGCTAAAGATCGGATCTTCAGCTTGAGAGGAATTGGTTGTAAGTACAAAGGTCGACCTATCAGTTTAGACTTGCCTTTGAAGAAATATTTCCATAAAGGGTAGAGCTAAGGTGTGTATTTTTGGCGGCTCTTTTGGGCTATTTCCGTGGCAGGCTTCTTTTGCGTTTCTATCTCATTTTCATCTGAAAGATAGCCTTGTCCAAAATTTCTGGACAGTTTTGTGAGGGAGGTTGTTCTACTGGCTATATATATATATATATATATATATATATATATATATATATATATATATATATATATATATATATATTACTAAGTAATAATATATACATATATAACTAAATAATATATATATAACTAAATTATAATACATGTAACTAAATTAATAAATAAATAAATATTAAGAATATTTTCGGCATCGTTTAAAAACAATTAATCTTTAATCTTAAATTACAAATCGAAACTTACAATATATCACAGTATGAGGTAAGTTTTATTTGTCAATTTATTGATAGCTTTATTACAAATGTTTAAATAACCATTTGAAGGTTAGCATATTGAGCTTCAGTTTTGCTTTGGAATTTGATTCCCATTACAATCGCTCTTATAGGAGAACTATTTTTATATCATCACACACACACACACACACACACACACACATATATATATATATATATATATATATATATATATATATATATATATATAAATATATATATATATATATATATATATGCAACTAATATATTTATACTAATGTACACACTTTGTCAAAAATGACTGACCAAATGATGCTTTGCAAGTTTTCGCACTCACTATTTATCTAGATATACAACTTAAATATTTATGTAAAATCATATAATTACGTCAGTAATTTAATTTTTCATATATAAATTATCATTTCTGATTACCTGAAGAAAAACACCCACCATTGACTTTTTATCATACAGAGTGAAGGATCTCTTTCCAAATTCATTTCAGGCGGCGGGGTAAGTCTAAGGTGGTTCTCTGACTGTTTATTGGCTTTCGCGCTTTTACTCACCACTTGAAATGATTTTCGTCCGGGGGATAGAAAAAGTCACCTGTTTTACGCGCTAACTTTTGCACGATGAGATGGAAGTACACATATTGTTTATATATATATATATATACATTGGTGGTGAGTGTATACGACGTCGGTCCCAAATCTCTGGCATGATCACGTGATATTATTTTCACTCGTTATATGTCTCGCACAAAAAAATACTGGTAGCAGGGAAATATCCGACATTTAATATTTTTTTTATTTACTTGGTTACTTTTATTTTTTTGTAATTTTATTGACGTGAAAATAAACAAAGAACTAATATTATATATATAAAAAAAAAATTCAAAGCCATGCTTGGTCCGTCGTCTTCGACATTGCCATCCTATTTGGATAAATTTATGTGGCGGCAACAATACGGTCGCACAGAGAGTGAAACATTTAATAATATGCTACGACACATTGCAAACTTTTATCAAGTCAATTGATTACAAATTCTTAAAGATAAACGGAAAAAAAATCACATTTGTTAAACTGTTCGTTGAAAAAAATTCTTCTTTTTTTTTAAAAATAAATTTATTAATTTCTTAAACTCACTTGTTTGTTTGTAGTTAAAATTGCGATTGCCTGGTATTTTTTTGTGCAGGACATATTACCGGTGAAAATAATATCACGTGACCATGCTAGGTAGTTGGGACCGACGTTGTATAGAATCACCCAAAGCAAATATTTATTTAAATGTCTGCATTTCATGTGTAATTAATTAATTTCGTTTTGAAGTTTATCATTTATATTTTTGGTCCCAGCATAATTTACATTTTTAAAATTGTTAATTTAAAAATTTACCAATGAATATTACCATTTATATTTTTATTTCTTATTCCCATATATATTTAAATAAGTTAGTTCTATTTTTCTATTTTTGTTATATTTAAATGTTATCCCTATGATAAGTATATCTACCCGGTAAACTTCTACGCATACAGATATTCCCATTCAGTCATCGAATGGCCACCCCTTCCTCCTGTACCCCAGAAAATTATTGAAATGTGATTACTTACAGGATCTCTATTTAATCGTACACCAACGAGAGCAAAGATCGGTTTTTATGTGGGGGGGAAATCCAGCTCCCTAAAGAGCCACTACGTATGGGACACAAATAAAAATGGCCTCAGTCAACAAGGTTCCCCCCCCCCCCTGATCGAGGACAGCACAGATACTACATTTTCACGTATTTATTATCAAAAAAAAAAATTATTTAAAAATTAGGCATAAGGCTATCAAAAGAATGAGAAGGGTGTGGAGGGTCGGTGGTCATCCTATCTTTCTCTTAACTAGATTCATTCTGACCCATTCGCCCAAGCATTGTTCGGTTTATTCCTTGACTTCAACATTCACCACAATACCACATTTACTCTATGTTTAACATTTCCGGGATTGTTTAGAATTAATACGTTAACCCTAACCCGTGTGATAGCGGATAATACGCAGTCTTGCAAGTCAATACCCGCCACCAATCTACAAATAAAATAACAGAGAGTCCTGGGCCGTTCGCTGTGATCTGCGCCGACAAGACACTGGTCGGCGATAACAGATAGGATGCAGAATTCAGAATTATTTTCTATTTTAACGCATTAGCTTATTATTATATCAATAAAACAAAATCATTCTAATGAATTTCAATTTAGTTAGTAAACAAATACTAAAAAAAAAACTCTATTGATCGTACCCCGTAGCCCATCTCAAGGGCTCTCAAGCTTAAACGTTATTTAATTTCATAGTAAATTCGCCGTTATAAAATTTAAAAACTACAAATAAAAACGTTGCAATTTTTGACACATCAATAGAAGATTTCAACAGAGTTGCGTCCCTTACAGCTTTCTTTTATTATCTCCCTTGCACGGGACAATTCGTTATTATCCCCCTTTGTTAAAAAGAAGAAGAGTTTTTTCCCTTATACCGCGAAGTCATGATTTTGTGCTTTCAGAGTGTGCTGAAATAGTGATAAGATTATACGACAGAGGCGCGTGAGAAAATGAATGTTTTCTTTTCGTTTATGAGCATAAAATAATTCAACGTAACTTATTCAAACATATTTTCAGTAACTATTTTGAAATGGAATCATTACACAATACAATTTTATGATCATAAACGTAGAATTTTGAAATGATACACAAATGCAAATGCATCTTTCTCTCTCCTCCTTTCTCTTTCACACACGCCCCCCTCTCTCTCTCTCTCTCTCTCTCTCTCTCTCTCTATATATATATATATATATATATATATATATATATATATATATATATATATATATATATATTGTGTGTATTTAGGCAGCATATTTTCATTTAGGCAAACATTATTAAATAACACGGAGTGGTTTTGTTTGATGCGACTTTTTTTTTTCAATTTTGAAAGACGCTTTTTCAAGTTATAAACTACTTGCCATTATAATTAAAAAATGAGCACAACAGTAAAGTCATAATTTGTAAAGACACTAAAACTAATACCGCCTGAAGATTATTTGACGATTCAAATCGAAAGTACTTGCAAGAAAAAAAGGAATTGAACAAGAAACCCATGGATAATATTTACATCAATTTGACCGAAACATTAGATGGATAATTCGGAAAATTAAAATTTTTTTTAAAAAGTCGCATCAAACAAAACCACTCCGTGTTATTTAATAATGTGTGCCTAAAAAAAAATATATATATATATATATATATATATATATATATATATATATATATCCAGTATTACTTCAACAGTGCTAAATACATGGGTTAATTTAAGTAGTAGTATAAAATATACTTATGGCAAGTAAGTTACACAGAAACAAATCATTTCTTTACTTCCGTCGAAAAGCTATATTTGCGATAATAATAATAATAATAATAATAATAATAATAATAATAATAATAATAATAATTATTATTATTATTATTATTATTATTATTATTGTTATTATTATTATTATTATTATTATTATTATTATTATTATTATTATTATAAAAAGCAAGACGCCAATGGTGAAAACAGTTGAAATCCTACGGAAAATCCTCGAATGCGGAAACCAACCCACATAAACTGCGAATGCTAACCCATCACATGAAAGTTGCAATCGAAATAAAAGGAAAACATAGGAAGAACCTCACCAGATGAACCCAAATTAAAATCAAACTGCAAAAAATTTCATTAACTGCCCCCCCCCCCCCTTCGCAAAAAAGTATCGGCTGATAGCACAGAAGATAGTCGTGATAGGTCAAAGAGGATGGAAAGAACGAGGAGGGAGAGCAGTAACCAGACATCCACTGGATAAATGCGAAGAGTACTGAGACCATAGGAAGTTTTTTTGCCACCCAAATCCTAGAGAAGACCAATGGTTGTTGCCGGCGTTTAAATAATGGTAAGCGGCTGTTACGATAACGCAAACTGGTTATTAGAAGAGGTGGAATGTAATGGAAATCTGGGGAGACGTGTTGTCACTCAGACTCCAGGGAACATCACCGGTTATTATCACTGAAAATCACTGATCATGACCTGTGTGAAAAACTCTTAGTGAGTAAATACAACAACAACAACAACAACAACAACAACAACAACAACAATAGCAATAACAACAATAACAATAATAATAATAATAATAATAATAATAATAACAATAACAGTAACACCAATAACAACAATAAACACCATCACCCCCCCCCCCAAATAAATAAATAAAAAATATTTTAAAAAATTGTTTAATTAAAAAAAAATGGTACCAGCCTAGGCTGACATCACACAAACTATTTGCATAGGGTCAAGGAGGATGAGAAGGCCGAGGAGGGACAAGCACAAACCAGACCTCCACTGGAAGTGTAGAGACTGCTGGGACTTTGGGGAGGCTTATTGCCACCCAAATCCCAGAGAAGACCAATGGTCCTTACCAGCGAGAAATCAATGGTAAACGGCTGTTGTGATACTGCAAATTTATTTGCGGTGGCTATCGAAAAGAGGTGGAGAATACTGGAAATCTGGGGAGACTTGTTGTCACTCAGACTCCAGGGAATACCACCGGTTGTCGGTGAGCAATCACTGATGACCTGTGTGAGAACTCCTAGTGAGTAAATAATAATAATAATAATAATAATAATAATAATAATAATAATAATAATAATAATAATAATAATTAACGATGACACTGCCTTAATTTTAAAGACGCTCGAAATCTATTAAATTGTAGAAGTGAGATAGCAAAAAGCTGCTTACACAGAAATAAATTTACCTTAGGCTAACGATAAATAAATAAATAAATAAATAACTTAACAATTTAAAAATAAAAACCTAAAATAGAAATACAAGGAACCACGTGTTAAAATGAAATAAAATAAATTCACCCATTATATTGACACAACAAAGGAAACAGGATATAGGCTTACCTGTAGAGAAAAAAGAACAATAGAACAGGATATAGGAAGAAAGTAACAATAACTATACCTTTGTTCGCGGGAAGCCTAACGATTGGCTGAGAGAACAACAAAGAATCTGATTGGTTAACTAGCCAGCCGTGTATATAAACCACCCGGCAAAAATAACTCCATGCATTTTAGCCTGAAGATTCCCTCCGGGGATGAAATGCGGGAGCCTCTGTGTAGCTTAATTGCCATAAATATATTTTCATAGCTTACTATATATATATAAATATATATATATATAAAGAGAGAGAGAGAGAGAGAGAGAGAGAGAGAGATTTACTTAAAAAATATAATATATATATATATATATATATATATATATATATATATGATACTTTTTATTTTTAAGTAAATCTCTCTCTCTCTCTCTCTATATATATATATATATATATATATATATATATATATATATATATATATATATATATATGATATTTTTTAATCTCCATTCATCGGACCCCTTTATCAACAGACATTCACCAACTGGACAGACTCCATATTTTTTTACATGCACACTCTCACTCTCCATTAATTTATATTTTTTCAAATTTTGAATTTTGCCTTTCCTACTGCCAACTTATTCATCTATGTAATTCCTCTGCTGATAAGATTTTAATCTTTGAAAAGCCTTGGCTTAAGGAAAGAATAATAAACATGTTTTTACCGAGTACACCTTGCATTGAACAATCGAAGTTAAAATAAATGTGTTATTCGTACATGTTTATTCCTCTTCTTTTATTTATCCCTCTACTATTATTTTATTTTTTATAAATAAATCAAATCAAATAATATAGAAAATTCAATAAATTTATTGAACTTTCTATATTATTTGATTTGATGTATTTATCTTTGTAATAATTAACATAAACATTGAATACTTTTCACTTCATCGATTGTTGACGCATTTCGCGACTGGATAACTTTGTCAGCTCTTTCAATTTCTCGTATTTGAACTGGTGCTTCATCACCTGGATTACTCATCAGTCAACCCTCTGGATGTCTTTCCTGATAATGTTTTTCAAATTGTATGACTTGGATGGATTATATAGATTTAAGAAAAAAGTATGTTTTTGGGTTGATATATTTGATGTTATATATTTTTATGTATTTTTGTATATATTTTTATATATTTTCAAAGTTTAATTTTAACTGCGGTAATGGTCCTCTGAAGAGAAGAATTATCTTTGAAAACTCATGAGCTAAGGACTTTAAGATACTTGACTTGAACTTTGAATTCTACTAAAATTTGATTGACACCATATTTTATTACTTCATTTTATATTATAATATTATATATATATATATATATATATATATATATATATATATATATATATATATATATATATATATATATATATATATATATATAATCTATTTTTATGTAATTGTTTTTATTGGTAATTGCAGCGTTCGTTGTTTATGCTTACTACTACTATTTCGATTGTTTCCCTCCCTGAGTGATTAAGATGCAGAAAATTGCATTATTATTAATATTTATTGCATTCAAGATGAGAACAGTTGTCCGAATAATCGAAATCATTCCAAAAAGCTACGATTAATTCAAAAAGAAATATGGAAAACAAAGCTGTTCACGCCATCAGTATAGTTTAGATAGGAAAATCGGTTCTATCAAGTTAAACGTTTATTAATTTACTTATTGCTGCAAGAGTTTTGTTCTATAATTAATAGGCGCCTAAATGTTATATGTTATAATAAGGTTTGGCCGGTTATTCTAGTAAGACAAATGAAATTAAGATTAAAATTAGAAAATAAATAAATATATAAAAAAATAATAATAAAAATACTAAATAAAGAAATAATAATGAAATAAAAAATAAAGAATAATTATTAATAAAAGATGAAAAACGATCAGGTTGAAATTAAAGGAAACCTTGTAGAGATGAGAATGTATTAGCTTTTTTCTCACTTATTTGCATTATTTATAACTATTTCACATGGTTTCACACTCTCCTTTCCAATGATAACATCATTTATGAACTGTTATTATTTTCAAATAAGTATTTCAGGCTGATTATTTTCAAAATCATCTTATTACGTACTAAAGAGAAAAACATTTTCTTTTGAAAAATCCTGGATTTAAAGGACATACACAGACTCCCTTCTGATTTTTTGTTGAATGTTATGAACGTATGAGAATAAATATGTAACCATCTATATATGTTCACACCCACTATATACATATACATATACACAACTCATATGCACAATTACACAAAAAATCGGTACTCTTATAAAGAACGACCCGTGTTTCCGTGACTTCACGTTGTCAACGCTCGGAAGCACCCGAGTATTTACGAAACTATTAACCAATCAGGTTGCGGCAAGCAGACGATAACTTTTGGAAGAAATTAATTTCTACGATCTGCAGCGCGTTAAAAATAATGAATTTCTACGATCTATGTCAGCGCGTTGAATCTCACAAGGGACTTATTGAGTTCTGTCAGCAACGATCACTTTTAGCGAAAAACTAACCCTAACCCTAACCCCTAAACCCTAACCCAGAAAATGTTAAAAAGAAAGAAAAAAACAGTAAAAAAATGAAACAAACAAAAGCAAAACAAAAATTGGCTACAAAAGTTGTTTCGTTGTTTGTTGTATTAAAAAAAAATCATTTTTTTGTAACTTTTCGTTGCTCGAAATAAACATTTTATTTAAAACTTTTGCTTAACAATGGTTTCTCTGGAAAAAAATATAATTAATATCAGTTGTTTAGCTATGGTTTGTTGGTTTTTATTTTTATATATGTGTTTTACTTTCTTTTTTTTTTCGTCTAACTTTTTTATTTGCATCTTTTCTTGAATTTATCGTCTGACAGTCTTCGCCTCGTCAACTCTCGGGCGCTTCCGAAACCTACCCGAACGTTGACGACACGAATTCACGGAAACGCGGATCATTCTCTATAAGAGTACAAAAAAATCACATATGACATAATTATACATATCACAACATCTATAGAGAAATACACACACACAGACACACACACACACACACACACACACACACACACACACACACACATATATATATATATATATGTGTGTGTGTGTGTGTGTAATAAAATACTGAAAATAATATGAAACTATATGAAATAAACATTCATGAATAACTTTAAAACAATGAGTAAACAATCAACAATATATCAAGAGATCCATCTCGAGAGAGAGTGCTGCCAAGGTAATCTGAAGGAATCAACTACATTTAATCTGGTTCCTTTGACGTAGATTTTGTGTTCGACATATTGGAATCCCGGTAGAGTGATGAGGGTTATCTGAATTTCCTGCAGATTGATGGTGATTCCAAAGGTAGTGCCTACTCGAGAGAAGAGATTCATTATTACCTCCAGACCATCCACAGTGTGATGATTACGCTTCTTAAGACAAAGGACCTCCACGCTCATCTTATAGACGCAAGCCTTGAATTGGTTCCATGTGGCATCCAACTCTATACTCCACATCAACTCTTCTTCTGCAGTCAAAATACATCAGTCCGTTCGGAACTTGTACTCCTTGCGTTCGAGAGGTATGCATAATATGGGGTTTCAGTTTACCATGCACAAGCATGTGGTCGGAACCATATTCCGCAACCCGCACGACTCGCACAGTGCGCATACCTTTTACGGGTGATAATATTGTTGAACATGTGCCCATGCTCTGACGGTGGGTGGGTCCAAGTTACCTCATGGGCAACATTTTGGTGCGATAAGGTCTTTCAGATGACGTGACCAAATGCAATATAGACATTAGAGAAGATGAAGACCATTGCTATTTACGCCTCCTTCTCCATCATAAATAATGCGGCCGATGTTTCATAATTTTGGCCCATTCGGGCGTTGAAGTTTCCCAGTTAAATGTTATCAGCTTCTAGGATCATGGTTAGAATCGCCCTGAGATCTTGGTAAGCGGATAGTATTGCCCCCTCGTCGATGCTAAGAATTGTGGCATAAACCGAAATGACAGTCATCAAACAGTAATAGTGCAAGTGTACACGGAGTTTCATAATCTTATCATTAAAGCCGTGTGGGCTGTTTAATCTTATTAACACCTAATAAACACCTAGTGTCAGACCCTAACCAACAAGTGCTTGGCACTGACCTCCCAAGGAGAGAGTGGTCAACCATCAATAGATTCAGGACTGGACATGGCCCGTGCTTGGCCATCCTTCACAGATGGGGCAGCAGCTCATCCCCACTGTGTGCATGTGGAGAGGAGCAGACAATGGAGCACATCATTGAAGTCTGCCCTCTCCAACGACTGAGAGGAGGATTAGCCACCCTCCACACAGCAGACCAGGAGGCTACTGCGTGGCTGAAGGACTTTGCATTCGCTAAATAAATAAATCTTATTAACTAGCTCTGTGCAACGGGCAAAGTCTATTCCACCTATTCGCCTTTCACCCTCGGGCCTACTCTTCCAGAAGTATGCATACCCAGCTCCCACCTCTGTCAGTTGATACTCATCCCTGAATTTGACTTCTGTCAGTGCAGCAATGTTGATTCTATACTTACCCAGTTCATTTGCAACGATACCCGTTCGTCGTTCAGAATTTTATGATCCCTCACCATCAAATATTCCATGAGTCTCACATAATCCTAGTTTTTCCTTTGTAATATTTTGTTTGCGTCCTGCTAGTGTGAACAGCTTGAGTTAAAGAGGCATTTTTGTAGGTAATCTTTTTCAATACTCCCCTAAACATCTGAGTGAGCGGTGCTACTCTGAAGACGCCGCTAACTCAATCAAAGCCTCGCCGAAACATTTTACTGTTTGATCAACAGTGCAGCGACATTAGTTGAACTGTACGCAGCACCACGTGTAAGGTAATGGCTGTGCGCTTAAGCCTGCACAAGTCGTTATTCTTTTATCGCCATGGATCTTGTAGGAATATCTGTACATGTATATGGCTGTGTTGTGCGCTTGTACGACACGCGTTGTACGTACTCCTACAAATATGTTTTCAGTGACAAGCCGAGGCAAAATAATTGAGAGACAGTGTAAATGTTTTACCTAAGAATTTCTGTCTCCGCGATGGATGACCTAACAAGATCTACGGGTCCATCACGTCGAGTAGGTTAATACTGAACCTAGTCACAAACAGAAATTCCTACGACCTTGGCTTGTAAGAAAATACATATATTAAGTTTCTACTTAGAATAAGTCTTTCTTTGCTCTTCCATGAAATGCAAAGGTAGATTTCCCTTTTTATATGCAATAAGTTTATCAGGATAAATAGTAATAAAGAGAAATGGAGTCATTAGACCTATATCGAAAGGGTGGAATTAAAACGTCTTACCATACAGAAGTTTGCGTTCACAACCTATGACAAGATGATTACTCTAGTTATTCTACAATGTTACGATTTAAACTGAAATCTTTTCTTCCATTTTTTTAATAATAAAGATCTAGGTGAATTTAGAATTTTTTTATATTTCCGTGTTTTTAGTTTTATTTTTGTTTTGTTTTTGTTTACTATTATTAGTCTACTAATGTTTTTCATTTTTTTGGTGAAGGATATATTTTGTAAAACATTTGTTCTTAAGCAGTCACTAATGAAATACAAAAATAAAATATCAGTTTATAGTTTTCCATTGGTTAAAAACGCTTGCATTTAGCGATTATTATCCCAAACATTTAAAAAGAATGTTTGGCTGTCGTGAAGTAGTTTTATGTCTATCAAAGATTTAAAATACATTATATACATACATCTATATATATATATATATATATATATATATATATATATATATATATATATATATATATATATATATATATATATATGTATATATATATATATATATATATATATATATATATATATATAGTTAATTAATAATATGTCCGTTTTGAAAACTAATATGCAAATTAGTTAACATTGCGACTGATATAAGATACACATACGTTGTATATAAACAGGACGGTGTAAATTAATTTGTATTAATGTGAAATAGAGATTTTTGACACTACCGTTAGTGAGAGAAATAGGAGCAACCTTCGCATGGAATATATATATATATATATATATATATATATATATATATATATATATATATATATACATATATATATATATATATATATATATATATATATAGAGAGAGAGAGAGAGAGAGAGAGAGCCATAGCCATACCTACCCGCAGTTGCGCGAAAACCTTTTTACTTATATTTTTTATCGGTTTTATTGTTGGATAATGGCCCTGTGAGGCCGGACGCATGTTGAAGTGGACGTATGTGTGGAGGATCGTTTGGTTTGGCTTACGCGATTTAGTGCGAGTGAACCCGTACAACCGAGTGCAAAATAGGGCTGTTCTCACAATCGGAGCTAACAAGCGTTGACAGGGCCACAACGTTGACGAGACCTCAGGTCAAGGGTCAAGGTGCACCTGCGCATAGGGGTTCTGTGACGTCACGGGCTTTTGTGTGGGGAACGGAGTTTTGTCAGTCTGGGTTTTAGAAGCAAGCCGAACAGACTTATTTCTTCATGTAGTCAGCTAAGGAAAAAGTGGGATTTATTTTCTTAAGAGAATACAGGCATGAGATTTCTTTCCCCTCCTCCTCGAATGGCTAAGGACTTAAGCTAGGAATTAACTACGATAAAGTAGTAATTTGATCTCTCCCTCAACGTTTAGTAAAACATCTCCATGGCCGACAGAAAACTGACGCCTGAATGAAACTAATCAAAATTTAAAAGATTGTTTGCCTCGTGAATCGTGTTAGGAAGGTTTTTGTTGTAGACACAGCGGACGGCGATGTTCACGGCAGTACAGAAATGAAGAAAGAACTCAACCACTAGACGACATCGAGACGACACCCTCCACGACGAAGAAGAAAAGATACGAGAATTTAAAAACTATGTAACATTGTTCCATTGATTTTGTTACTAAATTATTTATTTTATTTAATTTTAAAAATAGAATTTAGAAAATAAAACTTAATTATTATTTTTGTGTCACATTAATCGAAGCAGTTGTTATCAAAACATAATGTTGTTTTAATTTCTATTCATAAAAATTAATTGATATAAATAACTTCGGACTCTTTACGAAATTACTTTCTATTAAACAGAAATGCTCCCAAATTTCAAAGGGTCGCGAATTAACTTTTCTTCCAGCTATTAACCAAAGATTAAAATAGTTGACTTGTTTGGGAATAAACCGAAATTATATATTGTGATAAAAAAGGTAAATTTATATGTTATTGCATTGCATTTATAATTATATAAAAAACAAGATTAATAAAACTAATAATGTGTAAGTCACGCCGAGGCGGGAAAGGTATAATTGTGTGTTGCATTTGTATTACAGCATAACAATAAAGTTGAAATGAATGATACATGTTTTCAAGTTGATTGCTTCACGTATTGGTGTGATTTTGATGTAGTACGTGGGTTTCCAGAAGTCCACGACTCATTTTAACATTGACTTTCTTTGAAAACTATTAAGGATATATAAACACGTTTGCCATATTCTGAAAGCATTTGATCTCAAGTTTCACATGGATGTTCAATGTGAACACTATTGGTAACACTGAACACATCAAGCCGATCGACCAATTCATGCTAAACGCATATCTTCCAACTTCTCTTGCCTTACAATGCAAACGTCACGACGTGCTGGTTTTTAAGTGTCCTGCAACTGTTGAGCTAACTGTAGCTTCTAAGGTGTCATGTGCAGTCGTCCTTTTAAGACACACCAAATAGATATTGTAGAAAGCTGAACTTCCCTACTGGCTGTTCTTATCGATTTACCGAGGCTCTGCTCAAAGGCAGTTCGAACTCGCTCAATCGTATCATCTGAAGTTGAGGGGTGTCCCGTTCTTTTAGCTGGGCACAAACACCTATCCTTCATAAATTTACCATGCCATTTCAATATGGACTTTCGTTGCTCGTGCATCTTCTCGGAATTTTGTGCGAAATGCACATTGAACAAGTGTCCATGATTCAGTTTTTGAAAATTCAAGAGCACAAAACGTTATTTCCAGTGAAGTGAACGCCATGACGGAATCTGATAAAATATGAAAAATCATTAACATTGCAAAAAACTTAATGAATTTAGCTTTTAAACTATACTAGTTTCATCTTACTACCATTCCTAGTTCAGCAGATATAGGGACTTGAAATGTGCCCACTGGAACACGATGTATTGGGGTCTAATTGTTTTTATGGAAATCGCTCCAGACAAGGCATGCAACCACTTGATGTAAGGAGCTAAAATACTAATTCAAAGTCAAATGCTAGCCAACGATAAGTGTTATATGGATAGATTCCGACCCAGAAAACAGCAATTCTTCCTCCTTTGTCAGAAACATCGCTCGTGGAATGTGAGGACTAAAATACAAAATAAGAGAAGCCAGAGTTACGAGACTGCCGAAAGTAAACCCAAGGTCTGCATAAATATAAAATCATACTTATGACTTTTAGTCAGAAACTTTACACGGATTGTTAATATATCAATTAATTAATTTGAAAGAAATATAGTAACCCAGAACATTTACCCGGCGTTACCCGGGTGTCACATAAGCAATCAATTCTTAGAATCAATCATGTCCATTTTGGGTTTTCTTAAACATCAGATTTGTTCAACCTCCACACAAAGGGCCGTGAAATAAGTGTTCTCAGTTTCTTTCTTGTAATCTGATATGAATCGAAAAAGTAAGTAATTTTTCACCCCCGTCTTTAGCCCACGATAAATCACTGTTTTTGCTATTCCATTATTTTTAATCATTCAAATTCCCTCTTCCCATCACCATTCTTTCCTCTTTCTTATCTTTACTTGCGGCAGTCTTCAATATATACATCTCTTTCTTCATGCGGAGAACAGTCTCTGTAAGGTGGTTTGGTCACACGATAATTATATTATGTTCTAGGACGCATTAATTTCTGCCGAACCCTTGAAGGACTACTTTCAGTCAGTTTGGTAATCGCAGACAGCAGCCAGAGAGTTTGCTGGAACCAACGAAGAAAAACGTCATCCCCTCTCTCCTGTCTTTGTCCACTGGATAGCCGAGCAAGACCATTCTCAACAGGAAGAAATATAGCTCGAAGAAACGCGGCAGTTCACTAATTTTTAAAATTCCTTTCTTCATTCTGACACTGTCTTAACTTTCGTCAACCTACACTCAACGGTGTAGGGCACTCAAATAAATACCTTTTGTTGTTGTTTATAAAAGGGCTTTGTTTTCCTGTCGTTTGACGTCCGTGTTGTTACAAAAAATATTATAGCCTATTCTAAGATAGACTCCTATAAACCCTCGTTTCGTTGTAAAGATCAACACGCCTAGTTTACTTTCACAGAGTATTATTGACGCCGACTGACGGAAAGAGTAAAAGTGAGTTGAAAAATATGTTATCGTAGTTGTAGTAGATGTGGTTTTATGTATAAAGAGGGGGTTGACATCAACAGGAGGTTAATACGCTTATAAAGAGAACGATACTTAAAGAGCTAATAAATAATTAGGATAAATTCGGACAATTTAATGCAATTCTTTTTCGTACATTAACACGTAGAAGGATGAATGAAAGTTGTGCGTTTGTTTCTTTGTAAAATAATGGTCGTTATGTCACTAGTGTAAACATTAGTTAAACTATAATTATTCAGATGGATCTGGAGTTATGTTGTAAACAGGATATGTTCTAGAAAAAGATCACGAAGCTATTGCGGGGTCAACCCTATTTGGAAATAAGCTGGAGTTCGTGAGAAAGGAAGAGATTGACGGAAATGGCAGAAATAACGTCAGATTGAGAGATTGGCGGTTTTCAATATCTCGGACTCTCGGTGAAAGCTTTGATGAAAGAATACGCATTTTAAAGAATGGCTCACACAAAATAATACAATTAAGCATGAGCCTAAAATAAGTCCCCCTTTCTTTCTATCTTCTCCCATCTCACTTGATCTGAAAAATTACTGGACATCATGGCGAATAGAATATTCATCTTGTAAAATATCTCGTGCTGAATTAATTGAATAAGAATAATTTACGTGAGAAGCATGTCAGATTACTTTCTATTAGAGTTAAGAAATTGTCCTCAGTTTGGTAGGATAACTACAACACACACGCGCGTATACCGATGTCTGAGAAGACAAAGTATAGGTTTACGTTGATTAAAACATAACGACCTTTGTAAGTAAATCGTCGTTTCGTAACATTAAGTATGGGAAATAAAAATAGAGAATCGGTTGGCTTTAATATAACATAGGTATATAATACCTTAAACACGACAGCAGCAAAAATACCCCTAAAGTCCAGCTCTTTCTCGCCATGGTACGAGTTGTGGTATTGCGATAGTATCAGAGCCGTGCCGTCTGAAACTCTGGTTGCTAGCAGGGGCTCTCATGGCGGGCAGGTTTGGCCCCCAGTGGTATTAGATCGGCAACCTGGCTAACAGGACTATGAAAGAAAATCTAGGAGGTGTCATTATCAGGATCCGTCATCTTCTGGTCGTCTCTGCCTCTGTATGGTACAAGGAAAGACGTGTCAAGCGCTGAACCGCAAATCAATGGAGTGAGGATAACAGCGTTGCTTCTGTGCATTGACAGCCGCGATTTCTTTGTATGTTCTGTGCCAGACCTTCCCCGACTTCGTATTCACCTGCTGGGTCTTGCTGCTTGCGGTGTCGGGGGTAAATATCTTCAATCTTGTACGTTTACCAAATAGCTGCGACGAACAAAGAGGATTTCATGCAGACAAGACAATCCTGGGGTACGATATCCGTGGATTCGCTCCTCCTACTTCTCCTCCTCCTGGTACTCCTCCTCTTCTTACTACTACTACTACTACTACTACTACACAACAGCAGCATCAGCACACCAGCAGCATCATTCTCCCTAAAGTCTAACCGTTCTTCACAGTGGTAGGTGCAATGGCAACATGGTAGTCTCAGAGCTACCTGCCTAACAGAGTTCTGCTGAAAATCCAGCAAGAGTCAGCATCAGGATCCGTCGTCGTCTGGTTGTCTCTGCCTCTGTGTGTGTCATCCACATACGTGGCAGGTGCGTAACTCCAAATTAATAGAGTGAAAATAGCATTGTGGCTTCTGAGTCATTCCTTTGTGTGTTCTGGGTCTAACCTTCCACGACTTTGCATGCAGTCGCTGAACCTGGCTGTTCTCGATATTTAAGGTTGAAAACCTCCAGTCCTGCAGGTTTTCGAATAGTTGCGACGAACGAGGACTTCATGCAGACCAGATAATCCTAAGGCACGATCTCAGTGAGCTCTATATCGAAGTCCAACTCGCTTAACAGCAACAAAAACATCAGCAGCAGCCACGGCAGCAAATATAACAATATGAGCATAACTTCCGATAAATTGGGCGCTACTTTTTGACTCAGCCTGTATATATCTTTAATATTGGAAATCTATAAATGAAAAGCTTAAATGGGGTAAGGATTGTTCTTGTTCTTTTGGTTCTTGTCGACAAAATTAATTCCTGGCTTGAAAGCGCGCCGGGAATTGCCAATATTTTCAATAAAGCAATCAGTCTTTGACTGACAGAATCTTTTGAAAGACATCTGACAAAACAATAGATCGCAGGAAGTAATGCCTTTAAGCAGTGCCCCTAGGGGAATTCATGACATCGTGGTGGGTTTGGTTAGGGTGAGAGGTCTGCCGATTTGCTAGACCATGATGAAGTGTTAAACTGGAAGAGAGACAAAGAAAAGATCTAAGAGGAAGAGAAAAGCATAAAGAGCAAGAAAGGGCTTTCTCAACGTGGAAAGAGAGAGAGAGAGAGAGAGAGAGAGATAAATATAGATAGATAGATAGATAGATAGATAGAGATAGAGATAGAGCGAAAGAGAGAGAACAAAAGGTACACAGAGAAAGAGAAATGCATCTTAGCTAGACATCGGCGTGGAGAGAGAGAGAGAGAGAGAGAGGGGCCGGAGGTGAGAGAATAAGAGAGAGAAAGAGAAAGAGAGAGATAGAGAGAGGGAGAGAGGGAGAGAGAGAACAAGGGGGTGTAAGGGGTTTCTGAAATAGAAATTTGTGTGGAGAAAGAGAGAAAGCGTTTATATTGTCGACTGTTCAGATTTCGGTCGTACTAAACGGAAACCTTTTGCGCTCCTTCGAATAGAATCATCCAGCGTAAAATTTGCCTTTAAATATGAAACGGCTTCAAAGCAAATCCGTAGAAGCAAAAGAAAAGTCAATTATTGGCTAAAACGTATCAATAAATATTGACGCCTTCATAATTTATATGTATATATATATATATATATATATATATATATATATATATATATATATATAATATGTATTACCTACAGGCATCGGTGTTTTATGCTTACGCAATCTTCAGTGTAGGGAGTTAATCACAAATCGTCACTAATTCGCAGTCAATAGTCTTACCCGTCGGCCACCGTCAATTAGCTTGGAAGTAAGGAGAATTTAACTTTGTAAATGCCAAGTCGGCGGAATTTTACAACGAGCAGTGAATAGTGATCAACAACAAACCGTGTTGGATCTTGCAATGAAGCTAGTGGTACTTATTATTAAACTCTCTCAGAGTGTCTGGCCTTAGCAAAGGAGGCTATAATAATATTTATAAATAAATATTAATTATTTATTACCTACATACATCGATGTTTTATGCTTACGCAATCTTCAGTGTTGGGAGTTAATTCCCAACGGTTGGCAGGCGCGAACCCTGATCACAAATCGCCACTGATTCGCAGTCAAGAGTCTTATATATCTAATATATAAAGATAAGACGATTTTTCCCTGTACCTTTTTGAAGAATAGGAAAATAACCACATGCCTCACAGGCTTCTAAACTCACCACTATGTTACGCTTATTCACTCGAGCGTGATTTAGTAAATTTGTTATTATTTTTCTCCAGCTGACACTAAATATTATATTTGGCCCACTATCTTCTACTCTCCTCAAAATATACTCAATATAGTTGGTAGCAAAAACTTTTACTCCCAACGCTTCAGTACTGACACTTCCCCATCAACACCGGGAAGTAATAAACAACGTCTACTTTTCAAAAAAATGTCCGTTATTATTTACAATTTGTCTGCTATTAATTTACTACATAATACAAAACATTACGCACATATTTAATAGACGCTCCCGCTAATTCCGCAGTTTTTTAAATTATAAATGAGAAGACTTGAGTTACTAAAATACTAAACGTATTTCATAATTAAATGAAAATAAAGTAGTTAAAAATAAAATAAATGAATAAATAACAATAATAATAAAAATAAAATAAATCAATAAATAAGTAATTAAGAAAACCAAATAAACAAATAAGTAGAATAAAATATAATATTACAATACAAAAGTAAACATACAATACTAATCGACTCAACCACACCTCTCTCTTTTTCTTTCATTCACTCTTTAAGATATCTATAAAAACAATAACTCAAGTCTTCTCATTTATAATACAAAAAACCTACTCCTGAGGAAAGCGCTAGAGAAATGGCCGAATTACGAAGAATCGGCGAAATACTATATAAACTACCACCCGAAACCCGAAGGATTGCTCGACGATTCGAAAAGCTCACAAAAAAGCTATGCAAACGCGAAACTTCCGTGTTGTTTAACAAAAACTGCTTAAATAATAACTTGCTGCCTATATATATATATATATATATATAAAGAAAAATAAACACTAGTTTATTACTGACAACCTTGCATTGAACAATTGAAATTTGAAATAAATTTGGACAATCGTCGCATATTTATCACTCTTTTTTCTTCTATCTCTCTCTCTATACATATATATATATTACAAAAGATCAGAACAAAATCAGTATCGTGTTGGTTTCAAATCCAAACAAAGGGGACCTATAATTGTGTGGCGATATTTTAATCCTCTGTTTTATATTTGCTAGTCTGGTATTTGCGGGTGAAAATGCCAGACTAGTAAAAATAAAAAAAGAAGATAGAAATATCGTCACAAAATAACATAACGCGCGAGCCGGCATTTTCCGGGCAGGTAGACAAAAACAGAGGCTGAAGAAAGTCCGCTAAAGGAAGCCAATTATAGGCCCCACTTTTGTTTGGATTTGAAACCCACGGTACCTCTATTGTCCTGATCTCCTGTAATACATATATAAATAAATATTACGTTATTATATTTGATTTATTTAATAATCGAGCACTCTGCTGGGGGTTTCTAAAGGCGTCTAGTTTCTTTTCATGCGTCTAAAACCAATCGTTTCTTATTTCACCACCGACGGTCGAATCCTCACTTTGCTTCAATTAAAATGAATGGCTTACCCCTTGAGAAAGTCCATTGCTTTGATAAGGTCCTTAGGACTGACCTTCACTCCAGACCTAAAACTTAAAAACTTACATAAAATATGTTGCTAAGGTCGCTAGAAAAATGGTTCGATCATTCTACCGCTCTATAAAGTATTTCCCTCCTGACGCAATCAATTACCTGTATAAGAGACAAATACGTTCGACCACACCCCTATTTTTGTATTACCCTTCCCCATAAATAGAAATATTTTTAGTTTAAAAAATAAAGAAAACAAATTTTTTAGACACCAACGTCAAACTTTTTATTTACATAGGAATATATTTAGTTAAGAAAAGAAAAAAAATTTGACCGCCCCCCCCCCAATTTTTAAAAATCCTCCCCCATACATATAAATATTATTAATGTTAAAGGAAAAACATAAAGATAAATAGTAAAAAAATCAAATACAGCGAACACGACTAGTTAGTTAAATACTCTCGAGATGAAGTTTACGTAAATTAAATTCATTACAATGTGTGTTTTTTAAGTAGTATTTTTTAGATCAATTTTTATTTTAATTAAACAATTTGATTCAATACAATTGTTAAAATCTACAATTTAAAAAAACTAAATACAGCGAACAGTATTTTTCGAATCGGAAGAAAGGTGTACATAAAATAACACAATAAAAAAATCCGTACTCTTTTACTGTAGGACCTGTGCTGACTTTGACCATGACCCAAACCCTAACCCTAACCCCCACTTTGACCCTGACCCTGACCCTTACCCTAACGACGGACTCAAAGTTAGCGCGGGTCCTATAGTGTAAAAGCACCAAAAAATCAAATACAGTGAACACGATTAGTTATGTAAATGGTCTAGGAAAGAAAGTTTACCTAAATTAAATTCGTTAGAATGTGTATGTGTGTGTGTGTTTGTTTAATGACCTTTTTTTAATTTAACAATTTGTTTCTAAAATCAGTTATATTATTTTTTTGTTGACAGAAAAGAAAAAAAAATCACATCTTTTATTTTAATAAATAAAACATGGAATAATAAGAACAGTTTGTGAATAAAAGCTTAACAGCGTAAGTTAAAGTAACACGGTAAATGCGAGCGTTTTGTTTACATTTTAAATTACGCGCTCGTCTTGCGTCCATACTGATTTGACGGAGGGAGGTAGACGTTTCAATGGATTAATGTTCGCTGTTCAATCAGTTGGACGAAGATAAAATAACTGCGTGACTCATTTCATATATATATATATATATATATATATATATATATATATATATATATATATATATATATAAATAATAAAATAAATAATTATAATTTATAAGTAAGATTATTAGCTAGCAAAATAGCGTAAATATATGTGGAAATCTGAAGAAAACAATCATGAGTGTATATTTGCGAATACTAATTTACTAGAAGTTGAAAATCAATTGATTATGTAAATTGAGAAATGCGCATAGTGTTTACGGCGGTATTTGAAGTAGTATATAATGAAGCTGGCGGACTTAGTAAATAGTCATACTACTCTGATGGAGTTTCGGCTTTAGACAGACAGACAGACTGACAGAAAGACAGACAGAGAGACAGATACATAAACTTCATTATTAATAGATAGTAGGTGATGTACTGAGTTCCAATCTATTGTTCCCTTGTAAAACATTCACAACAAAAACTCGTTACAATCACTGTAAAAAAAGTGTCTTTCTTCCTCTGTCTACCTAGAACGAAACGGAACTTCAATGAGCAAAGTTTATTTCCAAGAATTGCCCGTATGTGAAACACCATACCACGGGGCTGCTTCCCAGCTGACTACAACATGGGGCGTTGTCAAGTCCAATGTTAACAAATTCTTGTTGAGCAGTCCTCTTAACAATAATCAAATCCAAATCTTCACGGTGTTGTCCCACCGTCCACCTGAAAAACTCATTAACCATTATCCTTAAGCAGCTCTTGGGCCTTGATAAACGGTGACTTAGAAGAAAGATCCTGGCGTCATGATCAGCAGATTATAACATTTTTTCTTGTTTACGCATTATCATATATATATATATATATATATATATATATATATATATATATATATATATATATATATATAATTGTGTTTATTTATACAGACATGTAAAAAAGTCGCTACACTGGCATGTCAGTGTTATCGATCATTATTTGTTAGAAACACAAATCTAATCAGGCGGAAAAGTCTGATCTTTCACTTAGATGTTCATATTGCAAAAGAATGAAAATAATAAGTAAAAAAGAATGAAAAAGAATCAAAATTTAAAACCGGAAAGTCACATGATCATGGACATGTCTGTATAAATAAAAAAAATTATGATATAAATAGCTCTATTTACTATTGAGCACTATTTAATAAGCCCGGTTTCGATTTTTATCCGGTAGATGCTTAATTTACCTAGATTACTATATATATATATATATATATATATATATATATATATATATATATATATATATGTGTGTGTGTGTGTGTGTGTGTGTGTGTGTGTGTGTGTGTGTGTGTGTGTATCTGCTTAACCTCATTCCCCTGAAGATGGACCCGGGTGGGTCTGAAAGTACTTGGGAGACATATCTAAACTATGGCAAATTCATCAGCCAATTCCTCTCCGAAACTAAGATTCTGATTCGAACTATTGAAAGGATCTACCAAAGGATATCTAGACATGAGTTGTCTTATATTCAACAATACTTGCCTGCAAGAGTAGATGCTGCCTATATATATATATATATATATATATATATATATATATATATTTATTTTTTTATTATTATTTATTTTATACGTACATAAAAGTAATCCATGGACACGTGTTTCTGGCTCACAGCCGTCATCAGCATGGCTAACCTTCGATATTGATGTCTATAGTCCAGCATTTTACCATCGGACCAAGATGTACGATTTTTATCACCTAAATATTTAAGGTATTTTTTTGTAATTATTTTTATTGGTGATTGTAGCGTTCGTTGTTTAATTACATATAAAAATACATTATATACATATATATATATATATATATATATATATATATATATATATATATATATATATATATATGTATATATATATGTATATATATATATATATATATATATATATATATATATATATATATATATATATATATATATATATATATATATATATGTGTGTGAGATTTGTTGATAAATCGTGTTATGTTAACATGTGAGTGAGAGCGCGTGTTTATCCGAGCTCTATATTATGTTCGTGTGTCCGTGTCTGTCTGCTCCTCTGAATAAATCTACGCCTCGAGAGAAACCGATTCTTTCAGCAGAGATGCTGCTGCGTCTGCTATAGGAATGGTTGAACCGACGATTCATTAATAATCAACTTTGATGAATATTAATCACCACTTGATATGTCCTTCAAGTAATCTTCAAACGTTCACCAATACGCTGCCAGATATATCCTTCACTCTATAATAAAGGCCAATATGTATTTATTTGTATATAAATAAAAAATATATACCTGTCGTCCCGCACAAAAGTTAGCGAGTAAAAAAAAAATGCCGGACGACGTAAATATGGAGTCAAAAAGTTTGGTATGAACGAACATTTATACAAAATATATCGCTCTACTTGTTATTGAGCACTATTATTTAATCATGGGAAGGACTCCCTGTATTAACTCCTATGAACAACACTTCACTTTTCTTATCGTTTTGTTTTTGTTGGAGATGGGGTATTCTACCGGATGCCAGACATTCACCCGTTATTTCATACACTTCAACCGAGAGATCTTTTACTTTTGTTTTATTTTACTTCAGTCAAAGTTCTCAGAAATCAAGAGGACCCTTCCTGGAATTAACAGTTGATTTCTATACGAGATACATAGATATTCGAATATTCCATTAAAGTTTTCCTTTACCTGTCAAATGTTGAGTTTGTAAAGAAGTTAAGAACATTAATTTTCCTCTCCTCAATTGACCCGTGAACTATGTCATAGTATATCTTTTTTATGGTCTCTTGGTCTTACCGGATTCCAGGACAAGAATTAATCTATTCTGGTGGAGTATCCAGTTAAGTGCTGTTGATTAAAGTAACATTACTAGGAGAAGGTGCACCATTCCTTGTATGAACCAGTGTATAGCCGTGTCAAGGGTATTTTATTTGAGCTTCGAATACTATGTTTTTTTTGAATACTTGTTCAGTGAAGTCTCCTCATGTCAGATTTTCCTGACTAACCCTTGTACAGAATGACCAAGGGCACTCAATCATGGTGTCTAGTATGCGCCGTGGAGTTTTCTTAACATTCTTTCCCGTGCGTGTCTGCAAATATGTAGCAAAAATGATAGTACGAGTAAACATTTATACTAATTATATAGCTCTACTTGAAATTTAGCACTATTATAGAAACACAGTAAGGATTCCCTGAATTAATTCCTATGAACTGAACCTCCCGGATTATATATATATATATATATATATATATATATATATATATAGCACTAGATAAAGTGAAAGAATAAAATAGGTGCGAATCAAATTTTATTAGCATTCAATTTTCAAGCAAAGTACTTTAAAGTCCTTAACTCATGAGTTTTCAAAGAAACTCTTCTCCTCAGAGAACCATGACCGCAATGACATTACTGCAGGTAATAAAATTAAACTTTGAAAATATATTAAAATTTTTTACATAAAAATACATAAAAGTATATAAAACATCAAATATATATATATATATATATATATATATATATATATATATCATTAAAGATCAGAACAACATCGGTACTGTCGGTATCAAATCGAAATAAAATGGGGACCTATAATTGGTCTTCTGTACCAGAAACAGAAGCTGAAGAGAGTACGGTAAAGGAGATTAATTACAGGTTCCCTTTGTTTGGATTCTAAACCGACGGTACCGATGTTTTTCTCATCTTCTGTAATACATATATAAATAAATATAACGCTCTTATTTTTCATTTTTTTTTAAAATTGAGCACTCTGCTAGGGTTCTATCCCAATAACCTTATATATATATATATATATATATATATATATAATAACTATTTGTTATTGTTTATTATCTATGTACGTATACGTTTCGTCCTTAATAATCGGGACTCATCAGCATAGAGATATGACTATTCACTACCGGTCATGCGATTCGAAACCCCGGATTACGAGTATTTTGCAACTCAAATTCGACGCCTTAACCACTCGGCCAATTTTGAACAAACTGTGATAATTTTAACACTTTATCGGCGGCTTAACGTCTAAGAGCGTTCTACTTTTTTACTGAAAGGAACGATGCATTTAAAGCTAGTGACGTTATGCTGTGTTAATACTACACATACAGTGCTCTGCTCTTTTTATATAAGTTTTAAAAATGTGCAAACAAATAGACATTTAAAAGATGACTTCAGTGCATCCGGGGCAACGCCGGATAGGAACAAAAAGTATCTATTATAATACTAAGTGTGAGTTTATCAACGTTTGTTTACCTAAGGCTTTACGTCCGAACGCTTTATGTCCGAACGCCTCACGTATTTTCTACACGGACTGACTTTTCTATCACCCTCTCTCTAAGAGTCATGTGACGTCACATGTGTTTCTTGTATATTCCTACAGCCTAAACATATTTTCTAATTAGGGATCAATAAGTAGACCTCGGCTCACCCCATAACGATCCCCGTTTTCTGTTATTTTCAACTAACTAAATTATATACTAAGGGATCTACCCGCTCAATATCTAATCAGTGGTAATGGTTGTGATCCAACGGATCTCAACCAGATCTAGTATATATATATATATATATATATATATATATATATATATATATATATATATATATATATATATATATAGAGAGAGAGAGAGAGAGAGAGAGAGAGAGAGAGAGAGAGAGAGAGTGAGAGAGAGAGAGAAGATATGACTAGGACTGACTCATATTATATTAAAAAAAACACAACTTTTCTTCATATTCCCTTCATTTTTTAATTTCTTTTCTGCAATTGCTGACACAGCTCTTTCTCTTCCGACAGCTAATTGGCTTCTTCGTGCATTTTGTTTGGCAGCAGCAGCAACAGCAGACCTCGAGTGAATCGAAGAAATTCTCTTTCATTCTTTTCTTTTTTGTTCTTTTATTCTGTTGTCCTCTTGCAAGTGATTCAGTCATACCCCGGGGGGATTAATTTGTTCTCTCAGGCATTTTATGCGGAGTTGGCGAAAAAAAATATAACCCCTAGGCTATGTGAAAGCGCACAAGTAGAAATAGAGATTTTTAAAACGATGTCCCAACCCTTCAAACTAACTTTACAAAAAGAAAACAGCCGTGCACACGCAGGAATGTGCTCATTTTACGGATACGCACACCAACACACATACGCAGCTATAATTGATAGTCGGACATTTAGACAGCGGGCGGTTTGGCCTACGGACATTTTCGCCAACAGACGTTTCCGCCCACGGATGAAGATGAAATTCGCTACGAAATAATTTTCAGTTTTGATTTAAGATTCTTTTCTTTCAAAGAAATTTACGTAAAGACTTCAATTTTTCAAAAGCTTTTTTCAATTTTGTTGCATTTGCGAATAGAATTGTCAAAATGTCGATTTAAATCTGAAATATATCAAAATTGATCTCTTCTGTTCTCTCTAAAAAAAGATTTCTTCTGTTCCTCACGGAAGAGACGCCGCTGGTGTCTCTTTACCATATCGTTACTTTCATGGGAGGTGCTCGACTGAGATCCAATCTCTAGATCTCTTTGTAAGACATTCCCAGCAAGAACTCGCGTTGCTACCAAAACGAGAGAAAAAAAAACTGTGCTTTTCACCAAAAGACGTTTTGGCCAACGGATGAAGATGAAATTCGCTACGAAATAATTTTCAATTTTAATTTAAGATTTTTCTCTTTAAAAGAAAGTTAATTAAAGAATGCAATTTTTCACGATCGTGTTTCAATCCCATTGCATATGTGAATAAAGTTGTCAATATATCGATGTTAATCTGAAATTCAAATGTTTCTCTTCTGTTCGCTATATCCCTTTTCTCATGGAAGAGACGACGTTACTTTCTATCTAGTCCGTCGTAACTTCCATGGGCGGGGGGTGCGTGCTCCAATATCTGGTTTCCCTTGTAAAACATTCACAGCAAAAACTCGTCTTTTTACCAAACTTGCAAAGAACTTTCCTTTCTTCCACCGTGTGTCTAGCGTCAAATTGAATTTTCACGAACAGTACTTCTTTGCAAGGGGTTCCCATTTGTGGAACACATTGCCACAGAACTGCTTCTCTGCAGATTATAAACATAGTCGTCTTACAATCCAATATCAACGGATTCCTGTCATAAACCATTCCGACAAGTAACAAAACTTCATTCCATCAATCATCCTCAATCCTCTTTTGGGGTTCTTCATCTTCCAACTAGCTATCATTCCATATCCTTAACCCTTGTCCTCGAGTGGCCTTTGACCTTAATATGTGGTCACTTATTAGTACAAAAATGACTTTGTATATATATATATATATATATATATATATATATATATATATAGGAAAGTGAGACAATCGAAATAATAGTAAGCAAAATACAACGAACGCTGCAATCACCAATAAAAATAATTATATAAAAAATACATTAAATATTTAGGTGATAAAAATCGTACATATTTCTTGGTCCAGTGGTAGAACGCTGGACTACAGACATCAATATCGAAGGTTCGATCTCTGTCTAAGTTAGCCATGCTGATGACGGCTGTGAGCCAGAAACACGTGCATTACTTTTATGTACGTATAAAATAAATAAAAATATATATTAACGGAAAAAATACGTCCTATGAAGTTAAGGGCGACTAATAGTGCAATCTTCTGCATCTTAATCACTTAGGAAAGTTAGACAATCGAAATAATAGTAAGCAAAATAACAACGAACGCTACAATCACCAATACAAATAATTACATAATATATATATATATATATATATATATATATATATATATATATATATATATATATATATTAACTATGCTTAAAAAAGCAGTTATACATTTTCCTTTGCGAGTTTGTGTGAAATAAACGAGATTCTTTGGATTATAGGAGTAGAAAGTTAACCTTGGGTTTACTTTCGGCAGCCTCGCAACTCTTGCTTCTCATTATTTTGTCCTTTACGCCTCACTTACCATGCGCGAAGCTTCTGACAAAGGGGAAGAATTGCTGTTTTCTAGGATCCGAATTTATCCATCTAAAACGTTGGCTATTTTTTTTCATACCTTGAAGTGATATTTTTTTTTAGCTCCTTACATCAAGTGGCGTCATGCGTTGTTTAGAGCGATTTTCATAAAAAAATAAAATAAAAATTTGGATTCATCCGACTAGATGTTATTCTCACAACGATCTAACCGATGTAACCTTCGACCTTAGTTAACTGCGTCTTGTCGAATTCGTAAATCTTCATGTCAAACTCGGGAATTTATACGGACTTTCGAACTAGACCCTTTATTTAATCCACGAAGGTAGATTGTTCTCGTTCCATCAGCTATGACGAAGTAGAAGTCTTAAGAAGTTTTCATTTTATTCTTAGTAACGTCTGTAGGATTGGACCTTCAACCTATAGAATAATCTGAATACTGAAAATGATCAATCCTCATCTAAAGAATTTTTGAAATATGAACTAGATTAATCTTGTTGTTTTTCTATTTATTTTGTTTTCATTTTTACTTTTTTCATGTATAGCTCCACCATGAAAAAAATTGCTAGCTAAGACAACTTATATATAATAGCGTTTCAATTCTCGGCGTTGATACGCTGTGTGCTTAAACCACACTGATGACTCATAATGACAACGAAACAGCTATCTGTAGATGACTTGTACCTTATATATGTATGAGCTCTTTACTAGTAGATTAAGAACTCTCTGGTAAGATTTTGCACGTGAACTTATCACAAACGTAGAATGTAAACAAATGAAAAAAGGCTTAAACGCGTTATTATTTCTCCTGCTACTAAATGGTCTGTGAATTGTCGCAGAGAAAAGATGTCGGGCTACAGTGCTCGTGGTTACAGTTTTAAATCACGGTGTTGCTATGTGTGCTGTGGCTGACTCAAATTGATGAGTCATAATGAAGACGAAACAGATGTCTGTGGATGATATGCACTTTTTAGTGTCAAGAACATGCTACAAAAATAAAAAGGAAGAAATCGCTAGCCAGAATCAAGTATCGATTTGTCAGATCCACTGCTATCTAAATCTAAAGTCGTTATCTAAAGTCTGTTATATATATATATATTGAGATGATAGTTAGGTATATGTATATATTAAAATGTATAGGATTCACTTTTAAATTAATAAACCGATCATTATGAATTTTGGAACACAGTTGCTCGGCATAATAGTTGGTAATGTAGACTATAGTTAGTTTAATTTAGTTTTATGCGACGAGGGAAAAGAAAGGGTGGACAGATATTCTTCTAATATATATATATATATATATATATATATATATAAAGAATTCTTCTAATATATATATATATATATATATATATATATATATATTAGAAGAATATCTGTCCACCCTTTCTTTACCCTATATATATATATATATATATATATATATATATATATATATATATATGTATATATATATATATATATAAACTGGTGTACTAAAAGCGAACTTTTAGGAAAGGTAAAACCTATTGTGAAGAGTATACAGCTCAATATCCAGGATAGAGCAGGTATATATGAAGAAGAATGGAAAGGAATTAGAGAAGCAAAAGCCAAATCAAAATTCAATTCAATTGCTCAGAGCAAGGTATATTCCGCAAAAAGGCAATTTATTCAAGTTAAATTTTCCTTAAGCCAGGCTTTTCAAAGATCAAAATCTTATCATCAGAGGAAGTCGCTGGGATAGATAAGTTGGCAAAGGCCAAGATTTAAAATTTGAAAAAATAAAATAAAAGTTGTAGGGAAAGAAACACAGGGCAAAACTTTGCCCGAATGCAAGCAAATGTCTGATTGCTAAAAAAGGAAGTATTTTTAATGGCGAATATTTTCCACCTCACTCTTTACTGAGCTTGCCTGCATCCACGAGCGTACCTCTTATTGGACTTTTTACCCTTTGGATTTTCTATTTTCGCCGCACCTGAAGTTGTGGCTTCTTGGAATTTAACTTTGAATCCTCTCTCACAACATCTCGTGCCTCTTAACGACCTACCAATCTACATCTCATTCTCTCCGCTTGACTTTTCGACACCGGACTTTTTAGCAATCGAACATTTGCTTGCATTCGGGCAGAGTTTTGCCCTGTGTTTCTTTCCCTACAACTTTTATTTAATTTTTTCAAATTTTAAATCTTGGCCTTTGCCAACTTATCTATCCCAGCGACTTCCTCTGATGATAAGATTTTGATCTTTGAAAAGCCTGGCTTAAGGAAAATTTAACTTGAATAAATTGCCTTTTTGCGGAATATACCTTGCTCTGAGCAATTGAATTGAATTTTGATTTGGCTTTTGCTTCTCTAATTCCTTTCCATTTTTCTTCATATATATATATATATATATATATATATATATATATATATATATATATATATATTAAATATTTGTTATTGTTTATTATCTATGTACGTATACGTTTCGTCCCTTTTCAATCGAGACTCATCAGCATAGAGATATGACTATTCACTACCGGTCGTACGATTCGAAACCCTGGATTACAAGTATTTTTCAACTTAAATCCAACGCGCGGCCAATATTTGAATTACCGATAAACAATGATGATTTAACACATTTAAAAGCGACTTGATGTCCAGGCATTCTACTTCTATTAAAGAAGGAATGATGCATTATAAAGTAAGTGACGTCATGTTGTGTTTGTACTACCATTAGAGTGCTCTACTTATTTTACGAGGAGCAACAAATATAAAATATTTGTTATTGTTTATTATCTATGTACGTATACGGTTCGTCCCTTTTCCATCGAGACTAATCAGCATAGAGATATGACTATTCACTACCGGTCTAGTATATATATATATATATATATATATATATATATATATATATATATATATATATATATATATATACTAGAAGAATATCCGTCTACACACATATATATATATATATATATATTAATTATATTTTTACGTACATAAAAGTAATCCATGGGTCAGCTATCATTATCATGTCTAACCATGACACCTTGAAAGAATGTACGATCTTTCATCGCCAACAAACAACGCCGTTTCTATCGCCAGTAAAAATAATAACAAAACTACCTAACTATATATATATATATATATATATATATATATATATATATATATATGAGTCTTTAGAACGCCAGTTGAAGAAGAAAAAGAAGAAGAAAAAGAAGAAGAAGAAGAAGAAGAAGAAGAAGAAGAAGAAGAAGAAGAAGAAGCGAGAGCAAAAGAAAGAAAGAGTAAAATCTTTTTCTTCTTCTTCAACTGGCGTTCTAAAGACACTGGTTGATTGGTCTCTCTTTCTTCTTCTTCTTCTTCATCTTCTTTTCCTTCTCTTTTTATAACATTCCTCGCGTCCCTACTCCCTTCTTTTTGTTTTCTGCACGTGACTATTTCTTCCAATCGCATTCTTTGTATAAATTTGAAAACTTTTCCGTTTTGAAATAAAGTTTACCAACCGATTGATAATGGCCGTATTTTAACGACCGAAATATTTCGGCAGAACTATACAACATGAGTTTTAGAGTTTATTTTTGTTAGTTGTTGAATTGCTTATCCTTTATTCCATTTTTATTCTTATATATATATATATATATGTATAGAATGAAAAGTCCACACTTGGAGGCGTTGATGAAATGGCAATAATAAGGAGAATATTTTGAGAAAAAATAGTTTGAAAAACTTGGACAACACATTTCTTTATGTTTTTTTTAAATAAATTATTTATTTATCTTAAAAACTTGAGTACTTTCACCCTTGTCAAAAGTATAAGCATATTTTTTCCTCTTCTTTTTTCGTTTAATCCTCCTTGATTGAGACATATTTATCGCAGTCAAGTTGAAATCGTCTTGATGTTATCGACGATTAATGTTTATATGCCAGTGTGTGTCGCACGCTGTTTATATATATATATATATATATATATATATATATATATATATATATATATATGTTTGTTATAAAATAACTGAAATATATTAGAAGGTAAAGAATCAAAATTCATTTTTATTAAAAATATTTACTTTGTTGCATAGAACAGAAATTAAATTAATCAAGGAATATCTCAGTGTAGAATTTATCAAAAAAAAGCTTTGAACATTTGAATATTTACTTTTATCGTTATTTTTAACATGTTTTTTTTTTTTTAAGAAAACACCACATAACTGGCAGTTTACTTGACCTGATATTCCAAATGTCATTTTAAACTTTTCTTTCGAGGTAACAATTGAAACATGTCTACATTTGAAAGGATTTTTCTTAAACACACACATTATATATATATATATATATATATATATATATATATATATATATATATATATAAATCCTAAAGAAGACACTTCTTTTTATATTCTTCAATTAAAAAAAAATTATTCCCCGTGCTGAGTTTGATTTTTCATAATTGAAAATTGAATAACGTTATTATAGTGCTAATAACATGGTACAACAATAACACATAAAAATTGGTTCGTTAGAATCAAAGTTAAGTATGTTAACTTAAATGCTTTTTCAGTCCAACTTTTAAAATTTCGCTTTAGAAATTATATTCTATATATATATATATAAAACGCACACATTGTCTGTCTGTCCGTAGTTGATGTTTTTTATTTATCCAATGCAGGATAGTCGGGCTTGTCAGGCTAAGCCCGAGTATATCAACATTCAAGTGTGTTTCGTTTCGTACTTTAGCTTTGTATGGTTACGCTCTAACAGCCAACTGCCAAGCAACAACATATTTCGTAATGTGTCGTTTTTATCCTTGATTTCAGTTAAATCAAAAAGTCTTTTTTGATAATAAAGAAGAAAGCAATCGATAAAAAGAATTAATTAAATTAAGGGTCCTTTTTTACTTTAGGGTGGTAAAGTTAGAAATAACTTATCTCAACTTATGCTACTTGTGGACCGATAATTACGCCTACGGTATTCCCATGTATATTCTTTATTTTATTGATTACATTCCTACGTATTTCGCATTCTCCGCACTTGCTACAATGAATTATTATACATAGTGAAGCTGCTGTGTCGACTTCATTTTCCATTAGATGCAAGCAAAACAAAATTCAAGTTGAAATCTTTAATTTCGACTGGAGTGAATATATGATCCACGACAGGGCTGGCGGGACAGTTATAAAAGTGGATGGGGGGGTTCTCCTAAAAAGTGATGGGGGCGGTTAAACACATGCATATCAACTTAATTATTGATGACCGTAAAGTGGGAGGGGGCCAAGTCAAAAAGTGAGGGGGCTTGAGCGCCCCCTCCCCTCCCCCCCGGTGCCGCCGTCCATGCACGATATATTCCTGAGGGTTACGAGGACGTCCGAAGTCTGGCATTTTAAAAAACATTATGAATTCCCTAAAAATATTAGATTCCAATAGCCAATGAAATTGCATTTTTAAGGTTGTCTTTCTTTTTTTTCCTCCAATAGAATTTTACCCTTTAACTAGCCAATAAAAAAATGTTTTCTCATTTTCATTTCAAAACAAATTTAAATATTTGTATTTGTTTTTGTAAATAAAAATCGATTGTTGGAAAATATCTTTGTTAAACTAAATGGTTGACAACAAAGATTTTGAAATAAGTTCAAATAGAAAATAAACGTAGAAGAAACACGGAAAATCTTTGTCAAAATCAATGGTTGAAAAGATTCTAATAATAAGTTGAAATAAGTTATCTCCCTTACTACGTCACTCTAAAGTTAAAAAAAAGGTCAATTCACGTTCCTAGTGAGGCTGGTGTAATCTTTTCTATGACAAGCTAAAGAAGGCGGGGGGTCGTCAAGGAAAGTAAGTAAAATAAGATTGAAATAAAATTAACTTTGCTTGCTGGCCTGCGTAAAGTAAACCTTGTCATGATTTTAATTCTAGAAAAAGTCTACAAGTGTAAGGCTTAAGGTTAAGAGGTCTTTAGAAAGAATTAAAATTCAGGGAAGCTTGCTTAATTGGTGCCTAATGACTACGGATCAAATCCAATGTAAATCTGGTATATTTGAATTTTCAAATCTTAGCTTGAGCCCATATTATGCCCCATGAACCCCCTGAAAAATATGCTAAAGAAACTGAAATTTAGTGAATACATATTAATTGATGTCTAATAGATATTGTTTCAATTTCACAAAAATTTAAGATATCTAAATGTTCACGAGGGGGTTCCACCCCATTTTATCCGCTCTGCATAAAACTAAATAAAACTAAATATAGCCTACCTTTGAACCACTTACATCTAGCAGCCGTGTTCAAAAAGGCATAATGATCGGTAATTAGTTTAGAAATAAATCCTCTATATACAGATATATAAACATATAGCATACACAGTTACTCATTTTTTTAATTAAAAAAAAATGATTAAGATCCAAAACGGAATTAAAATTAATCTGTGAATTGTTATAGAATTGCAACATATCTATTTATTTATTAGTACCGTAACTACAACCTTCTGTTATAACTCTCATAAGCGTGGCAGAGGTGATCTCTACTTCAACTCTCGGGCTCTCTGTTTTTGTCTGTTCGCTTATCCCTTTCCTGCTGACTTTCGTGAGATTAACATTTTTTAGTAAGTCTACACACTCTTTTATATCAAGTAGAACAAGCCTGTTTCCCGATTTATTATTAATAAAATAGCAGATAAAACTGCAATATTTCATTTTCTTTCAATATAAACATATGATTTTAATCTAAATGTATTCTTTAAAAATTGAATTTCCAATTGACTTTAATATTTTAATATTTAATCATATTGCCATTTTTATTAGTGATGTTATAGAGGAGGTAAAGTGAGCGAACCATCTCACAGACTAAGTCCCCCTTCTGCCACTCATGAAGAACCAGGAATAAATTAATTAAGAAGTATATTATTAGAGTCACCGTTTTCTTCACTTCTCAATAAAATCATATAAAAGTTTTATAACGGTAAACAATATTTAGTTTATTTTAATAAATAATATATTATAATAATAATGATTTTTTAAAATTCAACATGTCATTTTTCTGAAGTATTTTTTGTCTTTCGCTCCGCAGTGACGATGACTGAAAATAACATTTTAGAACAGATAAAGATTAGAATATAGTAATGCTGCTATCTGGCTGCCTGAGGACACACACCTCTCTGGGGTTGTGTTGTTTGGTTAAAAAAAAAATAAATAAAATAAACAGGTACAGTATACATTTTTATTTAAGCCAACAAAAACAAGTACTCTCTCCCATAAGTAAAAAAACAAACAAACATAAAACGCGTATTTTAGATAAACGGTCACAATGTGGCACAATGCGTAATCTTTTGGGGAGCTAAGTGCTTCCCGTTATATTCGTAACCCTTGCGCCAGACTTGAGTTGCAAATAAAGTGAATTCGCTGCACTAAAAAATGTCAGCTCACTGATCGGGGTATTCGGTGTAATCCGATGTCAGCTAAAATATAAATAATGCTGGAGACACCAGCCAGGTTCAAGAGGTCAAAGAAAACCTGCCACCGAAATTTGTTGAAACACTGTATTCCCTCTCTCTTTTTCTCTCTTTCTCTCTCTCTCTCTGTCTCTCTCTCCTCCTCTCTCACTTTCCCCCTTCTCTCTCTCTCTCTCGAAAAGAGATTGAAAATTGAGAGACTAGTTTGAATTTTGACAGAGACACACGCGTCTTGTCGCGCACTCTGAGATGTTTCTTTTCGAAATATAATAAATTATATTTTTATATAATAAGTAAAATGGTTTGCTCCATTATTACATAATGTTTGATTTGCAGCACGATGGTCCCGACCAAACAGCAGGCTAGCCAGTCCCAGAAGCAGACGACAGTGACTATCGTTAGACGATGATTGCTCACTGGCCATAACAAGATGAGACATTGCACATACGTGCACATGTTGTCACACATCGTCCCGTCGTCACATAAAGTCCGGCAAAGATCGCCCAGCCGTCCAAAGCAAACGACGTTGCCACATTGGTGCCTGTCCCAAGAGATACCCCTTCGGCCAAAGCAAGTAACTTTGCCACAACAAAATGGGGGAACAGTTTGCATACTTTTAGTAACTGTAAATTGCTCACTAATATTTTTGCTACAATAGTTGGCGCGAGTTTGATTTCAGAACAAATGTATGATTATTTATGACTATATTTAATTAATATGATTTTTAAAAGTAGATATTATAATTTATATATTAAATATATCATTAAAAAAAAACTTAATTATAATTATCGTGCGTTTATTAAGTATTTGAAATATGAGTGGCAATAGCGAAATATGTATTAAGTTTAAAAAAAAGAAAGCTATCTCTGCAATCTATATCCTGTATCCTTATAACAGGAAATGTGCGCTGCTGTTATTAGTTTAATTAAAAATGTCATTAAACTTTAAATTATTGTTTTTATACATTAAAAGTGTGTGTCTGGAATAAATATTCTCTTATTGTTAGAAAGTTGAAGATCATTGTTTTCACTGTTCAATATACGTAGACATAGATATTTATATACGTGAAAATAAATATTAACTAGTATTCGGAAGACCATGGAAAAAAGCAAAGGGAAGTAACTCTTTTTAATCTTCAATCAGAGAACCGACAAGGCATCATGTTACTAAGTTTAGTAGATGCTGATAGATGAAACGTATTATATAGGGAAAGTCGTATTTTCTTCTCTTTTTTTGTGCGTGCGTGCGTGCGCTCGCACGCGCGTGTGTGTAAATCCGGCTCAACGTCAGACACATATACACATATAAATCTTACATCAACGGATTCAGTGTGACCCCCCCCCCCACTGTGATAGTCATTCTCTTGTGTACACTATGGACTAACTTAGTGCGGGGGGGGATACGTTATAAAATTCTTACTAGGAATTGTTTAAAAAATAACACTGAAACTAGGTAAAAATATTAGTCAGCTTTTTTCTTTCTATCATATTAAACCAGTTGTCAGAGAGAGACAGAGAGGGGGATAGAGAGAGAGAGGGGAGAGAGAGAGGGGGTGACAGAGAGAGGGTGACAGAGAGAGGGGTGACAGAGAGAGGGAGAGAAAAGAGAGAGGGTGAGAGAGAGAAAGAGAGAGAGAGAGAACTTTTAAAAGTCTTCTATTTTGTAATCTATGGTCCGGGCAACGCCGCGTTCTTCCGCTTGTATTAAATACAATTTTGTGATTATGAGTTTATATTTTAATAACTGCATTTACCCAGCATTGTCCGGGTGGAGACGTATTGCAGGATGGAGAACTTAGAAAAAAATATTTAAAAATATAGTCGTATTTACTTTTTTTTTTTTAAATAGAATTTTTAAAAATCGTTTTAGTTTTCCTTCATTTTATTTTGATTACAATAAATAATCGATTAACAGTAAAAAATTTAAAAAAAACAATAATGTGTCTTTATCAAAGTCACGTATATGCGAGAAATATATAGACACACGAGATCTTGCGCGATAGTTTTATTAACACGGAGATAAAGCAATAACATAAAATGGTTAAGACTAATAATACCCCAATATTTTAACAAACATTGCTTTTCCTGTTTAATGTTTTCGGTAAAGTCAGGCGTCAAATGTGCAGCTTTTTCCTATTCAACAGCGGGAAACGATGAAGTTAAGATGAAAAACAAATCAAAGACTGTAATCGATGATAATAAACAAAATATTCTGACGCCTCGCAGGCCAAAATCCGTGCAGACTTGCATTCAAGAAAACTCCCCTCACCTCTATCGACATCCACGCACATTCCATGACCCTCTTTAACGACAGGATAGACGACAAAGAGGATCATGTTAAAACTGGATATAGAAAAATAAAAGCATTCAATGCAGTTCGGCAAGATCAACTCCACGGAAAGTGTCAAATCATGGCGTCATCCATCTATCCGCTCGCACGTCTAGCATATGTTATGACAACATTATCAACGGGGGTCTAGCATGGCCGTTGACCACACTGTGCGCTCAGTTGGACGATTCTACCATAGCAGGCCCTGTGAATACTGTCATCAGGGACGTGAACAACCTCAGCCGTACACTGGCGTTCATCGGACGAGATGAACTCGTCTGTGATAAATGATCGACCTCTCTAACAGAAATTTCGAAGTCACGATGACTTCGATCTGTATAGCATTAGAATAAGTCGGGATTAGTCCGATTATAATGCTGGGGTCCCTAATTCAGATGCTGACTTTCAGGAATGGCTTAAAGGTTAAAGGGGAACAAATTAAATAAATTACTGAAAGACAGGCACATCTTGAAGCACACTTACTTGGCGTCTTTTCGTGTAAAGCATTATTTCACACTACTGAAACTACCTTTTGATCTGCGCAGCGTAAATCCGTCAACAACATGGTGTAGGCACAAGCAGCTCTCCGTATTGGACACGTGACTGTGAGCTGCATTCCTTCAGATCTTGCACTTCAGGTGTCTTCGTAAGTCAGATTCTAAACACTATGATCGAATTCCCAGTATGAAGCCCTCGTTCATTTATTCATTCATTCATTCATTTCGTATGAATAAGATGATTCTATTGTTGGCATTGGTTTCCCTGATATTTTTCTAGGTAGAATTATTTCTAGAAAGAAATCGGGTACTTACGGAAGGGGGAGCGTGAAGGTTGCCAACATCTGAAGTGAAAGTGTTTCTGGGGTTGCCAGTTCGTGTCGTTAACCACTTAGCACCGCCACCTCCCAGACCACCGCCATGAGCATAATCAGTCAGAAAGTGAGAAACTTCTGATGCGAGATATAAATACGAATTGTGTCAATATATATATATATATATATATATATATATATATATATATATATATATATATATATATATATATATAATCGCTTTCCGAGGAAAGCGGACTGTAAATAAATGTCTTTCCTCGCTGACGTCATGCAACCGCACCTCAAAGCATAAACCGATCATTACCCGTTCTAACGAGCGTGGCAACCAGACGTCGCTCTTCACTTAGGTCTCAAAGTGCGTGAGAAGCGAATCAGAGAATCTGTGCGTCGGTAGGTCACGCTTTTCATCTCTTTTTCAATTTTCTTTTTTATTTGTTTTTGTTGGGGATGGGGTATCCTACTGGATGCAAGACATAAACCCGCTATTTCAGAAATGCTAACGGAGATATCTTTTTTTTAGGATTCTAACCGTCTCTTTAAGTTCAATTGTTTATATCTCTCTTGCACTTGGTTCATCGGGTATATTCGCCAGGTAGTTTAAAAAATTATTTTTCATGAGCCCGGTTGCTCCTATGATTACTGGAATGATGGAGATCTTCCTAAGATTTCGGTTTCTTTTCATGTCGTACATAAGACCTTGGTATTTTGTTAACTTCTATTTCTTAACTCTGTTTATGGTTGGACCATTCTACTGCTCCATTAAGTATCTAACGCCTGACACAATCCTTTACCTGCATAAGAGCCAAATACCCCCTAAGATAGAATACTGTTGCCCCATCTGGGGAGGTGCTGCTCAGAGCACCTTTTCCTGCCTTCACAGAGTACAAAACCAACTTCGAAATCTACTGGGGGATGTCCTCTTCTCTTCCCTACAGCTATTTTCTCACAGAAAATGTTGCTAGTCTCTCTTTGGTCTATCGTTATTTTCATGGTAGGTGCTCGACTGAACTCCAATCTATGGTTCCCATCCTAAAAAACATTTACAACAAAAAAACCGTCAAGCTACAACCACTGTAGATAATTTTCCTTCCCTCTTCTGTGTACCTAAAACTAAACAGAACTCTCACAAGCAAAGTTTATTTCCAAGAAGTACCCGTCTGTAGTACACAAACAACGGGACTGCTTCACAGCTGACTACAACAGGTTCGTTTTCAAGTCTAATGTTGGCACGTTCTTAAATAATCAAATTCTGCCCAGTTTCAACAATCGTTACCAATCCTTACGGGGTTATCACACCGTTTACCTGACAAACCGATTAACCCTTATCCTCGAGTGGCCTTTGGGCCTTGATAAGTGGTGACTCGTTAGTACATAAAAAGCCATCATTAAGGGGCACGGACTTCAACTAACATCTTTATGTCATGCTTAACCATTAAATAGCTCTTTTAGATGCGTACACAGTTTCTATAAGAGGATCTGTTCGTCCGTTGGTCTATCAAGCTTAAGTTTGTCATTGCATTTTCATCGGTAAATGTGTATATTGAATTAACGCACCTTTAAAACATACGTATTTTCTTGCATTTTCGTTCTGCTCGGAAAGTTTTGATCACTGAAAACAGTCCTGAATTTATACAATCCGCCAATCAGTTGCCGGGTAAGAACTTTGATATTATTGTAGATTAAACACCCTCAGGTAAATCAGCTCCCCCAACACCAAAATGAGATTTTATTTTTGGGCGATCACGTGTGAACACCCTTAAAAATAACTTGGCGAAAAGAGGATAAAAAACACAATTATTTTAAAATTTAACGTGAGTATCAGTTTCGTATATAAATTTAACGTAAAGTGATCCCCTATTTTCGGGCCATTCTAACTTTTTAGAGCATTAACTGAAATGTTTACCATTAACACTAAGCCCGACTGGCAAAGTCGTAAAACTACACGTAATCGCCTAAAAAAGTAGAAGACCCCTTCCCCCCTCATCAAAAATAAAAATTCATAGGATCAATTTCCCATGGCAAAAATAAATAAATAAATAAAATAAAATCGATTGACATCCCCAAAACGTTACATTGGCCTGGAAATGGGGTATCATTTTACGTTAAATTTATATGTGAAACTGATGCCCTATTTTAAATTCTAAAATAAGTGTGTTTTGGTTTACTTTCCGCCAAGTTTTCTTGGGTGTTTACATGTAATCGCCTAAAAAGAGTAGAATCTCATTTTGGGGGAGGTGGGGGGTGTTAATCTACAATAATGCCAGAACATTTTCGATCAGGTTGAGAATTCTCCTCGTATTTCCCTGACTCGTTACTTCCGTGAATCGTCATTTAGAATCTTTCGATTGCTGATGAGATCTCAACTACGATAGATGTACTACCGTTCTCCGATTACCGGAACAATACAACTTCCGGTTGTCATACAAAATGATCTTTCCAGAAGCCGCCGACTCTCGATGATCGCCACAGAAACTGCAACTACCCGTAAAGAATAGAGAGAGTTTTTTTTTTATCGAGATTAGACTCCTCTAAATCCGCCGTGTCCTGTCTATGTGCATGCATATTTACATGACTTGTGAAGGTGCGACTTTTCGCCACACACGTACGATCATTCATTATAGAGAGGCTAACTACAGACTGAAGCTACACAAAAATATTTTGACCCCCCCCCCATAGTGCTGAGTGCATACGGATCAGTCGACGACGCCACGAAAGGTCATCTCGGAAAGGTATTAGCCCCCCCCCCCTCTCCCCGATGAACTTTTTAACCCTCATTGTATCTTTATGAAAAAAATAAATTATTGAATAACTAGCTGGCTTCGCCCGCTCGCTATTATTATGCAAGTTAATATTCCTATTCACTATTTAAAATCATTACTACTACTACTACTACTACTACTACTACTAATACTACTACTAATAATAATCTTTAAAATACTACTTCTATTAATAATAATAATAATAATAATAAGAAGAAGAAGAAGAAGAAGAAGAAGAAGAAGAAGAAGAAGAAGAAGAAGAGGAAGACGAAGATAAAGAACAAGAACAAGAACAAGAACAAGAACAAGAAGGGAATATTTTGTGTCTATATTAAAAATGCATGAAATACTTTCCTTTCTTTTTATTATTATTATTATCAGTTATTATTAAGATTAAGCCCCCCTCTTCTTTTCTCATAAAATTCAAATATCATCTGTGATTATTACTTTTTCTCTTTACATTATTATCAGTTATTATTAAGATCAAGCCTATTATTCTTTGCTCATAAAATTTAATTTGCATACGTGATTATTGAAGCGAGCCGGACACACATATGCGTTCACTTTGTTATTGAATAATTTACGAAAATCTCTTTCTATAATGGATAATGTCGCATATATTATTTAAACACGCTTTTATTTACCTATTAAAATAATTAAATTCATAACCTTTATTTTTTCAATCCAGTGGAAATAATTGTTTTTGTTTTTGTTTCCGAAAATCGTTTTGTGTCTTTTAGTGAAAAGTTTATTTCATGAGAATTTCTTAAAAGAATAATTACAATAAAAAAAAATCATAACGAATTACAGGAGACAAACAATGGGTGACCGAAAAGTAATTTCAGTGATTGTAAAGTTGTTGTTTTTTACTCTATTAGAAGCGATGTTTAATCGGTGCTTGTATAATAAAAAGCCGAAAATAAGTTTTGTTTGTCTTTTAGTGTTGGAGAGGTAAATAAGGGGCAGGTAACTCTTCACAACGGCTCTAGCTTTCGAACAATATTTTTCTAACCCTAACCCTAACCCTAAACCCTAACCCTAAACCCTAACCCTAACCCTAACCCTAAACCCTAACCCTAACCCTAACCCTAACCCTAAACCCTAACCCTAACCCGAACCCTAACCCTAACCCTAAACCCTAACCCTAACCCTAAACCCTAACCCTAAACCCTAACCCTAAACCCTAACCCTTTTATGTCTAATCGACATTCTCCTTGCACAGTAGCCACATGTGCAACGCCAATTAAATCCATCAGTTTTGATTACTGGAAAATCTTGCTTAAAATTCGTGGCAAGAGTTACCTGCCCCTTATTTACCTCTCCAACACTAAAAGACAAAAATACTTTTTTCGGCTTTTTATTATACAAGCACCATTTAATCAATCGTTTTTGCCTCGATCTCTAAGTCCACCCCTAAAGCTTAAAATATATCCTATTTTTATGAAATTTTAATTAATATCATATGTATAACATTCTCTGGGGAAGACAATGGAAGTGGTCCCGAATCTCTACGTTAAATTCAATGTACCGAATACATACCGCTCCTGGCCTAAAATGGAAGACTTACATTAAGTTATTTTCTAAGATCGCTGGGAAAATGGTTTGATCACACTACTGCTTCAGAAGATATTTAACTCTTGACGCAATTTTCTACCTGTATAAGAGCCAGGTAAATCATAAGATGAAGCACTGCTGTCATTTCTGCGGAGGTGCCGTTTGGAGCACTCTTTCTTGCCTTGAACAGTGTAAAACACCAACTTTGCAATCTAATGACGCATGCTCTCTTCTTTTCTCTACAGCCCCTTTCAAGCAGAAGAGACGTTGCTAGTCTCTCTTTACTGTATCGTTATATTCATGGTATATGCTCGACTGATCTCAAATTCCTGCCCCCCCCCCTCCTGTATAACATTCACTACAGGAACTCACCTAGCTACAGCCACAGCAAATAACTTTCCTTTCTTTCTCTTCCAGCCGGCGCTGCTTAAATCGCGTTGAACTGACAAATCAACGATAAGTAATGTTATTCTCCAAGTCATTTCATGGCAATCTAATGTTTAAAGTTGGACATAAATAGCATTTAAGCTGACAAATCAAACTTTGATTCTCACTTGGCAATGTTTATTGAATATTCTTGTACTTATTCTGTATTTGCGATAGACTAAGATACTCCGCTACAATTTATTAAGAAAAAAACTTAGTCCATCTAGAAAGCAGGTGATATGTGGACATTCTTAAATAATCACCTTAAGAGAAAAATCTTCTCAACCGACTACAACCTGGCTATCTTGAAGTCCAATGTCTTGGATAATCAAATTCTGACCATTTCCCCCATCGTTTCTAGTCTTCTCGTGATAGCGTTCCAACTTTTCCTGTCTGTTGTCATTTCGCTTATGTCACCCACCAGGATCAGGTCGTCATCAACTGACCCCCTGCATGTTTCAAGCGGCCTACGACGTGACTTTGGGCAATTCGATGTTACTGTAGGATACATGTTGGAGCATTTCGGATCACTGACGGTTGGCAACATGGTGGTACCAGTTGAAACGTCGTTATGTTACATGCTTTCTCATCGAGGCCGGTAGAGCAATTTTCCCCATCCGATTCGCTGCAGTCAGGATCGTATCGTTTTGACGTTTCTTCGCTGACCACCTTTCGCAGCCATACGAGAGTATTGATCCGGCATGTGTGTGTTGTACGCTGCCACTCTCGCATACGATAAGATCCCTGTGTTTTGTAAAATTGTCGACAGCTGCCGGAAGATTTTCCGTGTGGCGGATATACGTCGTCTAATAGTTGTGTTGAGTTCGAAATATTATATAGATTCCCGAGTTAGATATAAATATTTCAAAATTCAACGCGAAGGTTTACAAGTTCGAAAAGACCCCCTGAACAAAGTCGGAGGTTACATCGGTCGAAACGTTGTGAAAATAACAACTAAGATAAGAATAATAGTCCGAATTATCCAAATAACAGATTTTTTTTTGTTTTAATTACTTCGTGTTCTTTAATGGTCAAAAAAGAAACAAAATCTTGCGCCATTTATTAATTGTAAAAAGTAACAATAAATTATGTTCTTAGATAATTAAATTGTCTTAGGAACAAAGAAAGAAAAAAAGAAAAAGAAAAAAGAAACAATTAAAAAATGAACGCATTTTACTCGTCTTGTTTTTATTTCATGGTTGTGGATTGTTGTTTTAATCATCATTTTAATAGATTATTTTTTAACAAAGTATACTTGCAGCACCCCAATTATGTTAAAAGCTTAAAACAATAGCTTTAGCATGGCACCATACATGATGTCACCCAAATGCCACACTTTTCCAAACGTAAACTTAATTTCATAATAACTTTTCTTTCATTAAACAATCTTAAACATTTTTTATGTATTTGTTTACATTGATTTGTTATATATATGAAAAATGAAAAAAGGAAAACTGAAAATTGCTTAAATGTTAATCGACATTTCATCTTTATTGTTCAAAGACTTTCTCAAGATAATTGATGTGAAAAACCCCATAGAAGTTAAAATTTGAAATACGTGGTGCGTCTATGACGTGGTACGAATTTGTTTCTTCGAAAAGAAAAAAAACATAGACGTAAAAATTCGAATAAATGTTTTTTTTTAATCTTTATTTATAAATTATTGGATGCCACTTTCGGAAGCCATTTGGCTTCCGAAAGTGGCATACTTTTTATACATGAGGACTTGCTTAGAATTTTAAAGCCAACATGACTTTCTGTCAAGCAGTTTAAATGCTACTTCTGTATTTTTTTCAGATGACTATTGATAATTTTTATTATTCGAATTATTCAGCACTACGTGGCGCAAAGGATAAAAGTGCTTAGTAGATCTGTTCTGAGTAGCAGCCTTTTGAATGTTAAAGGTTTTATCTTCAGTACAGGCGACACAAAGGATACAATCACAGAATTACTTACGACTTATACCCAGTCATGGCTGACGGAACGAGAACAAGCAACCTTCTGGATTAAATAAACGGTTCCGTTAGAAATTACGTATAGATTCCGAAGTTTGACATACAGATTACCGAGTTCGACGAGACCCACGTAGAGAAAGGTTGGAGGTTGTATAGGCCGAAACGTTGTGAGAATAACATCTAAAATAAGAGCAGTAATCCGAATAATACAAATAATACAATTTAAATGCCACAAAAGACTTTTCAAACTTCGAAGAGTCACGAAGTAATTCATTATTAAACAACGGATTCAAATAACCGATTTGTGTACAAAGAAGACAAAATGCATTGTGGTGGATGTAAATTTGTAATTAATTTACTTTTATAAATAGTTTTTTAAAACCTTACTTTTTTCAATTTATGCTATTGCGTTTTTATTTCAGTAAACAACAGATGAATAATAAATCATAAAATAATAATATATACATCTACAGACACACGAGATGTGATCACTAAATTATTTTATTAATATAGAGATAAAAATAAAATTAAGAAATAATAATCTTTTATAACTTTTCAAATAATGTCTATATATTTATTGTTTTCATTTTACAGGTTTGTGATTGTGTATGTATTTATATATGTGTATATGTATATATGTATATGTGTATTATAATCACACTCCGAAAATCAACACTTAACAATGTTTACTCATATATACGCGCGTTTCAAAAATAATTTTATTATCACTATTACTAAAATAACATAAGATATCCGGACACTAAATGTAACTGCTTAGATAAAGCAAACTGTCTGTTTAGAAATAACTGCATATATGATAATGTTGTATATAAATACATACTTGAGGAAGATACTAACTCTAACAGAAAGAATAATATCAACTCTAGCAATAATAACAAGTGCAATAACAAGTGCAATAATCTACTAACAAATAATCGCAATCAGAACAATCTTGATAACGTATTTACTCTGATGAGTGTGGACGAAAGCTAGCTTAGTAAATTTATGTAATTATACCTTATCCTCGTTGTTAACACTTTTCGATTTCATTTCAACCCCACCCTCAAATATCACAAATGTCTATATTCCTTGCCGTTATAATGTTAATAGAATTGTGAAGAATAATATTTAAATGCGATTGATGATATTAATCGAAATACATTAAAACTTCCTTTACAACTACAGTTAAAACAAAAAATAATTTGTTTATTTATTTTATTTATTCCTGAAGCTTCCTCATATAAAGGTCCAACCTTTTGTCAAGCTATGCCCTTAGGAATAATAACTTAAATTATTATAGGCTTAAGTTCAATTGTTTTTATAAAAAAACGTTATATATTTTAATTTATAATAGAGGCGACTAGGGTAATATAGTTCTGCCTAGACTCCAGCTATTATAGACATGACTTGTGACGGAATATGACATAAACTTTTCAATTAGAGTAGTTTTATTATACTTTAAATATGATTAAAGTTAAAAACGTAAAATTATAGGAGTTTGCTCCCTTTTCTGTTTGGAGAAAAATAGGTTATCTAAAATATATAAATGAAAAGAAAAGCAGCAGAATTATTTCCCTTTGCACATATCCTGATAAGGGTAAGTGCTTATCTCCCTTGAATCTAGAGTTCCAAGTAAAAATGTAGAAAGATCTCTGGATTGAAGCTGAAACGTTAGAATGAAAATACTAATATAGATTAACTTTGCTAAGTTTTGGCTTTCGAAGTGTGATTATAATATTCAAAATATTAATTATGTCATAGTTTCTACTAAATCAACCCCTACTAGACATAACATGTTAACCATTGAGCTTATTATATCCTGGGGATTTATGATATCTGATTAATTTATAAATACATTGTCTATTATGTAATCTCCTGAGAATATCGCAATTGTTTTGGCTATTTAAATTAAACTTTTCCTTATATATATATATATATATATATATATAGATAGATATTATAAATATTTGTTTTGTTTATTATCTATGTACGTATACGTTTCGTCCTTTATAATCGGGACTCATTAGCATAGAGATATGACACTTCACTACTGGTCATGCGATTCGAAACACCGGATTCCGAGTATTTTTGCAACTCAAATACCGACGTCTAGAACCATTCGGGCAACACTGAATAGCAAATAAACAGTGATAATTGTAACACTTTATCCGGCGGCTTGATGTCATAAGAGCGTTCTACTTAATGAAAGGAACGATGCAAATATAGCTAGCGACGTCATACTGTGTTAATATTACACTTACAGTGCTCATCCAGACGGGGTTTCTAGGAGCTACACACACACATATATATATATATATATATATATATATATATATATATATATATATATACATATACATACTATAAATACTTTTTAAATAATCAAGTGTTTTATACCATCAGACGACGTCGTTTCAGGTTTTCTACACTCATCAGTGCAGAAGTGGTGGTTGTAGTCGGTAGCATGAGCTCGCAGGCAGTTCGTAGATTCAGTCATGAGCCTAACGCCTATGCCCAAGCGGCCACGAGAAATCACCACAGACAGTAATTGAAATTAATGTACACTTACCAGAGAGGTGGAGGCAAGCGTCATGTTGTCGATAGTGCTCAACGCTCGAGCAGAACTCTTACATAATCGTTAGTATGACAACACTATTGTAATTCAAAACAGGGCGCTACTATTAAGACTATTAATTCTAAAAAGGGCATTAACTATATATATATATATATATATATATATATATATATATATATATGTACAGGGTGGCGCAAAAGTGACGCATTAGTTTGAATCAGTAACAACTTTCACATTTAATAAAATTTTCTCCTTATTTTTCAGAATATTACAGATATAAACATTGATAATTTATCATGGAAAAATATAGCACTGAACAACGAACCAAAATTATTGAACTTTACTTCGGAAACCATCGTTCAATAACCTTAACCCAAAGAGCCTATCGTCGGCATTATAATGTCAGACAATCTCCCAGTCAGACCACAATTGATCGTCTTGTGTCCCAGTTTCGGCAGCAGGGTTCAATCAGTGATCGTCCACGATTTGGCAGACCACGTTCAGTACGGACAGCGGAAAATGTAGCACTCGTTGAGGATAGCATTGCTGAAAATCCAGACACCTTAACTCGAAGACGAGCCACTCAGATTGGGATGTCCAGAAGGTCACTTCAAATAATTTTGCGTGAATTGCATCTGTATCCATACAAAATTCAATTGGTACAGGCATTACAAACCACAGATTTGCAATCACGCGTAGCTTATGCTGTTCACATTCAGCAATTAGCCAGAGAACAAAATGAGTTCATCCATAAGCTGATAATGAGCGTCGAAACACATTTTCATCTGAACGGGTTCGTAAATAAGCAAAACTGCAGAATATGGGCCATTGAAAATCCAAGCACCGTTCATCAGCGTGAATTACATCCACTAAAATGTACTGCATGGTGTGGTGTTACCTCGGAAAGAGTGATCGGTTCATATTTCTTTGAAGACGAAGAAGGTGTCGCTGTGACGATAACTGCACAGCGATATCAAAAAATGATTGAAATGTTTTAAGGCCAGTTGTTCAGGGCAACCCAGAAATGTGGTTCCAAGAAGATGCAGCTACTGCCACACTGCCCGACAAAGTATAGCGCTCTTAAGGGGATTGTTTGGCGAGCGCTTAATTAGCAGATTTTCTGATTTCAACTCGCCTTCACGTTCACCGGATTTAACAGCCCCTGACCTTTTCCTTTGTGATTATCTTACGGAAAGGGTATATGTGAACAAGCCTACAACGATTCAAGAAGCTTAAAAACAATATCAGACATGAAATCCAATAACTAGAGCCAGTTATTCTAAGGACTGTAATGGAACTAACTAGAGCCCGTCTTTGTCAGGCCGAAAATGGTGCCCATTTAAAGGATATTATTTTTAAAACCTACTGCAAGAAAATTACCAAGTAAATGTATTATTTATCAGAAAAGCCTAGTAAATGACTTGAAATGTTGTAGTTTTTATCACCTCAACAAACCAATGCGCCACTTTTGCACCACCCTGTATATATATATATATATATATATATATATATATATATATATATATATATATATATATATATATATATATATATATATATAATGATTGTCATAAAATTAGTAATCCAACGTAATGCAAAATGGAAAACCTATAATTGTTCATTGACGTTTCGTCTTCGTATATATTTGATTGCAATTATTGCATGGGACAATATTTCGTTTTAAATTTTACTTGTATATGTATATAGACGTGTGTGTTTTATTAAATGTTTTGCTGTTTTTAATGTTTTTGTGGTTTGTACGTGGTCTTTTTTGTATTGTTTCACAGACGAAACATCTAAACAGTTTTCTGTTTCATATTTTGCATTCATATATATATATATATATATATATATATATATATATATATATATACATATATATATATATATATATAGTCTAAAGAAGCTTTGAGTTGTTTTAAGCAAAAAGACAAAAAAAAAAGGAAAATGCAGTTTAAATTCCCAGAGAAACTAACTAAATCCAAAATAGTGCAGACTTAACATTCGTTGGAAAATTCATAAATAAATAAAATATATAATAGCAAGTAAATAAAATAAAAAGGAGGATTAAGTATCTAACAGTGAAACAAAAACAGGAGACCTTAACGTAAGCATCTAATATATACACGGGGATCATCAGCTGTTTACCATGTAACTGTTTCGGAGATTTAAAAACAGGACAGTTATATGCATGGCTCTCCAATGGTACAGATCAAACTACCATTTCCCCAATCAAGTGTCGAAGTAATTCAGCTTAAAATTTTACTTATATATACATAAATAAATAATAATAATCAAATAATAATAATAATAATAATAATAATAATAATAATAATAATAATAATAATAATAATATACTACCCTTAAGACTACCGTGTGATATGGTAATTTGCATATCAAATAAAATTCTTTATAACAATATATATATATATATATATATATATATATATATATATATATATATATATATATATATATATATATATATAAAATGGCGGGGTGCATTGCGAGTGTAATATTCTTTCTGATGTTTGTTTCTTTTTCTCTACGAACACTGTGCCTGATGTGACACTTTATATATACTATCCATTTAGGTCTCTGAAGAACAGCGAGCAAATGATGTTAATGGCAGCATTTTACTCGTTGAGAAACAATTGTAAATCCACGAGCAATTCTGCCATGGAAAAATAAAAATAAACGTAAAGTATATACGTCTCCCTTTTCGGGTAGAGCAGTGTCGTTGGATGACGTCTCCCGCGGCTTCGTAGTGCAATGCATAGCTCTTTGTAAATAAAAAAATAGGCACGGTGGTAGCGGCGGTTAATGTTTATATAAATATACACTGTATATATCATTTGCGAGCAATTTTGACAATTGTCAACTATGTGGTTGTAAGTACGATCACTGGCTAAGAAGAGGGACTAGTCTAGCCAAACTGAAAAACTCTGATGCAGCAAAACTGTGTATTTGTGGATGACTATATATATATATATATATATATATATATATATATATATATATATATATATATATATATATATATATTACCTCAAATGAAACAACACTCTTTCGAATCGAAAGATATTTCTTCAAATGGATTTACATATCTGATAAAAGCGCACCACGCTCGAAACGCGTTATGAAATAATAAAATAATAAAATGATAAAATAACAAAATAATAAATAAATGTTGGAAAAAAACTTATTACAAATGTTGGTAACCTTACTCCTTTACATATATATTTTTATCTCGTTGGAACTGCACTAATACTGCACTACCCTTTTCTCTCTCCCCCTCTCTCTCTCTCTCTCTCTCTCTCTCTCTCTCTCTCTCTCTATATATATATATATATATATATATATGGCACTATCGCAATATCTAACATTGTTGCAGTAGGTCAGCACCTTAAAAATAATCAATCTTGCCCTTGCTTTCAACTTCGATAATGTCTCGTAGACAATACAAACATATTTAGAATATTAAACTAAGAAACTAAGATTACAGATATTAGAAGATCTAGATATTAAACAGTAAAAAGCCATCCATTAATAAAATATATTTCAACAACAGTGAAAACATCCTAAAATTCCTTTAATATTACTAATATATTAATACTACAACTAATCACACGGTTTCCGCTAAAACCATTACTAAGCATTAAAAAATACGCGTTATTTACTCGATACCCGCCCCTCATCACTATAAAGTCTACTTATAATATTTTCCCTACTAAATATAAACGACTTTGCGTTCAGAGACGGATTCCAAAATGATTGATTCTGCGAAAGTTGGCTGATGAATATACCGCCTAAATACTAGTCTTGAATACGTTCTAGACAATCAGTACGCCAGGGATTGACCGTTTCAGTGGCTTTTATATGTCGAACTGAGGTATTATGTCTTGGGTAGTATTTGGGAAGAGGTTGGTTTGTTGTCAATTGCTTAATGTACACCTACCGGGGAATGCCGACGGGGCTGTCCAGGCTATTTTTATAGGCCAGTCTGGCCTTCCGCTGAAACGCTGTCCTCCCTACTTTCCGGTATTGTACCACATCTTCCTGTCTTGGGAAGAAAGTAAATAAAGCGTTCACAGACAGACAGACGCAAACACTAGTTAAGCTTTGTGTATATATGTTCGTCTGGGTAATAGAACACTTATCTACCGACACGTGTGATTTAATAGTGAATCCATTTCGTATGGCGAGTGAATTTGCGTGCATATATGTATACCGATGTTAAACAATAAACTTGAGGTCTGAATCTATATGGTTATTGAATGTTTGTGTTGGGTGTTTGCGTGGCAATTTGTTTTGTCTTTAGGAGCGTCAGGGGATTAGTAGAAAATGTTGGATGTCAAAATTTGATCTATTTCTCAATTCTTGGGTGCTGATTTACCGTCCCTACCCCACTCAAAAAAACGCGGGAAAATCGAAACGAATATTATTTCATCTCGCGTGAACTCAAAACATGAAAAAAAACCCCAATGAAATAAAAGAATGTAAACCATTATATTTATATTATTGTTAATTAAAACCATGTCATCTCCGCTTCCATACTAAAAAACTTGGCCTGCAGAGGTTCAGCTGATTTCCATCTTGAACTGAAGCATGTCTGCAAATGTGTAGCCAAAATATTTGCATCAATAAAAATTCATACTAAATAAATATACATCTCTACTTATTATTGAGCAGTAAGTATTCACCTTAGGTAACATTTGGAAAGAACCAAAGAACTTTTTTTTCCAAATATGACCTAAGGGAAGGATCAGATTTTCATTCTACCTAATGAGATCTCAGTTTCTAACCGCTGTTGATCGATAACATCGACATGCCAGTGTCGCAGATTATGGACATGTTTGTTTAAATGAAAATAATCATATATATATATATATATATATATATATATATGCATTTATAAACAATGCGCGGAAATCTCTCAAAGCCCCTTCCGACTATCATCTCGTCAGGAGAAAATCGATAGTTTTTTAATCAATAATATCGTCGAAAGAAAGAGCAAACGGGGAATTGAATGTGCCAAAATTAACGATGGAGCGATTAAAAGAAGTGAATTTAATGATTTCGTTAAAAATCGATTAAAAGGTACTACGTTAGGGGGAAAAAAAGAAAAAAAAGGGAGGGAGTTCAAAGTTCCCCAATGAGATATAGCGATCTGACAAATTCCTTCTGCCGGCACAAGGAAGGTTCGCGAATAGCGATAGAGACAGATTTCAATATTTTCAAATGGTTCTTGGAATCTGCTCTATGCAAGACCTCAAAACGGTCTATTTTATAGCTACTGGCACAGCTTGGGTTTTCACCCAAATGCTGGCCAATAGCAGAGTCCAAAGAATTAGAGGAGGGGTAACACAAGGATCCTACCCTTCCCTAACGTATTTTTGATGGAACGTGCTGGTTTATGCGGGTCTGCAAATGCAAGGAAGTGCGCCTTAAATAGCCAGCATCACATTGGCATTTAAATTGGTATACAATATTACTATAATTTGTATAGGGCACACTATCCTTGCGAAAGGAAGGAAAAGCAGGTCTAGTAGCATAAACCAATCGTAAGGAAACAGAGTAGAAAAAATTACTAATGCTATCAACAATCTGTTTACCTAGTGTAATACTATTGCCCCCTATCCAAGGTAATTTGAATAAATGGGGTATTTTACAAGCCCCAATATTTGGAGGGGGGATTTAAAGTCAGCAACCTTTTTATTAATGCAATCATTGATAAGGTCCTCAGGATAACCATTATCAATGAATATATCCCTGATCACATTAAGTTCACACTCTAATCTACTTGGAGAACAAATCACGAGGGCTCTATGCACCAAAGTGTAAATTAAGCCTACCTTTCTAGACTTAGGCACAAAAGAAGACCAGTTTACATACAAGCCAGTAAATGTAGGCTTCCTGTAGAGTGTAGATGGGAGTGAGAAAACCACCACTTGAACGTTCAACAAGAACATCCAAGAAAGGAAGACAATTATCCTTCTCACTTTCCATCGTAAACTTTAGAGCCTCATGAATAGAATTTAACTTATGAAAGAATGCCAGTGCTTCACTCTGCGAAGAAAACATCGCAAAAGTGTCATCAACATATCTAACATAAGTAGTGGGCATCTTTGCAGACCTAAATAAAACGGATTCGTAATATCCGACGAAGATATCAGCTAAAGTGGGGGCCAATGGACTACCCATTGAGATCCCGTCGACCTGACTATACATTATATTCTCGAAGCTGAACTCGACTGATTTAGTACATGTAAGTATCAATTCTATGAAGATCTCCCTAGGGAAACAAGGGGCAGTCAGGCAACCTTCATAGAGAGCGTCGGCACAAATAGTTATAGTCTCATCTATAAACCAGCACGTTCCATCAAAAATACGTCAGGGAAGGGTAGGATCCTTGTGTTTACCCTCCTCTAATTCTTTGGACTCTGCTATTGGCCAGCATTTGGTTGAAACCCATTATTGGTTACATATGTGCGTACATGTTTCGGCTGTACTCTTCACAGAGAGTCAACCTCTTCAGACCAAATAAGACAAGGAAGTGAGAGTAATTTGGAAAAATTTCCCATTAAGTAAATCTGTTTGGGGGATGAGATATGTTTATCATGTTCACCGATCAATTAGTTTCTATCTTTTTTATCATCTTTATCACCTACCGTTCCTTATATTTCTTTCTTTAATTTTGTTTAATTACCCACTTAGCTTTGATTTTTTTCGTCTCCATTTAACACATCAAAGTTTTAATCTACGTACATACATTTTTAAGCATAAATATCTGATCTTCATATAAAATACACAAGTGCGCCTAAATCTATAGATACAAAAGTACACACATAAATATATATATATATATATATATATATATATATATATATATATATATATATATATATATATATATATATATATAAAATAGAACAAACACAAATATATCCGTATATATACATACACGGATATACACATATATACAGATATATACATATATATATATATATATATATATATATATATATATATATATATATATATATATATATATATATGTGTGTGTGTGTATAAACATACACACATACATGCATTCACATACATAGATAGACACATACATACATATAGATTCAAAATTTCACATCCACTCACACATATACATACATACACATTCAGCCCATGGATACATTTCCTTTTGAACTGATTAGTTCAACATAATATATTACAATATATATACACATATGTGCTTCTTATGTCAATATTCTGACGGTTTTTGAAATAAAGCTCCATTACTGTCGAGCACTCTACAAAGTAGATAATTAAACACAAACATGGAAAAGATTAACTTCGAACCATCCATCAAGAACATACCTACAACAAACAAACAAACAGGACTATCTTCTTAGGTTTATAATTAAAACAGAGGAACTAATTAGACGAATGAGATGGAAAGCGCACTTCTTCCTGCAAAATAATGAAAGTACTGACACTAAGGAAAACTGTGGTTTCAAAAATATGAAACCGGCTCCTCCAATTAAGCAACTAGAACAGTTTGAGAGTGATAGACAAGACCTAGCAAAAATCATAAACACAAAAACACATTTCAGAGAAAACTAGACGGTATAGTCAAAGAAATAAGTACATCCAAGAACATCCTAGTAAAAGCGGATAAAACAAGGAACTTCTATAAAAAAATAAAAAATGAGGTCTTGTAGATGTTAGTGTGTGTCTGTTTATGTGTGTGTGTGTGGGGGGGGGCGTAATGCACTCCCCCACACCGAAACAAATATAGAGATATAAATATGAATTTTGAAACGTATTTTGTTAATATATTGTTATTGTTAAAAACGGCTCTCTGTCATTTCTTTCGAAAAGGGTTTCATTAAGGGAACACAAACTAGAATACAGAATTGACTTCGCAATCTAGTGGGGTTGATATGTGCTTTTCTCTGCAGCCCCTTTTCTCACAGAAGAGACGTTGCTAACCACCCTCTACTCTATCGTTATGTTCAAGGTAGGTGCTCGACTGAGCTCAAATCTGGTATCCCCTTTAAAACATTCACGGCAAGAACTCGTCTAGCTACAACCACAGCAAAAGAACTTTCCCTTTTCAAAGTTTCTTTCTTGGAACAGCCCATTTGTAGAATAAAATACCACAAGGCTGCTTCCTAACTGACTACAACGTGGTTGTCTTCAACTCTGATCTGAACAAATACTTGTTGAGCCGTCCTCTTAGAGAATCTAATTCTGTCCATTTTCCACCCATCGTTTCCAATCGTTTCATGGTGTTGTTCATCGCCAAACTGACAATATTTTACCCCTTATCCTCGAGTGGCCCCTGGGCCTTGATAAGCGGTAAACAGAAAGAAAGAAAAAAGCCCTTAGAGCGCCGTCGCAATCATCTGTTCTAAACAAAAAATGGTACTTCACTTTATATAGAGCGAGATAATTAAATAGGAATTTAACTGACACACGTACGCTTCTTCACAATATACAATCGTAACTTTAAAAACATTTCTTTCTTTTGAATGTTCTTCTAATAATATCAATGTTCTCATATATGATATTCAATTAAGAATTGATAAGGTTTCTATCGGAATTGCCAAGAACAGATCGATAAACGGAACATCTTTTTTGCGCCAATTACGATTTGCTTAGGAGAAGAAAATCTTCGCCCAAGGGAGATAACTGTTGGTGTCTTCTTTTTCGATTGAGAGAAAGTAAAACACAGAAAACACAGCTTCCTTCAGCTTGCGTGAGTGCACTGTTTGTAGACATTATTTTTATTATTTTATCCCTTTTTTGTAGGATGGGGGTAGGGGGAGGATTTTCTCCAAATTAAAAATGTCCGGCTTCAAGTGTAGTATCTATTCTGTCCTCGACCAGAGTAGAGGAGGTTCTGCTTGACTAGCGTAATTTTTTATTTTTGGCCCATTCAGAGAGCTTCTTTTGGGGGAGCTGGATGATATGCTCCACATAAAAAAACGATCTTCTGTCTATCTTTGCCTCGTGGGGAAAAAAAAATAAATACGGACTTTGTGCCTAAATTTGCCCACGTGTGTTTGAGTGTATGTATGTGTGTGTGTGTGGGGGGGGGGGAGTAAATAGGGACCTTCCCTGGTAAAGGTTTAGATTAGAAGCGGGTTAGGATATCTCTAAAATTGTGTATAGGCGATAAAAATTGTATTTTTGAAAAAGATTATGACATGCTGAAGGTTTGGGAGTTACACTCAAGTTAGTATTACGTATTAATAGAAAGAAAAAAAAACACTTTCAACACTTTTTTAAATTAGTGCATGGGCTTATTTTCAATATGTCGTCATATCAAATATGGAGTCATCTAGGAAATAAGCCGATAATTCGAGCATATTTACTCATTTTGTTTTTCTTTATGTTTCAATCGTAATACTGAATTTGTTTTAACTTCAAAACGTTCAGCATTTCATAATCTTAAAAAATAATATTTTATCACCTGTGCACATTTTTATATCACCTTTTCGAAAATTCTTAACCCGACCCTAATCTAAACCTTTACCCTTTTTTTCTTTTCTAGCTTTACAGACCCGGCGTTGTCCAGGAATCTTTTTACTTTCATCTTTGTGTCGCTCTTATTTTGTTTTTTTGTTGTTTTTTTTTTTTAAATATGCCGCTATGCTTTTTAGTACCAAATTATTATTATTAAGAAAATAGAATTTTGAAAGTTAAACTTAATTCTTATGTTATCATTTGTGCATAAACTTATTAATTGAACAGCCTTTTTTTATAAAAATATTACTTATTATAGTAATGTTTTAATATTAAATATTTTAATATTACTTATTATAGTAATGTTTTAATATTAAATATTTTAATATTACTTATTATAGTAATGTTTTAATATTAAATATTTTAATATTACTTATTATAGTAATGTTTTAATATTAAATATTTTAATATTACTTATTATAGTAATGTTTTAATATTAAATATTTTAATATTACTTATTATAGTAATGTTTTAATATTAAATATTTTAATATTACTTATTATAGTAATGTTTTAATATTAAATATTTTAATATTACTTATTATAGTAATGTTTTAATATTAAATATTTTAATATTACTTATTATAGTAATGTTTTAATATTAAATATTTTAATATTACTTATTATAGTAATGTTTTAATATTAAATATTTTAATATTACTTATTATAGTAATGTTTTAATATTAAATATTTTAATATTACTTATTATAGTAATGTTTTAATATTAAATATTTTAATATTACTTATTATAGTAATGTTTTAATATTAAATATTTTAATATTACTTATTATAGTAATGTTTTAATATTAAATATTTTAATATTACTTATTATAGTAATGTTTTAATATTAAATATTTTAATATTACTTATTATAGTAATGTTTTAATATTAAATATTTTAATATTACTTATTATAGTAATGTTTTAATATTAAATATTTTAATATTACTTATTATAGTAATGTTTTAATATTAAATATTTTAATATTACTTATTATAGTAATGTTTTAATATTAAATATTTTAATATTACTTATTATAGTAATGTTTTAATATTAAATATTTTAATATTACTTATTATAGTAATGTTTTAATATTAAATATTTTAATATTACTTATTATAGTAATGTTTTAATATTAAATATTTTAATATTACTTATTATAGTAATGTTTTAATATTAAATATTTTAATATTACTTATTATAGTAATGTTTTAATATTAAATATTTTAATATTACTTATTATAGTAATGTTTTAATATTAAATATTTTAATATTACTTATTATAGTAATGTTTTAATATTAAATATTTTAATATTACTTATTATAGTAATGTTTTAATATTAAATATTTTAATATTACTTATTATAGTAATGTTTTAATATTAAATATTTTAATATTACTTATTATAGTAATGTTTTAATATTAAATATTTTAATATTACTTATTATAGTAATGTTTTAATATTAAATATTTTAATATTACTTATTATAGTAATGTTTTAATATTAAATATTTTAATATTACTTATTATAGTAATGTTTTAATATTAAATATTTTAATATTACTTATTATAGTAATGTTTTAATATTAAATATTTTAATATTACTTATTATAGTAATGTTTTAATATTAAATATTTTAATATTACTTATTATAGTAATGTTTTAATATTAAATATTTTAATATTACTTATTATAGTAATGTTTTAATATTAAATATTTTAATATTACTTATTATAGTAATGTTTTAATATTAAATATTTTAATATTACTTATTATAGTAATGTTTTAATATTAAATATTTTAATATTACTTATTATAGTAATGTTTTAATATTAAATATTTTAATATTACTTATTATAGTAATGTTTTAAATCTCTAATTATAAAATGATTCAATGTAAAATTGTTTCCAAAATTTTCAATCTTTTAATACTTTTTAGTTTAAATGTGGTTCTATTCGACAGTTTAAATGCTTCCAAATTCCTTTCAAATTTCGAAAGGTCATGAAATAATTAATTCTTTTTTTTTCAACTGTTAAAACAGATTATAATGGTATACTTTTAAACAAATAAACAAATAAACCGAAATGTATTATGGTGGATTTAATTTTTTAATTGAATTATCACATTTAAAATATGATTTTAAAAATCCGTTAATTTCAAATGTGAAATACTAATGTGTAAGTCACGTAAGGGCGAGAATCACGCATACACGGACACACGAGAAGTGGTAACATAATTTTTATTAATATAGAGATTTTACAATGATTTTCTCTTTCTTCTTTTATTTCTCTCTAGCCGTTTGCTTCTTTGTCAGACTATAATTAAATAAAAATAAATAAATATCGGCCCATAATAAATGTAGCGTAAAGGGTTGACTCATCCCACCCGGAACCCCCGATTGCTATTGTTTTAAGTACTGTTTTATGGCCAGTCCTAATATGTTTTGTTATTTTAAAACTGACGTTACAATTTTTTTAACTGACGTTACATTTTTTTTAAAAACTGACGTTACAATTTTTTAAACTAATGTTACATTTTTTTAAACTGACGTTACATTTTTTAAAAACTGACGTTACAATTTTTTGAACTAATGTTACATTTTTTTAAACTGACGTTACATTTTTTAAACTAATGTTACATTTTTGAAACTGACGTTACAATTTTTGAAACTGACGTTACAATTTTTGTAAACTGACGTTACAATTTTTTTAAACAGACGTTACATTTTTTTTTTTAAACTGACGTTACATTTTTAGTCATCAACAAATAATATACATTGGGCATCTGTGTGTTTTTACTATGTAGAAAAGCCGACGATGTTGAGGCCGCAAAAAGCTAAGTTTCGACAGCTGTTTTTTATAAGTCGTTGTAAATAACTTAATCTGGTAATGCATTGATTCTGAGCATCGGTGATTGTTTCCACTTGATTGTGCCTGAAAGGGACCAGGGAGTATTAAGAATTCACTAATGTCAGACCTTTCCCGCGTCCCACAAGATGAAGAATATAGGTCCTCTTGGTAATCAATTTTCCCATCTTAAAGGTAAACTAAAAACTAAATATCTTTTATTGTTTCGTATAATGTGCGTTGCTTAGTTTTCATTAATTGCCAACTGTAGTAAATGTGTTAACCATACTTGTTTTAGGCTTTCGTTCTGATGATGGATATGTTTAGAATATGCGTTATTTTATTTCACAGCTTATGCATTAACCATATATTCCATAAAAAATACAGTTGGAAAAAATTATATCTAGTCGCTTTTAACAATAACAACATACTAAACACAATTGTTAGAATGTGCGCTATGTAATTCACAGCTCATGTATTAACCATATATTCTAAACATATCCATCATTAGAACGAAAGGCTAAGACCAAAAGTACTGTTAACACATTTATAACAGTTGACAATTATGAAACGCTAACAGCCTAGTGGGGAATGATCTCTTTTTTACACTACAGCCCCTTTCAGAGAGAAGAGATGTTGTTAATCATTTCCTCTTAAGAAATCTTCTGCCATTCCTGTTATTGTTTACAATCCCTTGTGATGGCGATCATCGTTCAACTGACAATCTATTTGGTCCTTATACTTGGGTGGCCCCCGTACCTTGATAAGCGGTGACTCATAAGTAAAAAAAAAATGTATTGTCAAAAAAACTAAAAGCGATCTTTAATCTTCAATAGTCAAAATCTTACGATTTAAAAAAATAAAATACGTTTATTATCATTACATTAATTGTCATAGCAAATGTTGTAGAAGTTTTGGAATTGAGCCCATTTTTTTCGTCTTATTTATGATTGAAACTTATGACTATATTCTTATTGCTATTTTTGAATATAATTGTATTCAATTGAATTAAATTATATTTTTTTGTTGTTGATTATGGTGAGTTTTACGTTCAATGTAATATACTTGAAGACATGATCTTAAAAAAAGGGGGAACATTATAAGAAAAGTTTTTCTTTTTGAAATAACCGCCGACGTCAGAAGAGGAGGAAGATTCAAGCGCAGACGAAGATCTCAATCGCTCATTCTCTTTCTTGAAAAAATGTGTGTGCAAGAGGACCGATAAAAACGGGATTCACTAATTGAACAGAATGTAAAAGGTTAGCAGACTTCAAGTCGAATTCCCTATAGGTTAATAAATGTGTTATTCTAACTACTATTTACGGAACACGAAGCCCCTGCTTCAAGTGAGGATTTAATTTTATCATAATAAAAACTTAAATGCGTTCCAACTGTAATATATTCGAAAACAAAAATAATCTTAGTATGGCTCCCTTCATTGAAAACATCTTAATGATTTTTTTTGTTTTTTTGTTGTAAATTAACCAACCTCATGAATTTGTATAACTAAATTATACCCAGAAAAAATTTTGTAAATTAACCAACCTCATAAATTTGTATAACTAAATTATACCCAGAAAAATTTTTGTAAATTAACCTACCTCATAAATTTGTATAACTAAATTATACCCAGAAAAAATTTTGTAAATTAACCTACCTCATAAATTTGTATAACTAAATTATACCCAGAAAAAATTTTGTAAATTAACCTACCTCATAAATTTGTATAACTAAATTATACCCAGAAAAAATTTTGTAAATTAACCAACCTCATAAATTTGTATAACTAAATTATACCCAGAAAAAAATTTGTAAATTAACCAACCTCATAAATTTGTATAACTAAATTATACCCAGAAAAAATTTTGTAAATTAACCAACCTCATAAATTTGTATAACTAAATTATACCCAGAAAAATTTTTGTAAATTAACCAACCTCATGAATTTGTATAACTAAATTATACCCAGAAAAAATTTTGTAAATTAACCAACCTCATAAATTTGTATAACTAAATTATACCCAGAAAAATTTTTGTAAATTAACCTACCTCATAAATTTGTATAACTAAATTATACCCAGAAAAAATTTTGTAAATTAACCTACCTCATAAATTTGTATAACTAAATTATACCCAGAAAAAATTTTGTAAATTAACCTACCTCATAAATTTGTATAACTAAATTATACCCAGAAAAAATTTTGTAAATTAACCTACCTCATAAATTTGTATAACTAAATTATACCCAGAAAAAATTTTGTAAATTAACCAACCTCATGAATTTGTATAACTAAATTATACCCAGAAAAAATTTTGTAAATTAACCAACCTCATAAATTTGTATAACTAAATTATACCCAGAAAAAAATTTGTAAATTAACCAACCTCATGAATTTGTATAACTAAATTATACCCAGAAAAAATTTTGTAAATTAACCAACCTCATAAATTTGTATAACTAAATTATACCCAGAAAAATTTTTGTAAATTAACCTACCTCATAAATTTGTATAACTAAATTATACCCAGAAAAAATTTTGTAAATTAACCTACCTCATAAATTTGTATAACTAAATTATACCCAGAAAAAATTTTGTAAATTAACCTACCTCATAAATTTGTATAACTAAATTATACCCAGAAAAAATTTTGTAAATTAACCTACCTCATAACTTTGTATAACTAAATTATACCCAGAAAAAATTTTGTAAATTAACCAACCTCATGAATTTGTATAACTAAATTATACCCAGAAAAAATTTTGTAAATTAACCAACCTCATAAATTTGTATAACTAATTTATACCCAGAAAAAATTTTGTAAATTAACCTACCTCATAAATTTGTATAACTAAATTATACCCAGAAAAAATTTTGTAAATTAACCAACCTCATAAATTTGTATAACTAAATTATACCCAGAAAAAATCCCAAATTGTTATCCTTCCAGAGAGATTACATCCTGCTATTTAGAAAATACATCTTTGACACCACTTAATTTAAAATTCGTTCCGTAGTTTAATTGTCGACGTTGTACTATACATTCTCCATTTCTATAGGCGCCGAAGTAATTGTAGGATAAATCTAATATCCTATACTGATTATAATTGACAAATACATGTATTTAAGCTATGAAACGTATTGTAAGGCAGGACTATGTACAAAGGACACTAAACCATCATATATCGACGTAAATGTAAATTTAACAACCTCTCACACCTGTCAATAAAATATATCCTATAAAGTCACCATTCGCTTATGCATGGAGTATCATTGCCATATCTGAGCAAGTGAAGCGACCATTCGCCTCTTCCTCTTTAACAGACGTGCAAAACAGAATTTCTAACTAAATAGATCCCATTCTGTTTGCCAAGCACAAGCCCCTGTCGCATCCCTGTGTTTATTTTACCAGTACTTCCACGGAATGTGCTTAGATCAACTTACTACACTTGCATCCCAACCCATTCGACTAGCAGCAAAATCGCACCCCTTCACTGTAGGGGTCCCCACATGCTGGAAGGTTTTCTACTCTAATAGCTTCTTTCCTCAGTGCGTTTGCCTTTGGAATTCCCTCCCTGATCCCTGTTTCTCCGACCGTACCAACATGCAGAAATGTAAATGTAATATTAAAAAAAAACATGTTGCTGCCTAACACCCCACTCAGGTTTCCGCCTATAAATATGGTCCCTATCACAGTAGCCCCTTACTCTTCAGTGGCAATATGCTTTGTTTGTGGTGAACAAAAGTTAATAAATAAATATTTATAAAACTCAATACTTGTGTGTGTGATGTTCGTGTGTTCCGTATAGAAAGAAAGGTTAAAGAATCTACATAACATCTAAAAGTGTATTCTTATGTAAAATTTTCCGGGGAAGATAAGCGAAATGTTTCCAAATCTCTAAGTGCACCCTAAAAAATCTATGAAAGCATAACCCCCTTAAAACTTCAAATATATCCTATATTTATCAAATTTAAATCATATGTATTATATTTTCTGGAAAAGACTATGGAGGTAGTATTGAATCTATAAATGCCCTCTTAACCAAAGGGATCTATGAGATCCTAACCCCCTTTAAAACTTCAAATAAATCCTATATTTATGAAATTTAAATCATATGTATAAAATTATCCGGGGAAGACAATGGAAGTTGTTCTGAATCTCTACATTACCGTCTATGTGTCAAATTTCAACGTGCTACCACCTCTAAGTGACCCACGGGGGCAAAACTTCAAATACATATATCCGATTTTAATGGAATTTAAACTATATCTATAAGACACTAATTCTGAGAGATTCCAACACTTCAACGTTTTCCAACTATATTAGGGAACCAAACAAGAAGAGGATAGTAGTAAAAACAAAGAAAGTTAAAGGGATCGTCCCCATGAAAGCCGACTCAAGAAACTTAACCTTTTCTCCCTTGAGCGCCGACGATTATGCGGTGATCTCATTTTGACCTACAATCTCCTCAATGCCTCAGGACCTATTATTCACCCCTACACTAGAAAGAGGTCTACGCGGACACCACAAGAAACTATTTCACTGTCGATTTCGATTGAACAGAAGGATGACCCCTTTCTCAACAAGGATACCTGGACCTTGGAATAGTCTCTCAAGGGAGGAAATAAATGCGCCAACAATGCATCAATTCAAGGTGAATTTGGACAGGTACTAATGTATCCTCTTCTGTGTAATTTTCTACCGACTTTTCCTTTGCTTGTTTTATTTTTTGCCAAATGAATTGGATTGAATAATATGGTGTTATGAGCATAGTGAAACAAATACATAGTAGTGATCCTCTGTCAATCCCGGGTAACCTCGGGTCTTCCTGCTAGTAAATAATGAAGATTACTCCATTCGTCTAAGTTTTACGAAAATTTTTACCCCTTACCCTAAAACCCTTACTCTTTTCGTCAGGCGATCGGTAAAACAGTAAATACATAAGACCGTGTCAATGCGTTATCATTGTTTGTTTTTGTTTTCTTCAATTTCTTTTTAAGAGGTTTCAGTTTGCGAGAGAAGTTTTTTTCCAGTGTTACGTTGGACTCTCTGTAAAAAAGAATTTTCTGTGAGAGTGTCTGCGATTAATCCTAATGTGAAATCTAAAAATTGTTCATTTATAAGAAGGATCCCCTTCCACTCAATGATGCTTTGAGGGGTTGTGGCTCCAGAAGGTTGGGGAAATGGTGACCATGACCAAAATTGGGGTTGGTGCTGGTGTAAAGGACGCCCTGGGGATATTTAATGGGATAGCCCTTATGCCAACATAATATATACTCGTTTGTGAGAAGGTCACTTATAAAAGCAATCCAACATTTAACATTTAATCTTTGTTTTTAGTCACAACTGATTTTTTGATTGGGAGAAAAATAAGAGACTGACAAAACATAATAATAATAATAATAATAATAATAATAATAATAATAATAATAATAATAATAATAATAATAATAATATCAACAACAACAAAAACACAAACAAAAACTACATCAACAAAAATAATTACAAAATATAATAATAACAAGAAAAATAGTAATATTAACAATAACAAAAAAATAATAGTATTTATTACAATAATAATAATAGTAATAATAACAATAACAATAAATAATAGTAATGATGACAAAAATAAATAATAATAATAATAATAATAATAATAATAACAATAATAATACTCATACTACTACTACTACCACTACTACCACTACTACCACTACCACCACTACTACAACTACTACTACTACTACTATTACTACTACTACTACTAATAATAATAAACAAGAACATAAGTCAGTCGTGAGACAGTGTTGCATTACCCGTTCTTTCGGGGTACCCGGTAAGATCCAACAAGAATGACAAAGAACAGAACGTATATGGAAAAACTTTGGTTTTCTTTATTTCCCATCACCAGATGGTTTACGCCGGCTACGCACACATATTAAACAATCCTTTGACATACTTTTGTCTTATGAAAGTATTTTTCTTGCTTAGGTCACCGACTTGGTTTTCGCTAGAAACTCGTTCGTATATCCATCCGATTGGAAAGCAATTTGCTCTGCATTGTCTATCCGAGCGTGAACTGAAACAATTGTTCTACAAGCACTTTGGTGAAGTACAAGTCAGATGATTCCTTCAGCGTACAAACTTGCATATCAGTCGCATTTTTAGTCAGCGGACACAAAAGTTTTACAGCAAACGGGCTGGGGTACCATAGCCAATAAAGCTTCATCGGTGCCATAAATATCGGTAAACTCGCATTCTTCCGGTACATCGATACTCCGATCACCAAGCGTTTCGGCTCTTCGCGTTTTTGAAACCGTCGTTGTTCAAGTCCCTCTTGCACTGCGAAATCTTCTCCTTTTAAACAGTTATCAAGTCGCATTTTTTTCTTTCTCGACATCCCACCCACAATGGACTCGTCTACGATTCATTTTTGCCACTCTTCCTTATCTTACAACTGCATATGTTAAATGTTGGGTGGATGTGAGTCGGATAGCGGTTACATCAGCTAGTGCGGTCGAAGTGACATGAAAGCTTGCAAATATAAACCAGTTACCAAGAAAAATGATAGATGTCACATTCAAAGTATGAGATCAAAGTAAGTTAGCCAAAAAAGAGGTCATGGAGTTATGACGTCACGGATGTCATATTGACAGGAAACGATAGTTTTAGAACGAGTCGTTGGTGTGGAACTTTAAGCGGGACGGATTACCGGTAAGGATGTAATACTAAAAAAAATTAAATCGCCAGAAGGCGAAGTGTAGCCAAACTCTCATTATGTCTGTCAATCTGACTACTTAGCTACTAAGGAATTAAGAATAAAAAATGTAATCTCTCTCTCACTCGAAGTATTGTTTAATTTGTCAACGTGAGTATTTCTGTCTAGAAAAAAAAACTTTAAAACTCTCAGGCCTGCCGTCTTTAATTTTCTTTTCTGTACGAGACAAAATGTTATATATGTCTAGCTCCACTGATGACAATCACGGTCATAGAAAAGAAGAAGACAGTGAACAAAAGCGGCGACCACTAGGCATAAGAGTTAATGCGCCGGGGATGGATGACGACGGAGGTGAAAGAGAAAAAAACGACGTAGAGAAACCAAGAAATTACGCGCGGCCCACACTAGACAACGAAAAGGAAAGGTAGACGAGGAACATTTCGACGCTTGTTGATTACAATTAAAAAAGAAGAAGATGACTAAGGAATTAATGAACGCGCAAAAGACTAAACGAGCAAGTGAGCATGCAAATAGCCCACGTAAAGAACTTTCGGTAACAACATCGTTACACATACCTCTATCTGACAATGTAAGAATGGGCCAAACTCTTATCTGAACTTTACTTCTCTATATTCTATGAAGTATTCACCGACTCATGCCATGGAAACGTCGATAGCTTAACCACTATTTATCACATAAGGCTGCAATTTTGCATGGTGGTTACTGTTATTAAATAACATTAGATCCATACATCAATTTTGGAAAGTTCGAGCCTCTACGATGAACAGAACCGAAGTTGTTGCCAAAAGTATAACATGTTATGTGACTGTTGAACCTTAATATACCAAAATAAAATCAGTTCTAAGTTAGGTTATGACCGATAGTTTGACCAAGTTTGGTGACGATTGATCAAGCGATGTAGATGCTAGGCTGTAGACTAACAAGCAAACATAGTTACAAATTCGACCGAAAACATAATCTCTGCCTGCCTTGGCGGAAGTGGTGGTTGTAGTGGCAATAGTAGTAGTAGTAGTAGTAGTAGTAGTAACAATAATAATATTGTAAACTGTAAGAAACCTTCTGAACGCCCCCCCCTCCAAAAAAAAGTGATGGCATTAACATCGGCTGATACTACACAAAATAGTCGAGAAGTGTCAAGGAGGATGGAAAGACAGAAAAAGGGAGAGAACTGACCAGACCTCGACTAGAAGGGTGCGGAGAGTACTGGAGCCTGGGGGGGGGGGGGCTCATTGCCACCAATATCTCAGAAAAGACCAATGGTCGGTGACAGCAGGAAATCAATGGTAAGCGGCTGTTGCAATAACGCAAAACCATTTAAAATGGTTATAAAAAAAGTGGAGAGTAGTAGAAATCTGAGAAGACTTGTTGTCACCAAAACTCCAGGGAACACCAAAGGTTATTAGTAGTAGGCAATCACTGATGATGACCTGTGTGAAAACTCTTAGAGAGTGAAAAGAAAAAGAAAATAAATAAATAAATAAAGTTGACAAGATAAAAAGAAGAGAACAGAAAAAAAGGATGATATGGGCAAGCTGAGTGGAATAGATATGATCGAACTAATTTTCAATATTCTCTAACCGTACGGCTCGGTGATGAAGCGGGCAAAGACGATACCTGCGTTAAGTGGTCCCAATTTTGAATGAAAGTAAGGTTGCTTAATACAAACGAAGAAAGAATAGCAAAAACAGGGAAATGTAGACAAAGCAATTAAAAAAAGGCAAATAATGATTGGGTGGGGCAATGGGGTTATGATAGAATGGGAAGGAGGCAAAGGGGAAATCATAAAATGTAGAGAGAACAGACGAAACTGTAAATAGCAAGAGGGGAAATTAACGGAAACAAAGAAAATTGAAAGAGAATAATGAAAAGAAAATTAAGATAAAGAAAGCGAAAAATAGAGAGAGATATTAATAGATGAATATAGATAGATAAATCGGTAGATAAAAAGATATATATAGAGAGTAATAAACAAAAAAAGGAAGAAAGACGCAAAAAGAGAAAGAGATACAGAGAGATATAGTGAGAGGGCGTGAGTGAGGGAGATAGACAGGTAATACACAAAGAGAATAAAGTGAGACCTAAAGAGAGAAAGAGAGAGAGGTAAGAATAGAGAGAGTAATGAGGAAAGAGAACGAAATAAAACTCAAAGAGAAAGAGCTAGTATATATATATATATATATATATATATATATATATATATATATATATATATATATATGTAATTATTTTTATTGGTGATTGTAGCGTTCGTTGTTACTTTGCTTACTATTATTTCGATTGTCTAACTTCCTAAGTGATTAAGATGTAGAAAATTGCATTATTAGTCGCCCTTAACTTCATAGGACGTATTTTTCGTTAATATATATATTTTTATTAATTTTATACGTACATAAAAGTAATATATATATAACTTCTTTTGTAATATAGTAGGAAAAATCCCAACAGAAAGCTCAATTAATTGAGAAAATCAAAATTAAGAGCGTAATATTTATTTATTATTCGGTACAGAAAATCAGTACAACATCAGTACCATTGGTTTCAAGCTCAGAAGGCGTACCCCCCCTCCGGCTATCTTCAACTTTGTTGTCACTTGGTAGACCAAGTGACAACAAAACTGAAGACAGCCGAAAGGGAAACACATTCTGAGTTTGAAACCAATGGTACTGATGTTGTACTGATTTTCTGTACCGAATAATATATATATATATATATATATATATATATATATATATATATATATATATATATATATAGAGAGAGAGAGAGAGAGAGAGAGAGAGATTAATAAATAAAGGGAGGGGAGAAAGTCCCAAAATAGAGAGATGGAGGAATAGGAGATAGAGGGAGGTAAGGAGTAATAAGTCAAGAGAATGAAGTAAGACCCAAAGAGAAGAACCCGACTCTGAAACTTCTTGGTCTTTCTTTCTCATCAAATCTTTCTTGGTGTTCATACATTACATCCATTGCCCTTTCTGCTTCCCGTGAAGTCGGTTCCATCTATCGCTCCAAACGCTTTCTCACATCGTCATATTTAACCTCTGTCTCATTTGAGGGTTCCTGATAAGGTTCAGAAACGTATCTGTAATTTGATTGGACCTACTCGTTCTTCTCTCGGGCGCTGGCTTTTCAACCCCCACTTTCCGACCCGAGCTTGGGTCACATCTTACTTGTGGGAGTAGGATAAAAACTGGCCTTGTGCCTAACTCCTGGAGAGGAGTAAATTACTCTTGGCCTTTTGGCTAAGATCAAAGTGTAGTATCTGTTCCGATGGATACTGCACCCATAGACTGGTATTGTCTTGGCCTTCGCGGCTTGATTTATGCCGGTCAATGGGTCTGTCCTGTGCAGTTCTAGGAGGTCCACCCTCCCAGGCTTCGCCTCCCCTCTTTGGGGTGGAGTAATTTTATCACTTACTGCCTGAGGCGCCCTAACCGGGAATGCCGACGGGGCTGCCCAGGCAATTTTTATACCCCACTTTCCCGACCCGACCTTGGGTCATATCTTACTTGTGGGAGTAAGATAAAAACTGGCCTTGTGCCTAACTCCTGGAGAGGAGTAAATCAATACTCGTTCTTCTTCTCTGCATCCTCTCCCTCACAGACGTGATGTTGCTAGTCTCAGTCTTTTCTATAAATACTACTATGGCAGAATTGTCTAATATATACCCTGCCCTTTTTTTCACGCTCGTTTTAATCGTTGGTCCAGTGGGCCTCACCAATTTACTGTTTTGATACCTCATTGTAATACATCTTTCTATTCCAGGCTTGTGGAACTCTCTTCCTGCTGACTGTTTTCCTCTTACCTATAGCCTTGGTCTTTTCAAGACTGTCAATAAGCATCTCCTGTTTTTGTGATATTCGTCTGTCATTCTTGTTAGCTCCTTATATCAAGTGGGTTCATGAAAGAAAATCGCAAAATCCAAGTAGAAAGGATCAAGGATAATACATTCATTGTTGATATAATAAGAGAAAATATGAAAAAGAAGGAAACGAAAAAATAATTACTAAAAACGAAGAACAAAAGAGAGAGAGAGAGAGAGAGAGAGAGAGAGAACAGAAAGAGAAGGAGTAAAGAAGCTTATAAATAAAAAGCGTAACGAGAAGTATAAAAACAAATAAAGTTATTACAAGATAGAGAGGGAAAGAGAAAGAAGGGAAAGATTACTAGAATTTATATAAAAGAGATTTAATTATAAATGACGACAAAGAGAAACAAAAATTAATAAAAAAAATATGAAAACGAAATTTAAAAGCGTAATAGTCAGCGTTGGAGTCGGAGTGGGAGTCGCAGTCGACTCTTAACGAACAACATCGTTTATTCAATTGTTGCATGACAGGAAATTGAAGCGGGTTTTTAATTAAGATTTCTATTGAAACAAACTGCCATAACGAAAAGCCTCTTTAAGATTTTATTAAAACCTTTCGAAAGTCTGTGATTGCTTTTATTCAGCCATTTTGTGAAAAAAAAAACGAAGAACGATGTTTACGTGTATTGCTTGTTTGGGCGGCTTTTGTTAAACGGGAGTTTAGCTATCGTGTTTGGCTTAATATGTTTAGTAAAAAAGAAAAATAAAGAAAGCGCTTTTTCTTCTGCTTATTCATGAAGAGTATTAGAGATGAAAACGAAATAGTTATTGCATAAAATACAAATATTGTATAGTTGAAACTCAAGTATTCATATTGAATTAAATACTGATCCAGAAAAAAAAAAATAAGAAGGGATATTCTTTAGATGCGTTCAATCAATCTACGCGTTTGGCATGAAAAGCTATTTTAAACTTAGACCAAAGGAAATTTTATTTAAAACTTAAGAATGTCAGACAGAAGAAACATTTAATATCATACTTAACGTGATCGACCGACGAAAATGATATTCAAACTTAAGGGTAACAGACAAACGAAATTGTTATTTGAAACTTAAAAGTAACAGACGAACGAAAATGCTATTTCAAAATTAAGGGTAACGGACAAACAAAAATGCTATTTAAAACTCAAACGTAACAGACTAACAAAAATGCTATTTGAAACTTAAAAGTAACAGACGAACGAAAATGCTATTTCAAAATTAAGGGTAACGGACAAACGAAAATGCTATTTAAAACTCAAACGTAACAGACTAACAAAAATGCTATTTGAAACTTAAAAGTAACAGACGAACGAAAATGCTATTTCAAAATTAAGGGTAACGGACAAACGAAAATGCTATTTAAAACTCAAACGTAACAGACTAACAAAAATGCTATTTGAAACTTAAAAGTAACAGACGAACGAAAATGCTATTTCAAAATTAAGGGTAACGGACAAACGAAAATGCTATTTAAAACTCAAACGTAACAGACTAACAAAAATGCTATTTGAAACTTAAGTATGACAATCCGTCAAAAAATGCTATTACATGCATGACAGACCGACCAATGAACGAACAAAACGTCATAGAGATTCTTGGATGCATCCGATCTGCGCGTTTAGTGATGAAAATGCTATTTAAGACAGAAGTATGACAGTCAGATTAACAGACAAAGCCTCTCATAGAGATTCGAGGACGCACCAGAATTAGTCGAAATAAATCAATGAAGGAAGATATTAGTGTTGCCTTTTTTACGGCAAACCAACCCTTTTTATGTCGAAAAACAATTCCTATTGTAAACAATCTATTATAAGCAATTAATTGAAGACAAGTTGCTATTTTCCCCATAAATGTAACAAAATTGTGGATTCATACCTTTTCCAACAACATTAGTCTGTAATTCATCACAATGGATCGAATAGGATTCGAACTCAACGTAGCCGATTCCGGGGTATGAAATGGTGCAACTTTGACTTCTTATCTACAAGGAAAAATATCTACACCGTACACCTCTTATTTTCTTTTCCAATATACGAATCTTCCCGTCATGTCATGATCTTTCGATTCCTTGTGTGTGTGCTCCGATGCTCCGATGTTGAGATCGACAATATTTTGCTGATGATTTACGGAAAAATGATGAAAATTGGGTTGGTTTAAATTAGCATAAGCTCTCCATTCGTCAAAATAGATTACTGAGACTTCAGCGACTTCTCGTTGAATAATTATCTGAAGTGTTGCACAGTCGCTTTTTGAACGTAAAGGGGTTAAGGGTTTGTGTTAAAGGCTCGGTAACTACAAATTATTTCGAAACCAATTAGAAGTGTTTTCCTTGCTAAAAATGATACTTAGGTGATAACTAGTAGTAAGTCATGGCTATGGTGAATAGGGCGGTGTTTGTTACAAAAGTAGGCTACTAAAATATAGGTCAAAAGTAGAATGTAGTTTTCAATCTATTTTGAAACTCAAAGCTTAGTCTGTTTGACAAGTTGTCAGTTATGAAACTCGGTTGTTGAATTTGTAAAATAAACATGTGTGTTTTGTTGTCTAAAGAAAACATGTGTAAAAATAAAATAAATTTTTGAGAAATATAGTCCCCGATCAAAAATCGAAGACGGAATAAATTGGTACTAATTCGCGATGACGTCATGCGGTTTGCTTCACTGGCGGAAACCCAGGGTATATAAAGAAATAAATATATAAAGAAATAGGTATAGGAGTAAGATAATATAGCCATACATGAGCAATAAATGAGTGCAACGTAAAATCCTTCTTTTTTTATTTTTGAGTCTTCATCTTTATTTGTGATCGAATCTGAGAAAGAACGTACTTCTTTACATGATGAAAAAGAAAACAAGTTCCGATCTCCAGTTTTATGCTACGTAGCATCCTTAACGAAAATGATATATTCGTTACACATAATCATAAGAATCAACGCATGCATAACCATTTGAGGAACATTTCAGATTTTTGTAAAGAATATAGAGGCTACAACGTTACATTTGAATGCCCGCGTGAGAGAAAAGAGAAAGTATTGCCTGGGAGGATGGCCTCCTAGGACCGAGCCGAACTATACCTCATCGCGACAAACAAAAGTCGGTGCTCTTCCAATGTGATCTACCGAATGTTCAGAGTTAGGGTTAGGGTTAGGGTTAGGGTTAGGATTAGGGTTAGGTTAGTGTTGTGGGTGACCTACCTACCCTTTAATAATAACTAAATGGTAGCAACCGGCTACCATAAATACCGGTTTTGCCGGGAGAACATTGGGAGGCACATTTAGGCATTAGCACTGCCAACACTGACTTGTGTATAATTTCTCTGTTCAATACAATTCATTATTATTATCTCTAAACCTGTTGTTCTTTTATTTCATTGTTGGTACCCCTAAACGGGTCCACAACAACTGGCGGCGAGTGATTCGTAAAGAACTTCGTTGGAAACACCTTGGACCTTGCAACCTGTGAGTGATAAACCAGTGTCTACAACACGGTCAACCTTCGAAAAAAAAATTCTACCCGTTTGAAAAAAACCCAAAACACCTTGTGCTTTACAATTTTCGGGAAGATATTGGAAACATCGAATACATTCAATTTTGGGACGAGTCTGTGTTACAAGAAATAATCAGTTTAAACAATTACTGGAAAAAAAAAAAGTAAGACAGATTTTACTATTTGTGTTCTTCGTATTTCAATACGGGATTTTACCTCGTGCAACAAATGAAATTGGAATACCATGTGCTTATAAAACTGAAAGGTTTGAAAAAAAAACTCCATACTACAAAAACCTTTTTTCGTGTCTGATATAGTCAAACGTATTTTGCGAACAGACTTGTCACTGTAAAATCGTATAGTCGGAAAAAAAAATCTGACAAGTAAAACCAAGTTACTTTCTTGAATAACTAGTCAATTTTTCATATAGCCATTACTTGCTATTTTGCCTTTTCAGCCTACACTGAAAGGCAAACGGACTTATTGGGGGAAAAAAAGTTCCAGATGCGAACAAAAATGCAAATAAATTGTTAAATTAATTACCCAATAAGCCGGATTAATACAATCTTTTTTTTTTCTCAAAGAACTTTGAAAGAAGAAAAAAAAAGATTAGCAAGTGCCGGTCGAATTCGAGACCCGAATGACGCAGTGATGAGAAGGGGTTGAGTTTGTTATTAAACAGTAAGCATTTGAAAAGAAAAAATAGTGGAGGACTATTTGTGACTAATTCTTTTTCAAGAAAGTATTTCTTTAATCATGGAAGATTTCTCGAAACAGATATTGGAGATGATTACATTTCAATCAGAACAACAGAAGGCAAACGATGAAAAACATCTAGCTCAATAGAAGGCAAACGATGAAAAACTTCAGTCTCTACAGAAGGAATTTCAGTCGCAGCAAATAAGTTTGTTGAAATATTTTGAGGAAAAGAATTTAGCACAAAAGCGAGAAGATAGAAAATCTTTAGACGAACAATTGATTGGGATAAAAAATTTACAATTAGAGCAACAGACTCAATCAGAGAGAAAATTTGAACAGCTGGCACAAGCAATGATAAATACGACGAATGACGACAGCGACGCGTTCAACCAAAATGCAATATGGTCAGCTATAGAAACCTTCAACTATGTGCTTGAAGAGGACCTAAACTTCGAATCATGGTACCGTCGATATCAGGATTTTTTCGACATTGATTGTAGCACATGGTCGGAAAAGAAAAAGGTTCGTTTAGTTCTTCGTAGACTAGGTACGGAAAAGCATACACAATTTGTCGATTATATTCTGCCGAAGAAAACGCGCGAACTATCTTACAATGATTAAAATGTTAATGGAACTATATTGCCCCCAAACAAGTTTATTCCACAAAAGGTGGAAATGTATGAACCTAACGCGAAAAGAAAGTCAGGATTACTCAATGTTTGCTTCGATCGTTAATAAACATTGTGACGACTTTAAGTTATCATCCTTGACAGCGGACAATTTCAAAGTATTAATATTTGTTCAAGGGCTCGTCTCGCAAACCGATGCAGAGTTAAGAAGACGTGCAATAAGCAAACTTGAAACCGAGCCAAATTTAACATTGCAACAACTGGCCGAAAGCTGTCAACGACATATTTCCGAGAAAAAGGAAGCTAAAGAAATAGAGGAAGCAGCAAATTCTAATATTAAAAATGTTCGTCGTTTTTCAAAAAAATCATACTCTTCGAAGGAAAAATTCAGGAAGGATTTGCCTCAAAGGTCGGATGAAAAATTGCCAAACCACCCTTGTTAGGGTTGCGGGGACCTACATTGGTACCAGAAGTGTCCTTTTAAACGAGAAAATTGTGACAAATGCCATAAAATGGGACATAAAGCCTCACATTGCAGAAGTAACACTAGAAAAAAAGTTACATAAAAACAACCAGAATTAATGGTGGCAACCTAAACATACGAAAGTATGTTACGGTAAAAATGAACAATCAAGATGTTAAACTACAGCTTGATTCAGGTCTGACCTATCAATTATTAATATCAATACCTGGAAAAAGATCGGCAGACCGACTATGCTACGCACAGATAAAGTGGCTCGATCGGTAACCGGAGAGAAAATAAACTTGGAAAGGGAAGTCATTTCAAAAGTGACACTAAAAAATAAGACATTAAAATTACGCATGTTCGTAATGAAAGATACAGGAAATTTGTTCGGTTCCGATTGGATTCAGCACTTCCAGCTCTGGGATTCGTCGATAAGCGCCTATTGTCAACGAATATAGAACTTTTCTGCTGAAGCAGAAAAATTGAAGAAGGATTTGAAAGAGTCATTCCCCAAGGTGTTTTCTAATGAATTAGGACGCTGTACTAAAATGAAGGCGAGTTTTGAACTAATTGAAAATAAGAATCTCGTTTTTAAGAGAAAAAGAAGTGTACCATTTGCCTCTCTTGAAAAAATTAATGAAGAAATAGACCGGTTGGTGGAGAAAGGTATTTTAACACCAGTTGACTACTCGGAATGGGCGGCCTCAACCGTCTACGTGAAGAAAAAATCTGGAGAGATCAGAGTGTGTGCCGATTTATCAAGCGGTTTGAACGATGCGATGAAAGATTATCACTATCCTCTGCCGACTCCAGAAGAGGTTTTCACAAAATTAAACGGTGAAAAACTGTTCTCAAAAATTGACTTGAGTGAAGCCTATCTGCAAATACCTGTAGAGGAAGATAGCTCTAAGCTTCTCTGTATTTCGACACACAGGGGACTACTAAAGTTCAATCGCCTCCCTTTTGGAATTAAAGTGGCTCCGTCGATTTTTCAGCAGGTAATCGACACGATGTTGAGCGGGCTCGATTTCTCGATCGGCTACCTTGACGATATCTTAATGAAAAGTACGAACGTCTGGGAGCACCGTGAGCACGTAAACAAAGTATTCGAAAGGATAAGCGATTTTGGTTTTACACTCAAGGAGTCAAAGTGTGAATTTTTTTCTAGAAGAGATCAAATACTTGGGACATGTCATTGATAAGAATGGAAGACGTCCCGACCCAGAAAGATCTATAGCCATCAAGAATATGCCCGAACCGAACAACGTTACCCAACTACAAAGCTTCCTGGGTCTCGCAAACTATTAAGAAAATTCATTCCCAGTATGCACAAATTGCGAGCCCCCTTAAATGAGTTACTTAAGAAAGATAGTAAATGGGAATGGTCCGCCGACTGTCAATCTGCATTCGACAACCTAAAAACGAAGTTAACTTCAGAATTATTTCTTACTCATTTTAATCCAGAGCTAAAAACTATTGTTGCAAGTGACGCCAGCTCCTACGGCATTGGGGCGTGCATTTTGCATAAAATGCCAGATGGCTCGATGAAACCCATCGCGCACGCTTCAAGAACTCTACTTCCTGCAGAGAAAAATTACTCTCAGATTGAAAAAGAAGCGTTGGGTATTGTGTTCGCAATTACCAAATTTCACAGGTATCTACACGGCCGTCATTTTATCCTACAAACAGACCATAAGCCACTTATCACCATCTTTAGATCAAAAAAGGCTTGCCAACCCACACAGCAAACCGCCTACAGAGATGGGGTATACTTCTGTTAAATTATGACTTTGAGATGGAATTTTTACCGTCAAAAAGACTAGGACACGCAGATGGTTTATCGCGGCTAATCCCAAAGTACACGAAACCGCTCGAGGATACAGCTATAGCATCCCTTCGGTCTGAATATGACTATAGTAAAGTACTGTGTAACACAATAAAAGAGCTGCCAGTTACATTTGGCGATATACAAAAAGAGGCAAGAGAAGATAATTTTATTATCGAAATAAAAATAAATTACAAACAGACCATGAGCAAACGGCAGAAGCTTTTTCAGTCTGTTGCGACACATTATTATACCGGGAGCGAGTAGTAATCGCAGCTACGCTAAAAAAAAAATCCTGAAGGATTTGCATAAGGGGCATCCCGGAGCGACACGCATGAAGAGCCTAATGAGATCTTATATGTATTGGAAAAACATGGACAGGGACATAGAGACGAAGGTGAAGGCCTGTGCGGGCTGCGTGTCGGCAGCGAAAGCACCACCTATTCAGTACTGTCCATGGCCAAAGGCAGAGCAACCATGGTCCCGGATTCACATAGATTTTGCGGGGCCATTGGAAGGCTTCTACTATTTAATTATAGTCGACAGCTACTCAAAATGGCCAGAAGTTGTTAGATGTAAAAACCCAACAACGGATGTCACGATATGCGCGTTGCATGAACTGTTTGCCCGATTCGGAGTGGTGGACATTGTTGTATCGGACAACGGTACACAATTTACTTTACGAGAGTTCAAAGAATTTTTTGAAGACTTTCAAATTAAACATATCACCACTCCGACTTACCATCCGAGGTCAAGCGGACAGGCAGAAAAATTTGTTGATACCTTGAAGAGAGCGTTAAAAAAATCGACGGGCACGCCGAGAGAAAAGACACTCCAGCAGTTCCTTCAAGTGTATAGAATTACACCCAACGAGAACACACCAGCCCAGGTACCACCGGTGGAAGTAATGTTTGGAAGAAAAATAAAGTCGGTATTCGACAAACTTTTACCAAAACAGGTGAAACCGACCAACATTACGGCACCAAAGAAGAGTTACGAGGATGGAGAGAAGGTGTTCTTCCAGGAACGCCATGGAAACAAAACCGTGTGGGAAGTGGGAAAGGTACAAAAAAGATTGGGGCGGATGGTGTACATTGTAGAGGGTCCTAGAGGCACCTGTAAAAACACATTAACCAAATGCGTCGTCGCATGTCTGACGACCCAGGGGAAGGCCCATCGGATCAGAGTGAGACCATCATGGAAGATCTATACGACGCATTTGAGCTGCCAACACCAAAAACGCCTCCGAAACAGAGACGTTCATCCAGAAAACGTAAATTAACCGGGAGTTTCGAGGTGAATCCTAGGAAAAAGATATACCTTGAGATTCTGGGGGAATGAGTTTCGGAAGGGGGTGTTGTGGGTGACCTACCTACCCTTTAATAACTAAATGGTAGCAACGGGCTACCATAAATACCGGTTTTGCCGGGAGAACATTGGGAGGCACATTTAGGCACTAGCACTGCCAACACTGACTTGTGTATAATTTCTCTGTTCAATACAATTCATTAATTATTATCTCTAAACCTGTTGTTCTTTTATTTCATTGTGGGTACCCCTAAACGGGTCCACAACAGTTAGTTAGTTAGTTAGTTAGAGATAGAGTTAGGGTTAGGGTTATGGTTAGGGTTAGGGTTAGGGTTAGGGTTAGGTTAGTTAGTTAGTTAGGGTTAGGGTTAGGTAGGATTAGAAAACATTCGGTAGATCCCATATTGGCAGAGCACCGAAAAGTCTAATGCTATCATGACAGACCCTAGGTTGGCATAATGTTGATAAGGCGAATCATGGCTGGTGTGAAAAATGTTGCCGAGTACAGGATAATTTTTCGCTTATCTATTACAATATTTAACTGGTGTTTAAGAAATGAATTGATACTCAGACCAGTTTATTAGATAATTCTAATTCAGTAAATAGAGGTGTTAGAAAAGTGTACAATTTGAAATACGAAGGCTAAATTTCTTTTGTTTGTTTTTCAATTATATTATCCAGATTAATGTATGTAAGAATTTGTTAGTTCAGAAGAAGTATTGAAAGTAATATTAGTAAGTTTGTATGTGAGCTATTACAATTTGTCATTCGCTGTAAACTATGTGTGTTAATATTTAATACACCGTGATATGCGTGGGTTCGCAGACGATAGAGATCAAAGTGTAGTATCTGTTCCGATGGATACTGCACCCCATAGACTGGTATTGCCTTGGCCTTCGGGGTTTAATTTACGCCGGTCTATGGGGATGTCCTGTGCAGTTCTAGGAGGTCCACCCTCCCAGGCTTTGCCTCCCCTCTTTGGGAAGGAGTAAGTTTATTGCTTACTACCTGAGGCGCCCCTACTACCAGGGAATGCCGACGGGGCTGCCCAGCCAATTTTTAATGGCCAGAGGTCTCACCTTCTCGGGCGCTGGCTTTTCAAGCCCCACTTTCCAGACCCGACCTAGGGTCACATCTTACCTTGTGGGAATAAGATAAAAATGGCCTTGTGCCTAACCTCCTGAGGAGGTAAATAATAAATAATACTTATGCGTTTGACTATACGTTCTGTTTATGCGTGTGCATGTATATGCGGTAGCATCTGTTTGTGCGAATATGCGGATGTCTCATGACTCATATGTGTGTAAATATATTATGGTTATGTATATGTGTTAGTGACACCTACAATTCTCCAATGTGTAAATGTGTGGAAAGAGGGACTATTTAATTTATGATAATATTTGACGTGCATAAAAATCTTAAAACCCACTATTACCCCAATGGCCATAACCTTGCAAAGAACGTCGTCATTTTGCTAGTCTGAATTTCTATATCTTAAATTTTTTTTGAACAATTGAGTTATTGTCGAGACAGCCAGCCCTGAATGATGTGCGCTAAGCACAGAAACAAAAATTAATTAGTGTAAGCTGATTTAATGTTTATATAAATTTTATTTATAAGGCTCTACTTTGCATTGAACACTTTTGAAAAAAGAATTGGCTTAAGTTTACCTTGTCAACATATTTGAACTTCATCAATGAATATATATATATATATATATATATATATATATATATATATATATATATATATATAGTGTTGCACTCTTTAAGGCAAAAAGCAGCCTGGTCAAGTAACTATTGAGAGAGAGAGAGAGATGTTACGCATGCAACAGACTTCCTTCTTTGCGTAACGGGAATGGTTCAATGAAAAAGGAAAACACCGAAACCCATGATTACAGAGCCTTACGACCGTACTTGTTCACAGGAAATTCTTTATGAATAAACCGGCTACCTAATTGTCAGTTGAACTCTCGTAGAAGTAATGGCTTCCATATCAGCGTAACGCATTACTCTTCATAATTAAAATTGAGTTTTCTCGGAACCGATAATGTACTCTTTGTACTTGTACTTGAAACACCATTCGCCCCCTGGGGTGGCTTGAACCGGCGCCATCCATCCTTGTCACTGCGTCCCTCACTAAGACCGACTAAGCCTGACGATTGGGTCATATCTAGCTACTCGCTGTTTTAACGGCGAACTCTATAGATTCCTGGGCCCAGGTTAGGTTCAAGGTCAACTGTAGACGTCATGATGCAAGTTTTTCTTTGTCTACCACATCGCTTTTTCCAACCCTGTAAGGGAACTGGGACGATTGCTTAGTAGATTAATTCTTCTGGTTAACGGCGAAGGGCAAAACCCAGCCAATATAGACGTCTCGTGAAAATGAGTTGTAGGAAGGAGTTAATGTTGCGGAGAAATATACTATATTGTCTGAGAGGAAGTACTGCCAGCGGACATAGAGGATGCGACACAGGCAGTGGTTATCGAAAGTTTTCACGTCGCCTAACGTCTTCCACTCTCATTGGCCAGAACTCATTGCTATAAAGGAGGATCGTTCGCACCAGCGCTTAGAAGATCCTTAATTTAGAGCTACACCTTATCTCAGATCTTGATTAGAGCCGAGAATTGAGTCGGGCGTTCAAGGTCAATTCGCAGTTTGATTTCAGCTCAATCTTGAGACGTGGCTGTGATGATAGCGCCAAGATATTTGAAACTCTCAACCTCTTCAAGAACACCACCATTGATGACGATGGGTGTTTTGTCTGTTGGAACAAAGCTGGCAGTGAGTATTTTTGTCTTCAAAGCATTTATTTTCATCCCAATCTGCGATGCAACATGCTGAAGCTAATTAATAGCAGACTGGACATCAACAAATGTTTTACCAAGTAGCGCGATATCATCCAACAGTGACATCGGGGAACTCTTTTAAGCCATTCGAAGTTACTCAGTTAATGGCATAATTGAAAAGTGTTGGCGAAAGAACACATTTTTGCCGAATGCCAGACCGGATTTCGAAGGGTTCCAAAACCTCACCGTACATGCGTATACGGGATCGTGTGGATCAGTTGTATGCTTGAAGAAAGCTGAGAAGTTTAAGTGGACTACCATCTGCTGACATAACTTTCAGAGGATGCTGCGGTAGATAGAGTCGAATGCAACAGCGAAATTAATGAAACAGATGACTGTCCTTTGCTAAAAGAACCAACGATGTTCGCGAATTTGGCTTAGAGTGTAGATTTTATCGATGCATCCAAGGCCCGCACGAAAACCACATTATTCTGGCCTCGTTCTGGAGTCGCGTTCTGATTGGAATCATCTTAGAAGAATCGAAGCGAATATTCTAGCAGACACATCGATCGGGCTGATACAACGTTAGTTGCTGCAGCAGTGCTTATCACTTTAAAAAAAAAAATAATATCAGTATTACATCGCTCCAGTCTTAGGGGGGGAATATTTCAGTCTCCAAGACCCGGTTGATAATGTGATGGATGGCAGGCCATAGTCCATTTGCGCTCTGTTTGAGGATCTCAGCAGGGATGTTATCTTCGTCTGCAGCCTTGTCACTTTTAGACTTTTGATAACAGCAACAACTTCTTCAGGCGTGGGCAGAATTTTTTGGCAGTCATAAGGAGTTGGATTGGCCTTATTCACAGGAGCAGTTTATGGAGATATGTGTGTCGTGGATAAGCAGATTGGCAAAGTGATCTCTCTAGCGAGATCGGTGATTAACTTGACATTCTGGTTCAAGATAGTTTAGTTAGCACCCCAGCATGTCTGTGTGCTCGAGTGCAGGTGGTTGTAAGTTTACAGGAGTTGCCAACAACTGAGGCATGTTATATGTCTTCTGCCACTTTCTTCCAGAATGTATTTCGATCAGCGCCAGCTGAACGGGTAGCTTCACAGCGTAGTTGTCTGAAGTTGTCAGATTTGTTGCAATCGGCTTGATTTTGGTTTGTTCTTTTCAGCAATTTCAATTATTTGACCCGATATCCAGTCTTAGTATTGTCGCTTGGTTGTTCCGAGTGTCTAAGACATCACGGATTAGAAGTTACACTTTAAAGTTTACCAAAGCTCATCTGATGTAGCATCTTAAGATTGTGTATCTCGAGACCATTGAACCATTTTCAAAAAGGAGCCGCTCCTGCTCCAACTCCTATAAAAAAGGAGCGGCTCTTTTTCAGCGCTCCATAGGGAAAATGTACCTTCTTTCATAAACGTTCTATTCTGCCAATGAATGGTCGAAGGATAGAAGTGGGCGTCAAAGTATCTCATCAATATGGGTTTGGATGTCACTTTAAGTGTAAGACCGTAAGATAATATTTGACAAAATCTCGCTAATATTTTGATAGTTGTAGGAGAACATGTCGAACGAAGTATAGGATTATACGTAAATTTTCGTTTCCTTGGGTATAAAATAGAAATAGAAAAATCCCTGAAGTATTTTAAAACAATTTTAATTTTCATTACATTAACAACCTATTTTTTTCAGGAAAGGAAGATTTGACCCGATATTTTTTCTATTTATTTTGGAAGGGAATTTAGATTTGTTTTAAGTAAATAAAGTTTTACTTTTAAACATTAGTAGTGATTATTTTCTTTTTAAAGAAAACATTTCTCTGGAAGAGGAGAGACAGCCAGGGCAACATTACTCGTCGTGTTGTTGTTTAATATTTGTTTGTTTTACGAACGTAACTATATTGTATAATGTATATTATTATTTACAACAGAGAAACGCACAAGTACTTTCAAACAAATCGAGTTATCCATTTTTTTCTATAGTACAATTTGGGGCGAAAGAACCCAATGAAGTTTATTTTTAAAGATTGAATAAGAAAAATATTTTTCATAAGTTTCTCCCAAAATATCAATAAACAATTCAGAGATCCATTTAATGTCTTAAAATTTCATACAAAATATCTGGCTTAGACATTGGGAGTTGAAAATATATCGTGTCAAATTTTCCTCTCCCCCCCCCCCAAAAAAAAAATAACTGGAGCAAGTTTTCTTAGGTCGGGCAAAAACATTTATTAAAATTAAAAAATTGAAAAAAAAGGTGAAACGTCTATATTTGAAATCTCTAACAAAAGCAAACTGTTTACAATTTTAATATTCGATAATAGATTTGTTAAGATAAAGAAAGATATCTAATCTACTTTCGGTTCTAAAAAACAACAAATTAGTCAGAAAGTCTAATTATTTGTTTTTTTAAATTAAAATTTAAGATATTTTCTTTAATTTAATTAAGTTTAAACATTGGTTAATTGTAGAATAAGGACCGCTGTTTTCTTTCGCTCATTTCGCTTGGTATTCGTCCAAATTTAGGATGAAACTGATTGCTGGTCTTAATTGTATTTTTGGTCCTGAAATAAAATTCTCATTTACTTTTTAAAGTGTTGAGAATGTATTTAGGCAAATACATTCCTGGGGAACATTTATTTCTACATTAAATAAAAATTACATCCTTTGGAATGTATAACTTTAATTCCAGGTTTTAATCGCTGGCGAGCATGTTGGTTTTTATTGCTTTTTCATTGGACTAAATATATGTTTTCCTTAGACTAAATATATTTTTACTGTTTTAACATTTTATTACACACAAAAAAAACTTTGAACATTCTATTTACAAAAGCAAGTTTTAACGGAATTTAACGAATTTAAAAGCAAACATGAAAAGGTTAAAACATACTAGTCGTGGATTTAAGAATCACAAAAAAATGTCGCCGAAAAGACGACTGGTAAAAATGTGGCATAAAAGTTACATTTGATATATGCTAAAAAATAAATTAGAATTTTTTGTCAGGACAAAATGCACCATTTCACCCCAAAAATCGATTTTATCAAACATTTGGGTGAATACCTAGCAAAATGGGCGAGTAAATCACACGGCCCCTATAGTATAATTGAACCTAAAATTCTGTATTTAAAAACACGAATTAAAAGAAAAATTGGCTTATTTATTCAATCACAATAAACACCCGATCATAAATACAAAAAAAATGTTCAAATCTATAATAAAATATCTTCAAAGACTACTATAGACTTACTGGCTCATTTAAAGACATTTGGTGCCAAATTGTCTGTCTTCTGCCTTAAGAAAAGTGTCCCCTCAAAAATGTACCACATAGATGTAAACATCTGAGAACTTCAAATGTTCTCCTTCTTTCTGCCTGTCTCTCCCTCCCTCTCCCACCTCTCTCTCCCTATCTCATATACATTTACCAAATATAATTTTAAAAAAATAACTCAGAGTAATTTTGGAGCGAGGAGCGCGGAGCGATAAAACAACCGCTCTTTAGCCCTAAATGGAGTTGCTCCCGCTCCACTCCCGCTGAATATAAAATGAGTCCTCCTCCCCTTCGCTTCAGTCAAAAGGAGCGTGCTCCTGGAGCGCGCTCCTTTTTGGAGGGCTCCGTAACGCCCTGTATATATATATATATATATATATATATATATATATATATATATATATAATTTCTTGATAATAATCATTCAGAAGATTAGCTATGAGTTCCTTCATGGTGCTTAATGATACCTTCTCTCCGGCAGTTATTGTATATATATATATATATATATATATATATATATATATATAAAAAAATATAAAAAAAACTTATAGTCCCAAGTCTTCCAGTCGAAAATCACTCATGTAAGTCAATTTATTTTTTACAGTTATTATATTAGTTTATTTCTAACACTATTTTAAGGGATCATCAGTTGTTTACCATGAAAAACTGTTTCGGGAATTTAATATATATATATATATATATATATATATATATATATATATATATATATATATATATATATATATATAATCTTTATACAATAACTCTTGCTCGTACAACAGCTTTGCTTTCACCAAAGCCTTTATCAGATGATAACTCTTGGGTCACACACACACACACACACACACACACACACACATACATATATATATATATATATATATATATATATATATATATATATATATAAAATTTAAGTTCTTTAACTAAAACAATTCAAGAGTTGTCCTGGTTGAAATTAATTCCCACACGTTCTTAAAACAATTTTTCTTAAAGACATATATTATCAAGTCTCCAGGATGTATTTCAAAGTAAAAATTGATAAATTATTAAACATACTAATGAAGAAAATCTTTAATATTATGTATCTCACTTAAATGTAATTTTTTCTAACGTGTTGACAAAATGAAGATTTAGTTTTATTGTGTTTAATAACACAATAAAACTAAATCTTCATTTTGTCAACACTTTGTTTCGTTTATTTTTTCATTATGTTTCCCTTTAAATTTTCATCAACAGAACAGGATCTATTTCGCAGAACGAAAAATCTATTCAGGATAATTAATTATTAATTTAGAACGCAAACTACCTAAATAGTGATTAAAATTTTGGTAGCCATTTGCAATTTTGCGTATTTGTAGCAAACCTTCAATGGCTCGATCTTTATTTTACTAAAGGAAATTTTACTAAAGTAAATGTAATTAATTAAATAAGATGGGGAGGTACTGTTGCCACATCTGGGGAGGTGCCGCTCAGAGGACGCTTTCCTGCCTTGACGGAGTACAAAACCGACTTCGAAATGTAGTGGGTGATGTCCTGTTCTCTTCCCTGCAGCCTCTTTCTCACTAAAGAGACTATGCTAGTCTTTCTCTGCTCTATCGTTATTTTAATGGTAGGTGATAACGTGAGTGCCAATCTTTGTTGCCATCCTATAAAACATTTACAACAAAAACTCGTCTAGCTACAACCACTGCCAATAATTTCCCTTTCTTACTCTTTGTGCCTAGAACTAAACGAAACTTTAATAAGAAAAGTTTCTTCCCTAAAACTACCCGTCTGTGGAACGCAATACCACAGGGCTGCTTTCCAGCCTACTACAACATGGTTGTTTTCAAGTCCACTGTTGAGCCACTCTCTTAAATAAGCAAATTCTGACCAGTTACAACCATCGTTACTAACCCTAACCCGATGTTGCCTCAAGGTCAACCTAATAAACTTATCAAACCTTATCCTCGAGTGGCATTTAGGTCTTGTTAGCAAAAGATCGATTGGAATTAAAATATTTAATAGAAAATAACAGAAAACCTTGAATGACATAATTGACTGGCTAGTCAGAATCAAATATCCATTTGTCAGATACATTGCTATTTAGTTTCCAGATTGAAAAGTATGAACATTGTTATGGGATAGGCTAGTCTACCTATTTCAGAATAAAAGGACTTACTCAGACAAAATAAAGACTAACATCTAAGCGACGGCGGCAGCGAAGTGTAACAGTTATGAAGCCAAGCGAATGACGCGCACTCCTGTAACATTCTTCTGTTAATACATGTCTGTTTATTATACCACTGTGTTTGCCTAGATTATTACCGGCCTACAGGGCCACAACAGAAAGATAACTTTATGTGTTAGAGATAGCATTTTCTGTGTGGCACCAGAGAATTACACGTGTTCAGGTTATCTAGAGAAGACATTTCATTTCGAATCCATGGAATAATGCGGGTCATTCACTGCTCGTTGTGAAATGGTGTGATTCTCTTTCTATTAATGGATACCTGTTTTATGCTCATTAAAGGTCAGATATGAGAACAAAATTGGGAGGTTAAAGAATTTTAATTCCAATAGGTGTAATTAATTAATTAGCTGAGACAAAAAAGGAAGGCATTTCTTGAGACATCCCAGGTGTCTAATTGGCATTGATGTCACAGAATGTGGCTGGTACAAATATCGAGAACATTCATAAGCACTACACACACACATACACACACAACATACACACCCATTTATATAAAATATACACATCCCTTTCCGACCTATTGTCTCTTACATAGGAAATGACTCTTACACGATAGCACAATATATCGTTAAAATATTAACACCTTCGCTGGGCAAAATCAGCCCCGCACATATAAAAATATTAGACAATAATCTCCATAAATAAAAAAATATATATGCATAACAAAACCATGACAACCTAAGATATACTCCCCATATATATATATATATATATATATATATATATATATATATATATATATATATATATATATATATATATATGGTAAGTCAATGAAAATTGATAAGACCTGCAAATGGAAGCAAATCGATATCTTCAGTTGTTCAAAACAAGGAGCAGTTTAGTTAATAAAAAACATTTATTTTTCTTCTCTTTCATTCCTTAAACCAGGTTTTTCAAAGATTAAAATCTTATCATCAGAGGAAAAATTATGATTGATAAGTTGACAGGATAGGACTGTCAATGTTTCAAATTTGAAAGAGTTTTTTAAAAAAAATTTAAAGTTCAAACGGGCATGGGAATCTCCAATAACGAAATAAAAAAAAACGTGGGGCTCAGAAATATTGGTAAATCCAGAAGAATCTGTATAAAAATCCAACGACGACGATTCCACTCAGGTCTTGCTTCCATTTGCAGGTCTTATCAATTTTCATTGACTTACCATATTTTTGCTCTATCCAGTATATTGAGCTTTCCTTATTTCACAATAGGTCCAACTCTCTAAAAGTTTACCTTTTAGTTATAATTTACATATATATATATATATATATATATATATATATATAGAGAGAGAGAGAGAGAGAGAGAGAGAAATACCAAGAACCATCTTACAAAGCATAAAAATAACAATTCCAACCCATCCCTCCATGAAAATCCCATTATTGACATATGCAAACACATAACAAACATGACTTACTTAACATTTAGAAACAAATATTACAAAGAAAATGTGTGTCCTTCTATGGGCAATCCGTTTAGTTGAGTTTTAGCCTGTTTACTTTTATATTTTTTAGAATCTGACCCTTTCATTGACGGAATGAGGTAAACAGAAGTAACAATTTCTAACGCTTTTGTGTCGGTGAGTTAAGTAAAAAGTCTCCACGGTGACAAACGGTGAATCTCTGTAACTTGCTACAACTGAAAGAATGATCGGGTTGGAATAAATATCTTTAGAAAAAATCTCATGCAGAATGTATATATTTGTGCCAATAACATAGTGCAAGCAGAAAATGAAAGATAAGGCTCGTCTGAATTAAGTATAGATATGTTAGACGGACTACAACACAAATATATCGATTAAAACTGACTAAACTTTCTTACAAAAAAATTAACGAAAATTCATCTCTCTCTATCAACGCCGTTATTGACATAAGTAAGCAAATAATGAAAATGACTCATTTTAAATTTAAAAACAAATATTACGAACAAAATTTTGCTTCCCTTATGTAGCGTGTTTTAGCCTGTTAACTTTGATACTTTTAAAAATCTAGTCTTTTCAATCATAGATGACCACAAGATACTACATATTTCAGGCTGATTTTCTTCCCTCAAAGTATAAAAACAGAAAACTTGGCAAAGAAATATAAGTCCGTAGAACCCTTCTTAAATTTTATACACAAAAAACTGACTATATTATACCTTTCTTAGACATAATAATAAAAAGATTACAAAATGCTTTAACTTTTCAGATCTATCGCAACCTAACAATGGCAACGAAATTTTATTAGGTGTCTATTTGCAAGCTCTTAGATTATGCAATTCACAACGAGAGAGAAAGAGAGAGAGAGAGAGAGACCTACTTCAGCCTGTAAAGGTGTCTGTGCGGGGAGTATATAGTGAAGCAATGGTTACGTAATCCGTAATCGCACTTTTTCTTAAGAAAAGTCAATGACGACTAGACACATACCAACATAAGCATAGAATGGTAGGCGTTCATTTGGAGTTTTCCTCCTCTTAGACTTGTTTCACAACCAAAGCTTGAGAGTCTAGTCTACCCTACTACTATGTAATCCATAGTTGGAGGGAGGATATATGGATAAATGGATTTACAATTTCCCTAAAGGTCACTTTAATCTTAGGCAAAAGGTCAAGGAACTATAAAAATATTTTTTTTATAACTAGACATTTTTAAATGAATAAAAAAAAACACTGATCTAATCTATTATTGTATTATCTATTAATGTGAGTGGGTAGTGTAGTATCGGTTCTCTTGTCATACAACCATCCTCCCAGGAATTACCTCCTCCTTCTTTAAAAGAAGTTGAAATAATACTCCTCGTTTGGGTGAAGGAATAATGTCGTATCTCATCTCTTGTCATTTGACCATCTTCCCAGGGACTACCTTCTCCTTTTTTGGAGTGGGGGTTATGAAGTATCTGTTCTGTTGCTATAATAAAATACTCACAGGCATTACCTTGTCCTTTGATGGGGCGATCATCCCAGGTATTACCTCTTCTTTTTTATCTTCTCAGCTTGGGGCGGGGGTAGTATTCTATCAGTTCTGCTGTCATATTATCATCCTCTCGGTCATTACCTCCTCTTTTGGGGTTCAGTGTACTTTCACCATGGTATCTTCCCATGCTAGCAAAAATATGCGACCGGAGTATTTGTTGGTATATGTATATATTAGCTGACACGACACGGCGTTTTCCGGGAGTATTAATACTTATAAAATTTTCTTTCGTATTTCTTTTTAAAGTCAGGCGTTTTGATTCACTTTTTTACCAGCCTTTTATCATTTTTAAATGTGTACAATGTATCTTTTATTTCTTGCAAAGAACTCCATTGTTTCTTACACAATAAAGACAGGATGAGGAACTAAACTACTACCACTGCTACTCTCTCACAAGACGAAGTATATATATATATATATATATATATATATATATATATATATATATATATATACACAGACACACACACATATATATATATATATATATATATATATATATATATATATATATATATATATATATATATATATATATATATATATATATATATATATATATATATGCGGGTTAGCCACGGCGGTTAGCAATCTGACTACCAAGTAAGGATAACTTCGATATTGAGGTTCGAATCGTGTGACCGGCAGGAATTGCCTCATCCTATACTGATGATTTCAGGGTAGCATGAAACACATGTGTAAGTAGGTTGACAACAAGCAGTCATTTATAGCATAACTACAATACTTTAGGCCCCGCCTCTTAAGTTCTGTTTATAGCTTGCTTATGTGCCCGCTGAATTTGGCATTTAGACGTTTATTTACTCTTCCATTTCGAACGGTAATGCGGGTTGGCCACATGGTTTAGCGCTAAGGATGACTTTGACATTAGGGTCTGAATAGTGTGACCGGGTGTGGTCTCTCATACTGATTATTGCAGGGTAGCATGTAACACATGTGAATATGGGTCAATTTGAAAATAATATTAATTTATAAATAATTGTTATATATATATATAATATGAGGGCATAACTCTCTTAAAATTTAAAATATAACATATTTTATGAAATTTAGATCATACGTATGAAATTTTCTGGGGAAGACAATGGAAGTGATCCTAAATCTCTAAGTGCCCTCCAAACCTAAAGTAGCTATGGATGTCGAACTGATGATTGCACGGTAGCTAAAACTATGACACACTGATAATGAGAATTTTGTTATCGTGTGTAGATCATTAATAAACAAAGGGGAATCTATATAAGCACTGTACGTGTTTTCGTTTCATGTCTTGTGTGTATTAACAAAAAAAAACGACAACGGATCAAAAGCTACAAAAAGCCTCTTGCATGTTGAACCCCCGTAAGAAAGTTAAGGGACTGCGATACACAGTTCTTATTTAAAGATCTATGTTACACCATGCTTATTTCACGGTGCTTTCTGCATACATCTGTATAATTTACTCTCAATAATAATAGTTATTTAGAAATAATAAAATAATAAATAATAAATAATAAATAATTAAAAATAAACAATAAGAAACAATAAATAATGAATAATAAATAATAATAAATAATAAAAAATAAATAATGAATAATAAATAATAATAAAAAAAAATAATAAATAATAAATAATAATAAATAATAAAAAATTAATAATAAATAATAAATAATAATAAATGATAAAAAATAAATAATAAATAATAATAAATGATAAATAATAAATAATAAATAATAAATAATAATAAATGATAAATAATAAATAATAATAAATAATAAATAATAAATAATAAATAATAATAAATAATAAATGTCTTTCAAGATCAATAGTATTAAGCATAAACATTAATCTTTCTTTTGTAAAATTATAATTGTCATTTTCAGCTAAGTATTCTTTAAATAAATAGAACGAACAATTTTCTTATTTATTTAAAATTGTAGAAATTTAATTCTTTTTAAAAACAATAAATATTTTCTGTCTTCTCACCGTAAAAATAATTGCCAGTAAAATATTCTTCAAATCAATAACACAAATGTCACTTTTTAAAATGTACTAGCAAATATATGCTCCCTACGGGCGCATATTTTTGCTAGTTGTTTTATTTAATTGATTAGTAAAATGTGTATACATATAAAAAGAAAGAAAATCACATCACCCTTTATTTTAATAAATAAAACACGGAATAATAAAAAACATAGTTTTTAAACAAAATTTACCCTTTACGGCGTAAAATGGAAAACAAAAAATCCTAAAATCACTTATAATAATAATCGAAGTTTTTCAAATCGAAAAACGGTGTACCTAAAATAAAACTAACAATTAAAAAAAATAGTGAACACGATTCTAAATTTAGTTATTTAATTGCTCAGTAAAATGTGTCTGTTTTTTTTTACAAAAAAAATGTAATTCTTAATAAAAAAAAAATCAATGTAAATATATCGCTTTTGAGCGACTTGCACGATAAATCTCAGAGAATGTGTTGTTTACATGTTATTAATCAAATAACACGCCCTGTCTTGGGTCTATCTCTCTCTCTCTCTCTCTCTCTTATTTCTCTGTCTCGCTCTTTCTCTCTCTCTTTCTGTTTCTCTCTTTTTCTCTCTCTTTTCTCGCTCTCTCTCTCTTTCTGTTTCTTGAAATAAAACTTTCTGTGCGTTCGAAATAAAACGTTACACTTAATAATCACAGGGCAGCTAACCAAATGTTTGGGTGGACACCGGCTATTCCATTATATTACATTACAATCTAATTTAATTATGTAACTCAATTATATAGATAAAAAACAATGTCTTTAATTAATTCTATTTATAATTTTTATTAAGATTATCATTATCGAGGAAAATATTTCAAATACATCTGGAAATCTAAAAAAACAATCGTGCGTGTAAAGTTGCGAATATTAATTTATTAGAAGCTTTAAAACAAATTAATTATGTAAATTTGAAAGACGCGTTATGTTTAGGAAAGTTTTGAAATGAGTATATATAGGAGCTGATAAGTAGATATCATGAGTGTATATTATCGAATATTAATTTATTAGAAGCTTTAAAACAAATTGATTATGTAAATTTGAGAGACGCGTGAGGGTTGGGAAAGTTTGGGAATGGGTATATACATAGGAGCTGATAAATAGATATAAAAAGAGATCGATCAAAACTAATAATATAGTTTCGACTTCAGACAGACAGCAATATACATAATCTTCATTATTAATATATTTATTTAAAATTGTACTTAGTCGAGGGGACGATATAATTTTATTTGAGAACAATTCATTTTAAAATCGGTAAAGTCGACTTTTTTACGTTAGCGACATCATATTAATCATCAATCACCACCCTTGCTAATCAGACGATCTCATGGATTTTAAATGGGTGTGAAAGGTGATAACGTACGTACACCATGAAGTGGCTTCGTATATTATTATACAGGTTGTTGAACTAGACTACTTTGCACGTTCATCTGCGCGGCTTTTAAATATCACACACGGATTGAAACAATGGACAACGGCGTCAGTGAATCCAAATACAACGGGTCAATTCCACTGATTCAAGTGCTTCAATCACGTGCTATACGACCATAAACTACCACATATGCAAATATTGCACGATTTTTTTTACTTCACCTTTTTAACTATGGAAACTTGTACATAAACTTTTGACTCACTCTCATAAATATGGAAGCACACAAAGAAACTTTTAATATCATTTCTATAATTAAAAGGTTATTAACGTTGAGTTTAAAGGTTGCGTATCGACGGGCGACTTGCGAATTACTCATTTCTTCCTATTTGTTTTGTTTTGTTTTGTTTTTCGGTTGTTGCCCTTCTTAATTAGATTTTTGACGGATCCAATTACGCCTATTATTCTAATTAATTAATTATTACGCAAGACAAACGCTAGGTCCTGCTTGAAATGGAAACGCACGTGTTTCTATAAAGCACACACACATACACACACGCACGCACACACACACGCACACGCACACCTTTTCTCTCTGTCTCTGTCTCTGTCTATGTCTCTGTCTCTGTCTCTGTCTCTGTCTCTCTGTCTCTCTCTCTCTCTCTCTCTCTCTCTCTCTCTCTCTCTCTCTATATATATATATATATATATATATATATATATATATATATATATATACATATATATGCATCAACAGAAATATGTTGTCACGTCCGGTCCATTCAGTAGCAGACAAGATCAAACATATATTAAAACATATAGTTAGGGAGAGAGAGAGGGAGAGAGAGAGAGAAAGAGAGAGAGAGAGAGAGAAAAAAAAGAGAGAAAGAGAGAGAGAGAGAGAGGGGGGGTACAGGGCTTTTCAATTACGGAGGAAGAAGAAGGGGGAAAGTAATCCACATATATTTATCATATGAGAAAATAAAAATCAAGAGGGTGTTATGTAAGTTGAGTATACTACCTCCCACAAATAAAGGAGACGGTAATCCTGCGAGGATGGTATCGCGAGGAACGAACGTATACTATATTGCTTCCCCTAAAAAAGGAGGTAATGCATGGGAGGACTGTATCGTGACGAATGAAAATATACATAAGCATAAACTGTTTTAATGTTAATATAATTAGGATAGGTGGAAAACTATTCGCATTTATTCATTAAGATGATATTAAAAACAATGAAAAGTGTTATTGTTCACGTAAAACACCGAATTTAAAATTAAGCGGAAAAATAATTTTATTTATTGGTTTGCAGTTTAAGTGAAACACGTTTATATTTCAGACTAGGTATATTTATCATTTTTCAGGAAAAATGTTGAGCTCTTACGGAGAAGGTAATTCTTGGGAGGACGGTCTTGACAGCCTAAAATCAACCGCAGCTAGTCAGTTGTCCTGCGGTTGGGTGCCTGAAGCTGTGGCATGACCCTTCCGGCTTCTTTCTACTGGACAGGCGGCCGCGTTCGAATCCTCACCGTGTGGTTCGGACCAGGCCTCTAGCTCGAGAATAATTGGTCGAAGGTACAGTCATAGCATCGGTTAACACTTGGCTTCAAAGGAAACTCTCCTTAAATGATAAAGCCAAAGCGTGCGCCACTTACGTATTTCCTATCATTCTTTTACTGATTGGCCGTACACCCGGTGCCTGAGAAAGACCTAAAGGTCCCACTGCGTCTTCTGCCCTCGTTTCTTTAGGACAGGAAGAGGCACTGGGTTCAACGTTTGTGTGAGGGAAGCTTGGGGATGCACGACTTGACGTGTCATCGACACGCTGAGAGACTGGCTTTCCTGAGTCGAACATTGACAGAGGAATCTGCGTGGAACACCGTGGTCGATAACGCCTTTCCTAACCTTGTTCTCGGCCATACAGTCGAGGGTCGTCGTCGGCTAAGAGTTAGATCGTAGTTTATCAGAGAGTGCCGAGTCGCGCTCAATAAGCTTCCTCGGTCCAGTGACCTTTCTCGGTCTTCTAGAGTGGGCAGCTGACGATCTGTTCGTCGAACGGTTCGGGTGATCGGAGGAGGAGATCCGCTCCGAATGAAGTTGGGCGCCAGGGACGAATTATCTTAACTCTGAGTTCACTCTGACCTGGCGATTGACATGGAAAGCGCTACCTCTCAATGCAATACAACAGTTCTAGAATGGAGGACTTGCCTGAGTGTCATCGCTGCGACATGTTCGAAGCAGAAACGACCGATCACGTTTTCATCCAATGTCACGAACTTCGGCAGTACTGGGGTATTTCAACGATGTGACGGCTCGTATCGATCCTAAGTATCCTCTGTCGCTAAACGTATCCTACGTAATTGACAACGTCTGGCCGCCGTGGCACACAGAGAGAGAGAGAGAGAGAGAGAGAGAGAGAGAGAGAGAGAGAGAGAGAGAGAGAGAGAGAGACGAATGGTGTTCATCACGACCCTGTCCTTAACGGGAATGGTGGTGTAGACGTCGCGTCTGAGAGATGACCAAGGGGTTGAATGATTTGCTGATCAGGATCTGATTGCTTTCTTTAAGCATCAGCTTGTCAAGATCAGATGTTATAGAAAATGATTACATTACTCGATCTTTGAAAAAGGTGGATACAAGTAACGAGCTTGTATGTACAAAAAGGAGTCAAGTATGAGTACATGTTCCCTGCCTGAGCATGGCGCATGCGGTTCCTAAACCTGTCGGACCTCAGCTCTTCGGGTAAGTTTAGTCTTTTCGCTAGTCGAGTAAATGAGTCTCCCTCGGTAATATAAATCCTTCAAGATGCCCACTCCCCATTTTAAATTTGTTGTCCTCAGCCTCTCTCAAATTGCATTTATCTTGGAAAGACATTACCCATTCTCCTAACTCCCACATGTTTTCTTTTTATCCATTTTAGATCCCACTCCCATTTAGAGATTGATCTGCTCGTTTTTGGTTCTGAACAAACAGAAAACAGTGGGCGGTCTATTATTAAGAAGGGGTTTAACTAACCGGCTTTTACTTTTTTTTCCTACCCCCATTATACTCAAATGAATTTCTGTATATATAACCATATTTATGAAAAATAAATAATTCCACGTGTAGTATCTGTTCTCCACATCTCAGCGACATTTGACGTTTTACTAATGCCGAAAGTAAATTTAAATTTAAATTGAAAATGAAATTCAAAAAAAAGTTTATTAAACGCTATCCTTTTTTTTTATAAAAAATCTCTTTATATAATTTTATTAATAACTAGCTGGACCCATCCCCCGACGTTGCCCGGGAGAAATATAAAAGAATGAAATAAAATTTGTCAACATCCGACACAACGCAAATAGGTCACACCGGATAATTGTAATGTTTAGAATAATTTCTGGTTTGGAATTGTTGAAGGGTGAAAAGAGGGAGAAAAGAATGAGGGGAGAAGGGAGACGCGGTTGTAGGAGTCTTCTTGTCTATCCCATGGTACCGGTATTTCCCCAGAATGTTTCGTTTTGAGTAAACACCCGCTCTATCTATGATAATGGACACTTTTAAAATTAAAGAGGCCTACAGAGCCCTATTAAAACCAATTCCCCCGTTATCTTTGTATAGAAATTCCTTTTTTGTGAGGAACGAAAAAATAAAAATGAGTATGCCTCCTGAGCACTACTGAAACACACAAATATAATTAAGGTGGCCTGCAGAGCACTAATAAACCATGGGTGTTCGAAGAGAAATGATGATGTTCACAATAGTTTAAGTACTACATATTACATTGATTTCTTTTCAAATTACTACATAATAACGTTGAATGAAAAAATCCGATCTATAGTCCTCCGTTTACCCCCCCCCCTCGTAGGCAAAAGTTTAACAATGTAAAAAAATGGTGTGAGTCGACTGGGGTCGTACCCTAATGATCTCGGTCGTGAATCTACGTTGATAACATCTTACCAACGAAAGCGAGTAAAAATCTTTTGAAAAATAGGTCACTTAAACGAAGCCTGTAGCTGGCATGCGTTTTATTTTACGATCCGCCAGAAGGTGTCCAAATTTAGGGTCCAGCCGTCACACATTTTGGGTCATTTCTATACGATGAAATCGATGTTTTATTCAATTTTTTAAATATTATGCGTGTGAAAGGTGTAGGATTCAGAAAATGTCAACTGTATGATCTCGAGTATCTTGGCGTATATTGACTTTATTCAAAAGTCATGTCGCTGACGTAATTGTAGACGCCATGTTAAATAATGAAAAACTGTAGGGAACTATGGTCGAGAATTGCATTCTCTAAACACCAGAATGAGTATAACTGTATACGTAATTGGTAGAAATAACGTAATCCGATATTCTCGAAAATCAGCAGGAATAGAGAGAGCATACATTAAATGTGTACGTAATCTTTTGTATTTTGTAGGAAATTAATAGCAGACAAATAGTAAATATTAATGAGCATGCTTTTGAAAAGTAGACATGGTTTATTAGTTCACGGTGTCGTTGGAAGAGTGTTAGTACTAAAGGTTTGGGGAAAATGTTTTTGCTACTACCTATATAGAGTATGTTTTTGGGAGTCTGAGATGGTTGACTAAAAGTAATATGTAGTGTTAGATGGAGAAAATAATCACAAATTTACTAGGACACGCCCGAGTTAATGAGCGTTATGTAGTTGTGAGTTTAGTAGCCTGTGATGTGTGTGGTTATTTTCCTATTCTTGACAAAGGTACAGCAGAAAAAGCGTCTTAACTTTATATAGAAGATAATAATAATAATAATAATAATAATAATAATAATAATAATAATAATAATAATAATAAAATAATAATAATAATAATAATAATAATAATAATAATTGTAAATATAGTAAAACGATTGCGTATATAGAAGTAAATTTGGCAATACTAATTGGAAATGTATATTGCAAAATATTAATCTATTAGAAACTTAAACAGATTATGCAGATGAATGAGATTTGTTTGAAGTGTTTGGATATTACTTTATATACGTATTTCAAAAATATCATTGTATCTTAAGAATTAAATAAGCATTACTGGCTTGGATGCTAATATTGTTAGACTTTGTCGAAAAATACTTTAGCATTTATTCATTTATATATACTAGCAAATATATGCTCCCTCCGGTCGCATATTTTTGCTAGGCCGCCGCGTCAGAAATTAACGCTAATGTGTAAACTGATGTAGCCTCAGTCATATTTCTTGGGTGGTTATACGTTGATATTCTTTATTTATGACCAAACATAGTTGTAGATGTAAATAATGAAAAAAGAAATTTCGACCCACCCCGATTTTTGTATTAACCGTCTCCATAAATAGAAATATTTTTAATAATTTTTAAATCAATATTTATTTTAATTAAACAATTTGATTCAGTAAAATCGTTAAAATCAACAATTTAAAGAACTGAATACAGCAAACAGTATTTTTTGAATCGGAAGAAAGGCGTACATAAAATAAGACAATAAAAAATCTGTATTCTTTTACTGTAGGATCTATGCTGACTTTGACGATGATCCAAACACTAACCCTAACACCCACTTTGACTCTGACCCTAACCCTAACGATGGAGTCAAAGTTAGCGCGGGTCCTAAAGTGTAATAGCACCAAAAAATCGAATATAGTAAACATGGTTACTTATGTAAAAGGTCTCGGAAAGAAAGTTTACCTAATTAAATTTGTTAGAATGTGTGTGTGTGTTTGTGTTTGTGTGTGTGTGTGTGTGTGTGTGTGTCTTAGTAGTAATTTTTAAATCGATTTTTATTTAAATTAAACAATTTGATTCAATAAAATTGTTAAAATCAACAATTTAAAAAAAAACTAAATACAGCGAACAGTATTTTTCGAATCAGAAGAAAAGTGTTTATAAAATGAAACAATGTAAAAAATCCGTACTCTTTTATGTGTGTGTATGCGCGTTCGCGCGTGTGTGTGTTTTTAATTACCTTTTTTAATTAAACAATATGTTTCTAAAATCAGTTATATTATTTTTGTTGTTGACAGAAAAGAAATAAAATCACATCTTTTATTTTAATAAATAAAACCTGGAATAATAACAGTTTGTGAATTAAAAGCTTAACAGCGTAAGTTAAAGTAACACGGTAAATGCCAGCGTTTGTTTACAAATTACGCGCTTGTATTGCGTCCAAACTGAATTGACGGAGGGAGATTGTTTCAATGGATTTACGTTCCGCACGCTGTTTAATCAATTGGACGTAGATAAAATAACTACGTAACTGATTAATTTTTAAATCAATTATTATTTTAATTAAACAATTTGATTCATTCATTATAATTTATAAGTAAGATTAGTAGCGAGCAAAATTACTTAAATACATGATGAAATCTGAATGAAACGATCCTGAGTGTATATTTAAGAATACTAATTTATTAGAAGTTCAAAAGCAATTAATTATGTAAATTGAGAAATGCCCATAGTGTTTATGCCGGTTTTTTTCATAGTATATAATGAAGCTAGTGGACTTAGTAAATAGTTGTACAACTTTGATGGAGTTTCGGCTTCAGACAGACAGACAGATACATAAACTCCATTATTAATACTAGCAAATATATGCTCCCTCCGGTCGCATATTTTTGCTAGGCTGCCGCATCAGAAATGAAGGCTCACGCGTAAGCCAATGGAGCCCCAGTCATATTTCTGTGGTGGTTAGACATTGATTTTCTGTGTTTATGACCAAGAATATTTTTAGTTGAAAATAAAGGAAAAAAAAATTCGACCGTACCCCGATTTTTGTTGTACCCTCGCCCATAAATAGAAAGACCTGTAGTTTAAAAAGAAAGAAAAAAATGTTTTGTACCCTCCTCAATTTTTTTATATTACCAGTCATTGAAATATCTTTTAGTTAAGAAAAAAAAAAAATTTTTTTTTGACCGCCTTCCCCCAATTCTTTTATCTTCCCCCCCCCATACATGTAAATATTTTTAATTAAAAAGGAAAATAAAAAAAACCTAACCCTAACTGTAACGACGGGGGCAAAGTTAGCGTGGGTCCTAAAATGAAAAAGCACCAAAAAATCAAATACAGTTAACACAGTGGGTGTGTGTGTGTGTGTGTGGGGCGGGGGGGGGTTGTTTAATGACCTTTTTTAATTAAACAATTTGATTTTACAATCAGTTGTATAGTTTTCCAGTACAATGTGAGGTCGTGAAAAAATGATAATATTGGATATGAAAGTATTAAGAAATCAAATACAGTAAACACGAAAAGTTTTTTAATTCTCGGAAAGAAAAAGTTTACCTGAACTGTGTGAGTGTGTGGGTGTGTGCGCGCGCGCGCGCGTTTTTATATAGTAATTTTTAAATCAATTATTATTTTACTTAAACAATTTGATTTAATAAATGTGTGTTTTAAAACATAATGGCTAAGAATAAACAAACTTAGGACGGTTTTAAAAATAGAAAACTGAGCACGGTGAATACCAGCATTGTTGTTTACATATTTAACGTGCCATATTAACATCGTCTGCTTAATCAGATCGCCATATTTAATTACCGGAGGGAGGGAGGACACTACTGATTAAAAAGCCAATCGTCTGCTTAATCAGATCGCCATATTTAATTACCGGAGGGAGGGAGGACACTACTGATTAAAAAGCCAATCGTCTGCTTAATCAGATCGCCATATTTAATTACCGGGGGGAGGGAGGACACTACTGATTAAAAAGCCAATCGTCTGCTTAATCAGATCGCCATATTTAATTACCGGAGGGAGGGAGGACACTACTGATTAAAAAGCCACACGGCTGCTAAATCTGATCGCCATATTTAATTACCGGAGGGAGGGAGGACACCACTTATTAAACACCCAATGACTTTGCAATTTTAACAGTACTCGCGTTGAAATGGTTTAGAAAACACGCCGGTTATGATGAAAATGTCTGTAATTAATTGTATGAATAATTTTTATTAATATAACCTCATCGGAAAATATTGTGAATACATATGTAAATTTGATAATAGCAGTTATAAGTGTATATTTGTAAATATGAATTTAATTGAAGGTTTAAAGGAATGGCTTATGTAAATAGGAAAACCCATCTGGTGTCTTAACGGCTTTTAATGACAGTATATAAAGAATTTCAAAAAGATTAGTTTCAGTAAAAGAAAATTAGTTTCAGTAAAATAGTCATACTGGAGTTTCGGCTTTAGACAAACAGACAGATACATAAACTCCATTATTAATATATATATATATATTTAAGAGAGTAAATATGAAATAAAATTTCAGCCAAAATGTAAAATTGGTTAAAGAAATGTGTACAAACAATGTAACAATACAGTGAAAACAAAGACACAAACAGATCAATATAGCGGGACTAAAATATTTCGGTCGAAGATTTCGACTATACTCGTTTGGTGATATCATCAAATAATATTGCCAAACGAATATGATTGAATCCTTCTGACCAAATTGTCTGGGTCCCGCTATATTGATGTGTTTGTGTCCTTTTTTTTCACTAGATTGTTACTTTGTTAGTCCGACATTTCCTTTACCAAGTTTACATATATATATATATATATATATATATATATAGCACTAGATGAAGTGAAAAAATAAAATAAGGTGCGAATCAAATTTTATTAGCATTCAATGTTCAAGCAAAGTACTTTAAAGTCCTTAACTCATGAGATTTCAAAGAAAATCTTCTCCTCAGAGGACCATTACCGCAATGACATTACTGCAGGTATTAAAATTAAACTTTGAAAATACATAAAAAATATATATAAAATACATAAAAGTATATAAAACATCAAATATATCGGCCCAAAACATAATTTTTTGCTGAACTTATACAGTTCATCCAAGTCATAAAGTTTAAAACAGATTCAAGAAAGATATCAAAGAGGTTGATTAAAAAACAATCTAGGTGGTGAACGGTATTCCAAAAACGAAAAAGTTATGCAGGCGGGAAATTTGTTTGCTATCGATGCAGTATATGATAGTGAAAAGTGTATCCAAGGTGTATGCAAATTAATAAAACGATAGAAAAAAACAAATCATATGAAAAGTTCAGAAAAAAACTCACTAGGTGTTGAATATTATAATGTCCAAATTCAGGGTTCTTATATATATATATATATATATATATATATATATATATATATATATATATATATATATATATATATATATATGGGTGTGTGTGTGTGTATAGATAGATAAACAGATAGATAGATTGAAATTTACAGAGAGAGACAGAGAGAGAGAGAGACAGAGAGAGAGACAAAGACAAAGACAGAGACAGACAAATATAAACAGACAGGAATGAAGAAAATGATTGAGAGAGAGAGAGAGAGAGAGAGAGAGATCTAGAAAGAGAGACAGAGGCAGGAGATTTGAAGATCTCAATCTCTATGAATCAATCAGTGAATAAATGAAGCGATCGTTAAGCTGCTTAGACTTTTTGCAAGGAACTCAGCAGAACATTTTTGCGAAGGTCACAAGGTGATAGGAACAACTTTAAGAAGAAAAAAAGAACCGCTTTTAAAAGAACCTCCCGGGGGAATCAAAGAGATTCTTCAACCACTTTTCCCTTCACTAATATCCATTAACACCTTTCGCCAAAGTGCATCTAAGAATAAAACTCTTAACCCTGATCCCCACCCGCACCCTTCTGAAGTTGGATTTTCTTGGCTAATTCCCAAAAGATGAATGATAAATAAATAAGATCCGGAATAAAAAAAAAGGGGGAAATGGCTAAAAAATGACTTCTTGTTCCAGCTATATCGTTATCTTAAGAAAGATGTTTAGCAATTCATGGCCGCTTATGTATTGGAGAATATCTAATCGCCGACTGACATTGGGAAGAAAGAAAGAAATATGACCCCTCCTCAGAATAATATATGTCTCTAAGCATGAACCCTGAAAAGATGTCAACACGATAAAAAAATCTATAGAGAAGTAAGTGTTGCACAATCATTACTCGCCCCTCTGTCAGTCAGACATTGCTTAAGCACAGTGGCAATAAAGACATTCAAATTACTAGTGGTGTTACTCTTTACATCTGGGTAATACCGGTTTAACACAACAGTGGAGAACTTCTTTGACTTCATCAGATTATCTTAACAATTACTAATCACATAAACAGATAGAGTCTTGTTGTGTAAATCACACGTAGCAGTAGTACACGCCGCAGTGATGTTGATCTTTTTCTTTTTCTTTCAGTCGTTTTCTATTTTAACAGCAACGGTTGTAAAAGTTATTAAAAATAATAGCACAAAATCATATTGGGTGTAATTTTTTTCGGGTGTTTTTTAAATTTATTTCCCAGTATAAGGTATAGTACACGGTGGGTTTTCCTCTAACTCACCCCCATAGTATGAAGGGGCGCTTTCTCACGTACGTCCGCTTTCTTTCGCAGTTCAGAAAAAATGAGAAAGATTTCATCAGCTTCTACGCTACGTGTTATAGGAGACTTATTGTCTGTGACATGTAGCCTTAATTCTAATCTTTAACTTCTAATGGAATTTTCCGTTTTTCTACTTCATCAAATTTTATTATTTATTTTTAACATAATATTTTAACACACTCATGTAAACTATTGCTATACCGGATTTCCTTTTGGTAATGCATAATCTACAGCATATGTTACATAGTTTTTTGTTGTATGTTGCCGTTGTTTTCTTTGTTCTTCTTTTTCACAACATCAGCCGGCTACAAATTTCTCTTTCAATATTTAGCGGCCATCGATTTAAGCCTGACCTCTTCCAGCCGGACGCCGCTAAAACCCCGTTGAACGGACAAATCAACGATAAGTAATGCTATTCTCTAAAATCAGAGTATGCCAAGTCATTTCATGACAATATAATGTTTAAAGTTGGACATAAATAGCATTTAGGCTGACAAATCAAACTTTGATTCTAACTTGCTAATGTTTATTGAATATTATTGTACTTATTTTGTTATTGGTAATAGACTAAGATACTCAGCTACAATTTATTAAAAAAAAACTTAATCAATCCAGCAAGCAGGTGATATGTGGGCATTCTTAAATATCACCTTAAGAGAAAAATCACTCTTACTAAAAGAATAAGAGTTATCACCTTAGCTTATTTCAGCTTTCCTTGTTTTTATTTTTCAGTCAAATTTTACATAAAATGAAGTTTGCTCATTCTTTTCTTTATAAATAAAATCAAGGTTCAATTAATTCTCTTTTATTATTTACGTCTTGTTTCGTTCTTATGAAATCAAATCCAAGTTCACTTTTAGCTTTGATACTGAACATAACATAAAGGCATGGATAAAGAACGTAGAAATATTTAGAATACAAATTTGTACGCAACGAATCTCGAGCAACGCCGCGTCGGTACAGTTAGTTTATTATATATAGAAAAGTCGTAGTTTTATGTGTAGGGGGGAAGGCCGGTAAAAATTTTCGTTTTGTTTTGTACATTTTTGTATCCGAAACGATTCGATTGATTCCGTAGAACGCGGTACGATAAATAGTGAATATAAAACATTTTCTCCTATAGAAGATATAACGTAGGTGACACCCCCCAAAAAAATAATAAAGAAAAAAGTGCTCTTAAATTTATACAAATCCGACATTCTTTTTGTGTTCGGTTAAAAGTCAGATGTTGCTAGCCTCTCCCTACTGTATCGTTATGTTCATGGTAGGTGCTCGACTGAGCTCCAATATCCCCCCTTCCTCGTAAAACATTCACAACAAGAACTCGTCTGGCTACAACCACAGCAAAGAAAGTCCCTTTCTCTCTCTGTCTCTCTCTCTCTCTCTCTCTCTCTCTGTTTCTTTCTCTCGCCCCCCCAAATAAAAACAAGCGGAACTTCCATGAACAAAGTTTCTTTCCTAGAACATCCCATCTGTGTAACAAGATACCACGAGTCTGCTTCCCAACCGATTACAGCATGGTCGTCTTCAAGTCTAATGTAAACAAATACTTCTCGAGCTGTCTCTTAGAAAGTCAAGACCTGCCCATCCAACGCACTGTTTCCAATCCCCTCGTGACGGCGATCATTGTCCAACAAACAATCTGTTTAACCCTTATAATCGAGTGGCTTCCGGGCCTTCATAAGTGATGACCTATTTTTCAAACCTTAAATCATCGGATTTGCTGTGACCGTGACCTGGTTATTATAAAACAAATACTGTAATATTTATTACATTTAGGTCAGTAGGAACACTATTAATGCAGAGTAGGGGATACAAAAACACTGAAATTTGGTCAAACAGTCAGTCAACTTTTTTTTTCAATGTTAGAAACGATATAGCTGAATGTACATCAACACATGTTGAACTCACACACAACAACGAACATTAAAAAGAAATGATAAATCTTTGTAATTAATAAAAAAAAAAAATTTTTTAATCTAATTTATACGTTATTTTTCCACCCTCCTTTAGATTCCAACCTCATTTGCCTTCTCTGTTTAACGTGTTATTGTCGTTGTAAAACCTCTATCTCTCCACGCGCAGACAAAGAAGTTGTATTGACTTCAGATTTTATATTAACAAAGTTTGTCATGCGCAAATGAAGCAAACATTTTTTAGTAAACATGTAAATGTCGATTTAAACCTGACATCGTAATATGGGACAAAAGGGAGAAAGTAGCAACCTTCGTTGAAGTCAGTGTCCCTAATGATGCAGGATTGAACAGAGCTGAAAGGGAAAAGATTACGAAATACCAAGGTCTTATGTACGACATGAAAAGAAACTGGAATCTTAGGAAAATCTCCATCATACCAGTAATTATAGGAGCAACAGGACTAATGAAGAAGAATTTAAAGAGCTATCTGGCGAGTATACCCGGTGAACCGAGTTCAATAGAAATACAAACAACTGCACTTAAAGGGGCGGTTATAGTCTTAAAACGATCTCTAGGCTGGAGTGTCTGAAATAGCCGGTGAATGTCTAGCATCCGGTAGGATGCCCCATCTCCAGGAAAAACAGAAAGATAAGAAAAATAAATTTAAAAAAGAGTAAAGTTTTGGTACGAAAGATACAAAGCTGAGATTTTTTTAAAAATCTATCAGGCTATGATTGCGTCTGCATAGCTAAATAATTTGTGAGAACATTTCAACCCTTAGCTCACCCCTTACCCCAGATGTGTTTTGTATTATAGTTCCCGCCGCAGAGAGACGTTTCGGACAAGTCTGGCAACTTCGAAAGACCGATGGTCATCTCTGAATTGCATAAATTCTAATGCATCACCCTCCAGACTATTTTAATAGTAATCTAACTACGTGATAGCCATAGTGGTTTCCACAGCGCTGTTTGTTTCTGTTTCAGACTACAAAAGAGACACTAACTCCTGTAAGAATGATCGGGTTCTTAGTTGTTCTTACACATAAACAAATGGGACAAACAAATAAAGATACTAAAAACTTTACTTATTAAAATATAACAGGATGTATTTGCGCTTACATATAATACACAAAAATATGCACGCATGTCAAATCTTCTTAATACGTGGATATATGAAAGATGAATTTACCTATATGTGTAGAGGCATGTCGGACATAACTGGTATGGAAGTAGCAACGACTAGCCGCATGTTGTCTAAAAGGCGTCTCAACAGAACTTGTCTCGTAGTGCGAAATAAAACTGCCTAGGTCGAAATAGAAACGGTGGTCAAATCTTAATAAATATAAAACGGTTAAGAAAAGAACTGGACATTTTCAGCTTTGTGAAACGCTCACTCTTCGTTTCAAAGTCGATTCGCGCGATATCTTTCTACGGAATGGTAAAGACAACGGTTACGTTTTCTTTTGTATCAACGTACGCATGTCCATTTTGTTGTAATTACCGTTAAGAACAAATCATTTCTTCGGCTAAAAGAGTTTCATTTTAAAATGAAATCTTACTCAGCTTGTAAAAAAGAACTTACACACATTAAAAAACCCCAACACCGAAATTGGGTCCTGATTTGTGTGTAAATACGTTTTAATATCATTCGTTTTGTTTCTTTAATCTTAAGCACCTTTATAATATTTATAACATCATCTCATCATTACCATGAAAATAATATAATTCAATTCATTTCTTAGTTTAACAACAAATAAACCTTGAATTTTAATTTTGATATTATCAAAATTCCTCATTAATAAATTATCTTATAATTATTGATCTCAACACTAAGAACTTATATTTCTAAGCATATTTTTGATTGTTAAGTTTATTTGTTTGCACATCTGTGCCCCAAAGGATTTTGTAATTTTCGTTTCCCATTACTGTCTCTGGTTTATGTTTGTACTATTTTCCACGTGTTCGAAATAAGTCGTTTGCGTAGTTCCCAGTGTACTGCTTTCCCCACACACTCGTGTCTGTTCTTGTATTCTTTTTCTTGTAGTTTTCTGCATTCACTTATGTGATTTACTGTTTCGTCTCTTTGTCCATACAATCTGCATTTACTGTTTTCCTGGGTTTTATCTATTGTAGCTTTTATATAATTAATTTTAATGGCATTGCTTTTTGCAGTTGTTAGTAAACATTCCGTTTCTCTGTTCACGTGTCTTTTTCTTAGTCATGCCCAGGATGTTGGTCTCCTCTCAGGTCATTCTTATGAAACGTCCATGTAGCTGCTTTCTTCCCACTTTACCTTTCTTGTCTTTTTGTTTCTGGTTTTTGTGCTTTCCGAGTTGGTCATTGTTGCGGTGATCAGCCTTTCTGTGTTCTGGTTTATGTATTTCTTCAGTTTTTTTTTTGTGTCTTCCGCACAGTCTTCTATACTTACCAGTCCTATCCCCCTTCGTTTCGTTTTACGCATTATTATTATTATTATTATTATTATTATTATTATTATTATTATTATTATTATTATTATTATTATTATTATTATTATTATTATTATTATTATTATTATTATTATTATTATTATTATTATTATTATTATTATTATTATTATTATTATTATTATTATTATTATTATTATTATTATTATTATTATTATTATTATTATTATTATTATTATTATTATTATTATTATTATTATTATTATTATTATTATTATTATTATTATTATTATTATTATTATTATTATTATTATTATTATTATTATTATTATTATTATTATTATTATTATTATTATTATTATTATTATTATTATTATTATTATTATTATTATTATTATTATTATTATTATTATTATTATTATTATTATTATTATTATTATTATTATTATTATTATTATTATTATTATTATTATTATTATTATTATTATTATTATTATTATTATTATTATTATTATTATTATTATTATTATTATTATTATTATTATTATTATTATTATTATTATTATTATTATTATTATTATTATTATTATTATTATTATTATTATTATTATTATTATTATTATTATTATTATTATTATTATTATTATTATTATTATTATTATTATTATTATTATTATTATTATTATTATTATTATTATTATTATTATTATTATTATTATTATTATTATTATTATTATTATTATTATTATTATTATTATTATTATTATTATTATTATTATTATTATTATTATTATTATTATTATTATTATTATTATTATTATTATTATTATTATTATTATTATTATTATTATTATTATTATTATTATTATTATTATTATTATTATTATTATTATTATTATTATTATTATTATTATTATTATTATTATTATTATTATTATTATTATTATTATTATTATTATTATTATTATTATTATTATTATTATTATTATTATTATTATTATTATTATTATTATTATTATTATTATTATTATTATTATTATTATTATTATTATTATTATTATTATTATTATTATTATTATTATTATTATTATTATTATTATTATTATTATTATTATTATTATTATTATTATTATTATTATTATTATTATTATTATTATTATTATTATTATTATTATTATTATTATTATTATTATTATTATTATTATTATTATTATTATTATTATTATTATTATTATTATTATTATTATTATTATTATTATTATTATTATTATTATTATTATTATTATTATTATTATTATTATTATTATTATTATTATTATTATTATTATTATTATTATTATTATTATTATTATTATTATTATTATTATTATTATTATTATTATTATTATTATTATTATTATTATTATTATTATTATTATTATTATTATTATTATTATTATTATTATTATTATTATTATTATTATTATTATTATTATTATTATTATTATTATTATTATTATTATTATTATTATTATTATTATTATTATTATTATTATTATTATTATTATTATTATTATTATTATTATTATTATTATTATTATTATTATTATTATTATTATTATTATTATTATTATTATTATTATTATTATTATTATTATTATTATTATTATTATTATTATTATTATTATTATTATTATTATTATTATTATTATTATTATTATTATTATTATTATTATTATTATTATTATTATTATTATTATTATTATTATTATTATTATTATTATTATTATTATTATTATTATTATTATTATTATTATTATTATTATTATTATTATTATTATTATTATTATTATTATTATTATTATTATTATTATTATTATTATTATTATTA
>OY744525.1:48457147-48469647 GCA_963556195.1 Sepiola atlantica | reverse complement strand
AGCTCGCAGTCTGTTTATATACAGAGCTGTATCTGTTGCCGTTAAATCTATCGGGGTCAGCATCTGACCCGGCAACGATAGAGGTCGTCCATAGACAAGTTCGGCTGAAGAGTATCCGAGGTCCTCTTTGATCGCGATGCGACAGCCAAGAAGGACAACAGGTACGTACTCGCTCCATCGCTGCTCGTCAGGATAAGCACGCAACGCGGCTTTCAATTGGCGATGGAAGCATTCTATCATCCCATTGGAAGCTGAATGATAGCTGGTCGTACGGATACGTTTAATCCCTAAAATCCTGGAAAGTTCCTGGAATAGGTGGGGTTCAAACTGTCCACCACGGTCATAGCGCGATATTCAGCCCGATATAAGGGCTCGCGCTACGGATTCAGCCGAAATGTCACTTAGGGGGATGGCTTCAGGCCACTGTGTAACACGATCTATGCAGGTCAGAAGATAAGTAAATCCCTGACTGACAGGCCATGGTCCAACCAGATCAATATGAACATGGCTGAACCGAGCGTCTGGAGTGCTGAATGTTCCAAGGGGTGCACGGATATGCTCGTGCATCTTTGACTTTTGGCAAGATACGCAGGAACGTGTCTAGGCAGTGATATCACGCCTCATATTTGGCCAGAAAAATCTAGCTGAAATCAGATTCACTGTGGCTTTGAGTCCGGGGTGTGCCAAGTTGTGAAGGGTATCAAAAGCACCCCTACGATGAGTCAGTAGAACAAAAGGGCGAGGTTAATCTGTTGAAGTGTCACAGATGATCTGTGTGTCCGAAGTGGACACAGGCAGGTATTTCAATTTGCAAGTTGAAAACTCAGGTGACGACAGATCCAGAGTGTCCAGACATGGTTGGTTAAAAGCCATCTTTTGTAGATCGATATCCGAAGGTGTAGAATGAGAATTTATAGGAAGGCGAGACAAGGCGCCTTCCGCCGCATTCTGTTCACCAGAAATATGTCGGATATCGTTAGTAAATTGCGAAACAAAATCTAAGTGGCGAGTTTCGCGAGGAGAATATTTGTCCGGCTTAGCACGCAGTGCGTATGTAAGTGGACGGTGATCAGTATAGATCACGAATTGACGGCCCCTGAGTGAATGCTGAAAGTGTTTCACTGCGAGGTACATTGCCAGTAGTTCACGGCCAAACGTGCTGTAACGTTGTTCTGCCGGTTTCAGTTGTCTCGAAAGTATTCGAAAAATGAGAGCCAGACGATGTCTCCTTCTTCCTTCCCTTACAAGTGATTAAGTGATTAATAGGGAAATTAACTAGCGTAAGCTCCTCTCTCTCCACTACGACGTAACTGCTTCAGTGTCGACAAGCTAATACAAATAAATGGCTCAAAGTAAAAAGAAAGGCTTGTTATAAATTATCGTGTGTAAAAGATTTGTTTTCAGCTTGCGAGGAAACAGCCAGGGACAGTAGACGATGGAGATTGTGACCACGGACAATGCAGCCGAAAGAAGACAGATAGCAGCCCGACACAAGCTGCAGGCGACAACGACGACGCACGGTTAGTACAAATAGTCCCCCCCCCCGCTGGGATTCTCGAATAGAAACGACACATCGTCCCATTCGCGGGATCAACGGGCGAACTGTTCTACGACGCCAGAGATTCCGACATTACACGTGTTGTTATAAACCAGCAATACAACAGAGGTAATAGACTGGCCTACTCAAAGTCCTGACATGAACCCTATAGAAAACTTATGGAAGACTCTAGGACAGAATGTTATGGCAAAGAATCCGGAAAACATCGAAGACTTGTGGCTGAAACTGAAAGATGAATGGGCACAGATAACTATGGCCCTATGTCAAGATTTAATGAAATCCTACGGTCGTAGATGCTCAGTAGTTATTGAATACAAAGGTGGTAGTACCAAATATTAAATCTCTTTTGCCTTTTTAATGTGATTTAGTTAAAAATTATATTTTGTTCCTTAATTTTGGACACTTGAAATCTGTAAAATGGTAGATAACTTTAAAAATATTATTTTAATTTATGTGAAAATCTCGGTAAAAGTCCAACTACATAATGTGTATATTCAGTGAAATTTTCACAAATATTAATATCTAACTTTTTTGAGATTAAGAAGATTTAATTTCTGTTCCTTAATTTTGGACGGTACTGTATATACAAGATAATACAAAATCGCTGCTCTTTTTGTGTAGCGATTTCTAAATCTCTTTCAATGAAGATTAATTCAATGAGAATTATTTGTTTTTTAGATTTTTGTTTGTTGCATCGTTATGTATTTTGGTTTTCTGATGAGTCCATGGATGAAAGATCCGCGATTGACATACAAATAACGGCTGTTTCTTATGTGAAGGAAACGGATATGTAATTGCACTGAATATATATATATATATATATATATATATATATATATATAATATGGTTGTTGTCCTCGGTTAGAAAGCATTGTTTATATGGAAATATTAGTTATTAAAAATAACAAGCAATTTGAACGCCATACAATGCATTTTAGTTTTATTAACTTTTTTTTTTTTTCAATTGAATTTTCGAAGATATACTTCTTCATCAGAATTAAATAAAGATATATAAAAATACCTCCACTACCAAGATGATATCTAAAAGAAAAAAAAAATGAAAGGTATTTTTATATATCTTTATTTAATTCTGATGAAGAAGTATATCTTCAAAAATTCAATTGAAAAAAAAAAAAGTTAATAAAACTAAAATGCATTGTATGGCGTTCAAATTGCTTGTTATTTTTAATAACTAATATATATATATATATATATATATATATATATATATATATATATATATATATATATATATATGTGTGTGTGTGTGTGTGTGTGTGTGCGTATGACAGAAGATCAGAACAACGCCATATGTATATAAATATATATATACATATATATATGTATATATATATTTATATACATATATATATATATATATATATATATATGTATATAAATATATATATATATACATATATATATATATATATATGTATATATATATATATTTATAGACATATACACTTATATATATATATATATATATATATATATATATATATATATATATATATATATATATATGTGTGTGTGGTAATCTATGAAAATATATTCATGGCAATTAAGCTATACAGAGGCTCCCGTGTTTCATCCCCGGGGGGAATCTTCAGGCTAAAATGCATGGAGTAATTTTTGCCGGGTAAAAATAACTCCATGCATTTTAGCCTGAAGATTCCCCCGGGGATGTAACGCGGGATCCTCTGTGTAGCTTAATTGCCATAAATATATTTTCTATAGATTACTACCTAGCTGTACTTACGTATCGAGCACGGTTGAAGTAAATACTAAAAATTGATACATAAAAAATTATATCTCCTTATAAAATTTTATGTGAATACATGAAATACTAATATATATATAATAGAAATTGGTAGTTTGCTTGAAGCATTGCTGGGAGTAATAATAAAAGTTTTTAAAAGGTTGAAAGCAATGCGAAGTTCCGGATCGCTGGAAGCTGTGAAGAACAACAACAAAACAAAACCGAAATAAGTCGAATATAGATCGAAAAGGTTTGTTTATTTTTGTAGACAGCAAGGGTGTTAGATTGTAAAATTCCGGATTATCAAGGATCAATTTGATATATTTTGAGAGCTTTTCTTTTCCTCTCCTTGTCAAAAATAAATAAAAGAAAAATCCCGGATTCCGAGAAAATGCCAGGAGCGCTGGGGGGTTAAACCGGAAGTGTTCAGGATAAAGTATTCAGAGGAAAATGAAATAGATCGTAATAGGTTTTGATAAGATAATAATTAGATATTATATCTTCTATTATTATTCTTTCTTTTTTTATATATATATGTATATACATACATATGTATGTATTTGTATGTTGTTTCTATTTATTTAATTGTTTTGTTATATATTTACTATTATTGTTATTGTTTTCTTTTGTTTTTTTTTGTTTTTTATCGTATATAAAACGTTGATTTTACTTATAATATATATGTTTGTCAACAGGCTGGTTCCGGCATTAGATGTTATATATGCTGTAGAAAGTTAGTTATTTGTTGTCGGTGCAGTATATTATAATTTAGTTATGTCTGGTTAAGTTATATCCTTATTTATTGGTTTTAATTTACCTCTTAAGTGTCTTTTGTTTTAGGTATGTAGACTGATCGGTTTACTGGTTAAAGGGAAACAAATCTGTTATCTTTGGTATTAATTTATAAGGAAATTCTGTTAATTGGCTTTGTTTGTTGAATTTATTTATTTAACTAATCTCAGATTTCTTATTCAATTGTTTTTATGTGTTATTTGTTTATTTATTTATTTGTATATCGTTTGTTTATTTATTTATTTATTAAGATGAGGTGGGGCGTGATGTGTGGTTTGAGATCAAATAGTGTGGATGTCAGGTACTAATGTAATGGTCAATTCATTATATTATAAGTATGGTTTGTGCAAATAGTGTTTATTATGGGGTGGGTGGGGGGTTATTATCTGGGGGATGGGTTCTCGGGGGAGTAGGTTATATGATGAAGGTAGAATTTAATTCGTGTCTCTGGTTCAAAACTGGATTATATTTGGAAATGAGAATAGCTTCCATCAGTCTTAGGTCGCCTAGGTTCCTGGTCGAGGCTAGAATGGAAACGTTTATAGCTGAAAAGTAAAAAATTAGTGAACTTTGTCCACTAAGTCCCCAGGAAACATTTTAAAAGAGAAAAAATAAAAAAATAAAAACTATTATTTCACCATTTATGAGTTCCTAGAAACCCAAACGGAAAATATGAAATAATTGCACTAGGTTCAGTTATGAGAATATGTGGTACAATTAATATATATATTATGCATTTTTCAAATAAAATTTATTGTGGAATCACCCCAAACCATATTTCGTAGACAGTTTGTTACATTTTAATACACACATTATTTCTAAAACATAATAACCGCAAAATATGTTTGAAACTTCAAATCCGTAAAATATAAATTTGAAAAATATAGCCGTCTATTATATAAAGGGCCAGTAGTCTGTCTGTGTCTTCCTGGAGCTAACACTTGATCTCTGTATGAGATACATAGATATTCAAATATTCCATTAATGTTCTCTTTTACCTGTCAAACGTTAAGTTAGTAAAGAAGTTAAAAATATTAATGTTCTTCTCCCAGATTGACCAGCTAACTATGTTAAAGTATATCTTTACCGACTTCCAAGACAAGACGACTGTCACTTAGAACTGATTGTTAATAAACGCTTTTATCCATTGCGCCATGACCGACACGTTGTGAAAATAACCATGATGAGAATATGTGTTATTTAGATTCTGCAGAACGCTGCTTTCATCGTGGGTGTGAGAATGGCGCCTAAGATGAGAACATTAGTCTGAATAATTAAAATATTACAACTTATCAACCCTCATCTAAAAATATTCTGACACATAAGATAAGAATCCGAATTATCAAAATAATACGCAACGTTTCTAATCTTAGCAATTGATTTGGCTTACTTTGACTTATGTGCATACTCAAGAGAGCTTCGCCATATGCTTGAAGACAAAATCACGCCACATTACGATCTTGGGATCGATCCTTTAGCTGCCAGAAGCGGCATGCCAGTCTTAATTGTATCTGATCGCTCCCTCTCTCTTTTTTTGCCATTAGAATATACTACAGCTATCAATGTCATTATTTTGCATATAATACACAGGCAACGCTAAGTGACCTTGCTGGTATAATATAAATCTACACAATTTCTGATAATAACTACCCCTCTCTCTCTCTATATATATATTTTAATATATGGTTCATCTAGCCATATTGTCAGGATGACTGTGAAAGTCATATTAAACCGGGCAATACGGAGTTTCCTTGCCAGAATTTCTTCGACTATAAACCATATCGTGAATGTTTCTGCTTCGTGACGGTTACCGCTTTGTGTTATAAATATTTCTCTTTTTAATGTTTTGTTTTGCAGACATTAATAACTACACAGCTTTATAGCGGGACAGTAACTGTTCAGCATCCGAGGGCATTTATGGATGAAGAGAAGAAGAAAAGAAAAAACAATGATGCGTTTTACAATTTATGTACAAGAAAATCCCCCTTCTTCTTTTTCTTCTTCTTCTTCTTCTTCTTCTTCTTCTTCTTCTTCTTCTTCTTCTTCTTCTTCTTCTTCTTCTTCTTCTTCTTCTTCTTCTTCTTCTTTCTTTCTTTCTTTCTTTTTCTTTTTCGTTTCCTTTTCTTTACTTTACTACTGGCCCTTTTTCTTTTTCTCTTCCATTTCCCTCTTTTTCTTTCTTTTATTCTTCTTGTACTTCTTCTTCATCTTTTTCTCAATTTTCTTCTATTTTTTTTTTCTTTCTTGTATTCTTGTTGCCGTATTTAGCTTTCTTCATCTTTCTCTTCTTCTTTTTCATCTTCCTTATTTTCTTCTTCTTTCTTTTCTTCCCCTTCTTTTTCCTCTTTTTCTTCTATCTTTTTTTTCCTTCTTTCTTTTATTTTTATCTTCTCGCCATTCTTCAATTTCTTCTTCTTTTCCCTTTCTTTTGTTTCTAATACTTCTTCTTTGTCTTTTCTCTTCTTCTTCTTTCTTTCTTTTTTATTCTTCTTTCTTTTCTTTCTTTCCCTTCTTTTTGTCCTTTTTTCTTTTATTCTTATTTCTTTTCTCTCTTTTCATCTTATTGCTGTCTTACTTTCTTCCTCTTCCTCATCTTCTTATTTTCTTTCCCTTTTTCTTCTTTTTTCTTCTTCTTTCTTTCTCTTATTCTTATTTCTTTTCTTTCCTTTTCCTCTTCTTGTTCTTAGTCGTCAGTTTTTCTTCTTTCTTTTCTTCTTCTTTCTCTGCCTCCTCTTCTTCTTCTTCTTCTTCTTCTTCTTCTTCTTCTTCTTCTTCTTCTTCTTCTTCTTCTTCCATACTTTCATATATGTATTATATTATCAATTCCAGTATTAAAAAGAGGGAGATTAATATCTCCCAATAAACAAAAATAACGGGTTAGTCTTTCCATCTACCGCTCCCACCAAAAACGACACAACACGATACACACTCATAAAAAAAAAAACAACAGAAAAGATATCTCGCAGTCAGCCGCCTCGTCTCGGGCTCCGTCCTTAACCTCGCCATAAACTGGAGAGACAAATAAATAAAATCAAAATGAAAAAGAAATCTTTATGCACGAATATTTTACGCTACGTATCCTTAATTCCGGAACGCGTATGCGTGCTTGCGTGCATCATAAGAAAACAAAAACGCGCGAAATGACGTCACTGATATTGGGCGTGGTCTGTTCTCCATTGCTGCACGGTCTTTGCCACCTTTTCCACCGCGCTCCCCACTAAGTCCTATCTTGTCGAATCTGAATAATAATGGACAGACGCTGAAGCGCTTAAATGTTCTTTCTCGGCTACTAATATTATTAAACGGATGGTGGCCCATAGATGTCCTTTGCTATGCCCATACATGAAGAAGGAGACGATGACCGTTTCACCCAATACGTTATTAGATATGGATTCCTTTTTCTTTACTATGAGTTACTTTTGGATATCGTCAGAGGGAACGCGAAAGGTCCTATAGAGCCCGGATCTTTCTTATATCTTATCATCTAAAGCCCGGATCTTTGACGTAAAATTAAAAATAGAGCACTGTCGGAAAGATAAAAAATAGGCATTCACCTAAAGTCTCAGTGCAATGCCTCGACTCAGTTGTTGAGTTCTATCGAATGTCTAGATATTTTCAGGTGTAACGGATAAAGACGAACTGAAAGTAAATAAAGATGGAATAAGACATTCAGTTTTTCACGTTTTATAAACATAAATTTGTTTCTAAAATTTTTCTTTAAATTACAAGCTTACTTGCCATCAGTTAGAGAGGTTTCGTATAGCATAATATTTCGGGAGGAAATTCCCTTCCTCAGATGTGTGTTTAGCTTTAGTTTCAAACGTGCATCGGAATAGCATTACCATTGGGAAATATTCGGTAGAGAATGAGTTAAATTTCAAAAATGTTTCTGTTGTTTCAAATGTTTTTCATTTTAGTGTCACTATAATTATTGCTATTTTAAAACTCTATTATGCATATTTGATAATTTTGTAAATTTTTATTTATTTATTTGTCAGTTATCACCTTCAGAGTTTCATTTTAATTAGTTAATTATAAATCTTTTTATTTAAGGGAAGAGGAGTCACTTTGCTTACTCAGTAGAGAGAGTGGTATCCCCTTCATTAAGATTTGTAATTTATAATTTTAGATTAATTGTTTGTTAAAGATATGTTAAAGGTGCCTTAAATATTCTTAATATTTATTAATTTATGAATTTAGTTATTTTTATTCATATTTTTACATTCAATTTTAAAATAAATATTGTTGTTATGAAGTGAATATTCTCCAGGCTTAAACTTAATGGTCTTAAGTATTTATTTATTCATAGATTGCAATAATTATTCTATTTTTCTTATTTCTATAGTTTTATCTTATTTGATCGTTTGTTTATATAATTGATGTTCTGTTTATAATATACTTTCATTTTTTAATTACATATACGTTGTATGATTTTTCATCTCGTAATGTGGGGAAGTTATCAACCAATCGTTGTATTCCATTCCCTGCAGCCGTAGTGAAATGTTTTTGGCTGGAAGATGTCTGACTCTTTTTAGCTCTGAATATATATGTGTGCAAAAGCGTACCAAATAATGTTTGTATAAATAAAAATAATACATATATATATATATATATATATATATATATATATATATATATATATATATATAAGTTATAAGGTTTAAAAAGACTAAATATACATTCGGATTGTACACATTATAAGTTATTTCGACCTTAACTAGGTCTCCTCGGATGTGTTTCCAATCACGATTCGTGATTGGAAACACATTCGAGGAGACCTAGTAAAGGTCGAAATAACTTATAATGTGTACAATCCGAATGTATATTTAGTCTTTTTAAACCTCATAACTTATTCATGCTCTGTTTGAACGGACATAGAGCTCTCTGATTCGAAATCCTATCGAAAATAATCGAACCTGAAAACTATATATATATATATATATATATATATATATATATATATATATATATCGAATATATGTATATAGATTTTAAAAATAGATACGCACGCGTATGATAGAATAGACTATGCTTCGCCAGTATTCGCAATCGCTATTCATCTAGACGTATTGCTAAAATATTTGTATAAATCAGAATTTAATTTTTGATGTATACATTAATGTTTTAATTTCGGATGACCTAAAAAAACACTCACCGTTGACTTGATATTATAAAGTGTAAGATTTCTTAAGTCATTATAAGTAGAGGGGGGGTCTAGGAGTTTGTCTGAATTGTTATTTTCTTCCCCTCACCACTTCAAAGTGGCTTTATCTGATGGTAAAAAAAGGCACGTGTTCACTTGCTAACAATTACACACACATACAAACAACTATTTCTTTTTTACTTACTTTTTTTATTTTTATCTGTATGATTTTCTTTTATTATAATTCATAATATTTATGTCGTTGTATATATTCATATAATTATATTGTAATTTATTTAGCTTAACAAAATATTTAAAATCTAAAATTTAATTTAGATAGCAAATATTAATATTCAATTTTTAATTTTAATTTTGTATTTTAATTTAAAACTTTTCACTTTAATTTTAATTTTTTAATTTTAATTTTTTAATTTTTTAATTTTTTTATTCCTTAATTTCTTTTTAAAATGTTTAATCTAGACAATTAATATTTAATTTTTTTAATATAATTTTAAGTTTCAGTATAATCTTCCTATAATTCAATATTCTATTTAGTTAGATTATATATACTAGCAAATATATGCTCCCTCCGGTCGCATATTTTTGCTAGGCTGCCGCGTCAGAAATGACGCTAGTATGTAATTTGGGTAGAGCATTTTATTACTACAATTAATTTAAATAATATATTGCACATGATAAATAACAACATTAATAAAAAGAAAAATTAAGTTTGCATTGTTATCGTCTGCTCGCTTTTCTTTCCACCCAATCGTTTTGCGCCAAATCCACGTAAGAATTTACAAAATAATAAATTATAATAGTTTTAGTTTTTCAAAGAGAAAAAAGAAAAGTGCACCTAAAATAAAATTAACAATAAAAAAATAGAACGAATACGATTCTAAACAGTTATTCACTTGCCCAGTAAAAGGTGGCCCCCCAAGTTATCGTCTGCTCGCTTTTCTTTACACTCAATCGTTTTGCGCCAAATCCACGTAAGAATATAATAAGTAATATTTTATTTCTTTCAAAGCGGAAAAAAGGTGTACGTAAATTAAAATCAACAATTAAAAAAGACAAAATACAGCGAAAACTATTCTAAAATCAGTTATGTAGTTTTCCAGTACAATGTGTTGTTTTTTTTGTTGACAAAAAAAACTAAATTCATTATAATGTGTGTGTGTGTTTTTTGAAATAGTAATTTTTAAACCGATTATTATTTAAATTAAACAATTTCATTCAATAAATTTGGTAAAATCAACAATTTAAAAAACTAAATACAGCGAACACTAATTTTCAAATAAAAAAAAGGTGTATCTGAAAATTATTAATAAAAAAATCAGTACTCTTTTACTGCAGGACCCGCGATAGCTTTCGGAAAAAAAAGTTTAGCTAAACTGACTTGTTTATAATGTGTGTGTGTTTATCAATTATTTTTTAATTAAGCAATTTGATTCAATAAATTTGTGTTTTAAAACATTAATGGCTAATAAGATTATTAAAATAAACAAACTCAGAACGTGTTAATAAAATAAATCGGTAAAGTATTAACGCGCCCGTTCAGAGGGAGGTAAGCTATTTAATCAGTTGGACGTAGATGAACGCGCCCGTTCAGAGGAAGGTACGATGTTCAATCAGTTGGACGTAGAGGAAATAACTACGTAACTTATTTTATAAATAAATAATAAAAGAAATAATTATAATTTATAAGTAAGATTATTAGCGAGCAAAATAGCGTAAATACATAGTGAAATCTGTAGAGAACAATCATGAGTGTATATTTGCGAATACTAATTTATTAGAAGTTCAAAAGTAATTGATTATGTAAATTGGGAAATGCGCATAGTGATTATGTCGGGTTTTTTAATAGTATATAATGAAGCTGGCGGACTTAGTCATAGTACTCTGATGGACTTTCGGCTTCAGATAGACAGATACATAAACTCCATTATTAATATATATATATATATATATATATATAGTAAGCTATGAAAATATATTTATGGCAATTAAGCTACACACAGGCTCCCACATTTCATCCCCGGGGGAATCTTTCTTTCTCTCTCTCTCTCTATATATATACAAAACATTTATTTAAAAACTATAAGTTACATTTTGCAGAGTAGTACCGCGGTTTCATCCAGATGGAAAAACTTTTCGATTTTAAAAAAATCGTCTATAGCCCATAAGAAGTCTTCAGCGTCTCGAAACGAACACAACAGGGAGAAATGGGCATTATATGTGGTGTTATGAGAGGCGCTGATAAAGATACCTTTTAGAATATCATCTAAAGTATAAGACAAAATAAAATAAAATATTCCAAATCGTTTTAGAAATGATCGTACGCCAAATATTAATTGTGTTTGAATTCCTGAAACTGATATAAATAATGTACTTCATATATATATATATATATATATATATATATATATATATATATATATATATATATATATATATATATATTATCTACAGACGTGTACGTTTCATCCTTGCGGAATCATCAGTCTAGAGATAACTATTCAAACTAGTCGCACGATTCGAACTCCAGAATAAGAGTTACGTTGAACTCAAAATCCGAACACTCTAACCAATGAGGCTAATATGAATTGCTACACGAAGTGATGATAAATGAATTCTATTATACCAAGTAAACGGGCAGCGATAGTCAGCCGTCATAACAGTATTCAACAGAAAAGAACCTGCATTTATAGCTTAGATTTGACGACCGAAAACAAAATATATATAAATACACATTGATCTAGATTATAAAATTGATATATATATATATATATATATATATATATATATATACTAGCAAAACCTACTCGACCTCCGGGCAGGAGTTAATTGGGAGGGGGACGTTGATTTTAAATTTTAAAATTACATAATTTTAATAAACTTTGGTAAATTTGTAGATTAACATCCTCAACTAAATTATTCCCCCCCCCCTTAAGAATGGGATTCTTCCTTTTTAGGGTCTAGATTGTTAGGGCAGTTAATAGGTTTTAACACTAACCCTAAGTTTGACTGAACTGCCTTAAATCTGGCCCGAAATATTCAATTTATATTTGAAAATTTTCCCCACTTTAAATAATTGTTTTTTTTTCTTTTCTTCTTTTCATCAAGTTAAAAAAGGTGGTAATTATTTTTGGGGGGGTGGGAGGGTATTTAGCGGCGGATCAAGCGAGACAACCGCACTCTTCCTCCCACTCCTACTTTCTCTTCTCGCTTCTGCCTCGCCGGTA
>OY744525.1:48444647-48449647 GCA_963556195.1 Sepiola atlantica | reverse complement strand
TCCAGTGAAGATATTTACACACACCGTTGTGTCGCATTGTATAATAACCATCCCTCAGGAGAACCTTTCAACTGGATGTCAGGTGGCTCACACTCTCCACGTCGGTGCGGCAGAATCTTCACTTGTTATTGTTGCTGAGACCACTCATTTTTTTAATGGTATTGGTCATCAAGCCTTGATCTTGGGCAGCCATTATCATTCTTTCCTGATCATAGTGGAGCGATCCTCTTTTCGGCCAGTCTACAGAGCCTTCCTTATCTATATATTCCTGGAATAATTCACCTAGGAAATACTTAGCACGTTGTTGGTTGGCCGAGTTCCAGTTGGTTCTGTAATGCAAGGTCTTGGCGTATTTTTCGCGGCTCCTGCGGGCTATTTCCGTGGCAGGATTCTTGTCTGTTTCTGCCTCATTTGTAAGACAATCATGTCCAAAATGTTTGGCCAGTTTTGTGATAGAGGTTGTTCTGCTTGCTCTGGTTTCCTGATGTTGGCATACCATCATAAGGTTTGGGTTCTGGGAGCTCATCACATATTGGCCGGTGCTCACAATAGTGGCTCGATGTTCATGATCAATTTCTGAGAGACCCATACCTCCTGCTTTTCTTGGCAGATACAGCCTTGGTAGACACTGGTTCCTGTACACTACTCTGTACATTGTTAACATTTTTCTCGTTTTAGTGTCTAATCTATTAATGTCCTTTTGTGGCCAATCAATAATTCCAAATCTGTATGTTATTACTGGCATAGCTAATTGGTTAATGGCAGTTACTTGGTTTTTGTTTGTCAGCTGTGTTTTACAAATTTATTGTTCCATTAGTGTGTCTTAAAGACATGGTTGTTTTCCACCTATTTATTTGTACTGCCATGGTTTTGTTATGACCGGATGGATATTATATAGATCAAGGCAGCGCAGCAGCCATGCGTGGGGTACACTATCGTATGCCTTTTGGTAATCGATCCACGCCATACTTAGATTTCTCTGCCTCTTCTTACAGTCCTCAAGGATGGTCTTATTGATCAACAATTGGTCCTTGGTGCCTAAACATTTCCTCCTGCTTGTTCTTTTCCCATGTATGCTCTAGAAGAAAGGTGTTCGTCGATGCTGTTTGCAACCAGGCCAGTGAAGAGTTTGTAAGTTGTAGTGAGGCAGCAGATCGGTCTGTATTTTGAAGGGTTTTGTGTCTCACTCGTTTTGGGTATGAGAGCTGTATCACCTTTTACTAGTGGGGGCTCTCCTAAAAAGTGGGGGCCCGGTTAAACACATGCATATATAACTTCATTATTGATGACCGTAAAGTGGGGGGGGGGCAAGTAAAAAAGTGTGTGTGTGCCCCGCCCCTGCTCCCCCCGGTGCCGCCGTCCATGATATATATATATATATATATATATATATATATATATATATATGTGTGTGTGTGTTTACATATGTATATATATAATTATACATATGCATATATATATATACATATATATATATATATATATATATATGTATATACATATATATATATGTATATATATGTATGTATACATATATATATATATATATATATATAAATATATATATATATATATATTTATATGTATGTATACATATATATATGTATATATATATATATGTATACACATATATATATACATATATATATGTGTGTGTGTGTACATATACATACATATATATATATATATATATATATATGTGTGTGTGTGTGTTTATATATATATAATAGGTCATACTATTAAAACGCAGTCATTAGCTTATAACGCATTACTCTTTATGTAAATTAACAATGTTTATCATTGAGGGTTCGTTTACAGCTGCCAGGTGATATCGAAGTGGTTAGTCTAGACGGTCGAGTTTCGATCCCAGCTTACCATTTGCTTACCTAATTACACTGAATAGCAGTGATGACTGAAATATGCAACACCTTTTATGGGTTGATCTCTGGGTAAAATGAAATCGCCAATAGCCACGAGCTGATAACGCACTTTGTATAAACAAATTGGAGCTCTTAGGCAATTGACAATGTTTATCATTGAGATTTCGCTTAATCTCAGCAGATGATAGCTAAGTGGTTAGATGCACCGACTGTCATCTAGACGGTAGTATTTGATCCCGGCTTTAGGCACTTTCTTGTCTAGCAACACTGAAAGTTGTGATACAGCGAAACAGTCTTTCTTTAAATGACTATATATATATATATATATATATATATATATATATATATATATATATATATATATATATATATTAAGGAAAATGTTATTAAATAATACGGGGGTTTTGTTTTGTTTTATGGAGCATTTTTCCGAATAATCTATTTCGTATTTTGATCAAATTGGTGTTTATAAGTTCCATGTGTTTCTTGTTGTATATTGACGCCAGTACTTTTGATTTGATTGCTCAAATCATCATCAGACGGGGGTTAGTCTCGTGATGTGTTTTCATCTATTTTCTTTTGTTTACCAGTTTGTAATTAATTACTGTAAAACGAGCGTCTGTGGTGATGAGATGTTGCATGTTCATGTGATAACGTAAATATGCACATAAAATTCAAAATGAGAATGTTTAACGGCTATTAATTTATTTAATGTTTCTTACTATGTAAGACACTTTAACATTTTCTGCCTGGTTTTTCAATTATATATGAAAATGCTTGTGTATGTATATCTATGTCTTTTATGTATGCACTTAGCGCATTTCCATATTTCGAATTTAGGTTATTTTTATTTTGGCATGTAGCAAATTTATTGATGCAGACGATGACATACTTAACCTCATTTCACACCCCTGTTTGCAAATGCGAATCGCTAATTCTTCAGGTGACTCCGACATTTCGCAAAACAGAAAAAAACAAAGTTGAACACCATATTCTTTGTACAGGAATGCCTGATTTTAATGAAATAAAAACCAAACGATTGGTCAACGCCACGGTTCATAAAATCGATATTACAAAACTGGTGCACGCTAACTGTAGACAATTGTGAGAAAATGAAATTCTAAAACATTGAAGGACAACTTTTTGAAAAAATCACAGCTTTTGAAACATAAGGCCAATTTAAAATATCAGAAAACTCCTTGAACAGTCAAGTTAGCACACGTATATTTTGTGGCTTTTTAAATGTTGACATTTAATGGAAAAATACGAAACTTTGAAAAATAACGTTTTCTACAAATTAATTGTTTATTTTTATCGTTTTCTACCAGATTTCTCACTTGGTTTCAAGTTTTCCTTTTTTTAAAAGAGTCGATAATTTATCTTTGTTGACAGTAACACGTTTGTTTGTGCTTCACGCCTCTGCTTCTAAGGTGATAATTAACACCTTTTTCAGTTGAACACCACTCAGATCCAAACGCAACGTGTCTTTGTACGCAAGACACTTTTGGCAGGATCGTCTGCCCTGCATAAGCGTGAGCTTTAACGAATCCTTATAGTATTGTGCGTAAGACGAATCGCCTTTTTTGCATTTTAGGAATTTGACGGACGAACCACTGTGAGCTTTTATTTAAACGTTTTTATCTTTCCGTGGAACAAAGTGTAGTACTTGTTCTGATGCTAAACTTAGTCCATTCTTTCCTCGGTAAGTAACTAATAATATAACAAGAAAGTGCAAATTTTAACATTTTCTAGTTCATATTAGTATCTATGTTTTAGATTTTTGATTCACATATACAGGATGTTTGGATGTGATCCGACCGTTTACCGGGGAGGTTTACTTAGTGTGTGTGAGACTTGAAGACGTTTTTAGAGGGGCTGTTACGTCTTGGGCACGGCACAGCATCAGCTCTCCCAACCAAACGATCGTTACATGCCCTTTAATATAAAGAAGTTAATACCCGGCTGGGTATTTAGTCTGCTGCCATGCTGTGTTAATCGGCGTCAGTAATTCTCTCCAGAGAATTAATTATCTGCTGGTTGGAACCGGTTGTACTGCAATAGAGCGTTATGTAATAATGGAACAACCATATTACAAAAAATAAATAAAACGTAAAGAGGAAAACGAATATGTTAGTTGACTCCCGATGTGAATTCAAAAGATAATAATCAAGAAAAAATAATGGAAGATATAAATCTGACACGCTCAACTCTAGAATAAATTATAAAAATACAAATGTCCAAAATAAATATTCATATAATGGAGAATAATAAATAGTATTTGTTTAATTCTAAAAATAAACCCTCCATGCGCATGTAGTTTTTATGAATTCCTGCGCTAAAATAAAGTTAACTACCGATGCTGAAGGCAACAGTTTAATATTGCTAATGAAATTCACACAGAGGTGTTAAAAAGGATATGAGTTTATTTCAAGTAGTTACTAGAAGAGATTTAATATGCAGTACTTAATTAAGAGGAGGAGTGAGAGGAAATCTATATAAACGAAAACGTATTTAATTTACGCTGAGCCTAAACATCATGCGAGAGAAAAATACGATAGTTTTTTGTGTAGCTAGCCAAAAAATATGTTATACCATATATTTATTTTCTAATATTAAAATTAAGTTGACCAGATTTTTGTCTTTTGACCTAAATAGCTTCCATCCTAAAATATGAATATTTCATTCTGCATACATATTTCCTTTTATAGCGTTAGTCCATGTTGTTCAGAAGAAACACATTGTAATTTGATTCAATTTCTTTGCAAATATAATTATTTCTGCTCGGAATAATTTTCATAGTGAAGCTATATTTCTTTTCTGCAGCAAATTTAAATTACAAATGGAAGCCATTTTTCTATCAGCAGCAAATGTCACTATTATTACAGAATAATGATACTGATACATTCGTTCGTTTATTTATACGAAATAACCGTTAAAAAATTCATATTTTCATTCAGATAGAAACTGCCGTCGAAAGAATTCGTATCTGACGAATCCCAGCTCCGTCCGAGGTGAAATAAATTATAATGTAGATGGCTGAGTTGTTGGTTTGGTTTTTTTATTCTCAACTTTATTCTTGGTCTGTATTGCATTGAACTCTCTTACTAAAGATTGTCTACT
>OY744525.1:48412147-48439647 GCA_963556195.1 Sepiola atlantica | reverse complement strand
ATATATATATATATATAAGGAATAATAGAAACAATGTTCCAGGCAAAATGCAAAATAAAAATGGAATTGAGGATAAGCGAATCAACAATCTAACAAAAATATAAACTCAAACACATATAAAAGCTCTACCAAGATATTTCAGTTGCAACCATCCTCGGTTGGAAGTAAGAACTTTAATGAACAGAAATTCAAATTGTACAAGACGCGTCGAAAGAAAAACGTAAACAAACAAGTCATGAACAGTAGAAAGAAAGAAAGATGTGCATCAGCATTTGACGTAACTGTCAAAAACAGGCAAAGACGCAGCAGGTTTAAATACAAGAAAAGAAGGAAGGAAAGAAGGAGGAATAAACGGGAATATAGTAGGCAGGCAAAAACAAATTGACGCGTGCGTAGAAAACAATGGGGGAGGAGAGAAGGAGGGAAAGGTGGAAGAAGTCAAAGGTATGGCTTATTAACCATCGTCGTATCGAGCTAAGTTCTGTTCAAATGAAATGCTTTTTTGCAATGACGGTATTAATGTTACAGAACCCGGGTCTCTGAACAATTCCGATGGATAAGACAAGACTCAAATGGACGACGGAGTTTAACATCGTGTATATATTTTATCGAACTGGCCATATGTGTGTTGAAATGATGACTGTAGGAAATCATGTGTGTACACAACGCGTTCAAGGTATCCCCGTTTTTTATTGCACGGTTATGTTCATCTAGCGGTTATTTCATTTAAAAGACGCTGAGTTTCACCAAAATATATTTTCCCCTGTTTGAGTAGGAGCTGTGGAATCTTTATTTTTTATGTCTATTTAAAATGTTTTTTATAGTGAGAAGGGTAGCTTGAATGGTTCTATATGTATTATTTCTGCACTTGTATATTTGTTTCTTTATCTCCTTCTTTCTCTCCTGTTCTATTTTTTCTTTATATATTAAAAATTACTTTCTTTATATTTTATTTAAATTAGATTTACACTTTGAAATATTTCATTTTATGTTTCCGTTGATCAACCCTGTTCATATTTTATATATATATATATATATATATATATATATATATATATATATATATATATATATATATATATATAACTGAATAAATGAAATGAAAATGGTCTTATTTTTTTCCTTTTTCATTTCCCATATATATATATATATATATATATATATATATATATATATATATATATATATATATATATATATATATATATATATATATATAAGTCAGTTCATATTATATTCCAATAACCATGGTTTAATTTTATTATTTTTATTTTTTCACATTTCCAAAAAACACAACATTTCTGTGAGGTATATAGACATATTTTTTAGATGAGTCATTTTATTATCAACTGACTTTTATCATTATTTCTTGGGGTGTTTGAATCCTTTTTTATCTTAGACTTTGGATTTTACCAATTAAACTTTATGAATTTTAACTCAATGTTCATCTCATATTTGCTTACTCTATCCGATCCCTTTGATATTTACATGGAAATATTTTTTTTTATCTTTCATTAAAGATGCTTTTTTTGGCTCAATTTTATTTAGATTTTCAAATATATGCTAACCAGTAATATAATTTTTACTGTTTTCTGCCTCTGCTGTAAAGAGCTTAGTTTTAAAATCCATGGATTAAGGAAAATATTTTTTTTATATTCATTGTTTGAATACTTGATGAATGAATATATATTATATTTTTCCAATTTTTATTGTTCACTTTATTTTACTTATTTATTCATTATTTTCCAATTGATCAATGAGAAAATATTTTCAGTTAAGCAAACCTAAAAACTTTTATTAGAAGACACTGGAAAAATATATTAAAAAAAAAAAATTTTTTTTTAAAAAGACGTACTTTCATTTTTTCTTTCGTCGCTTGGTCTTCTTTTTTCGTTTCGTGTTTCTTTTTTCTTTTTAAGAAAAGCGAAAAAAAATAGAAGGTCAAAGAGCAAGGGAAACCTGAAAGTACGTGTTAAAAAATGTTTTCTTTATTTGTATACATTTTGTGTGTATTATTTTTAATTAATAGGACTAATGGCGGACATCATCAAATAAAAAATGTATTTATTTCGATTATTTTCCAATACAAGTGTTGACGTTTACCTAAAGAAGATTTTTTCATTAATCTGTGTTTGTTATAATTACAGAATGTATGTCATAAAATGAGCAGAAACAATTGTATGAATTAAAATGTTTTTTTTCAATGAAATTCGGAACATTTATTAAATCATTATATTATATGTTGAGCTCTAGTCATGTATACACTACTGAGCTATTAATCCAACTTGTGTGTGAATTAAAAGTAATATATATAATACATAATTAATTATTGTTTTTAATAGATATTATTTTTAATATCTACAAGCATATGTTTTATGTTCACTTATAATCATCATTGCGGCTATATACAACTGTTTTGCCGGTCGCATGACTCGAACTTCGGACGCAAGTCACTAATAACCCTTTGACCGTCAGGATACAAGTATTTTATTAATTCGGCCGCCGCGACAATCGTACAAAAGTGGAAATAAATAAATCCTATTCATATATTACAAACATAGCAATTCCTAAAGAGCGTTCTATCTTAACAGAGAGAGAGAGAGGGAGAGAGAGAGAGAGAGAGAGAGAAAGAGAGAGAAAGAGAAAGAGAGAGGGGGGGAAGAGAAGTTCGCATTAACAACGCATGCATTTTGGATCAAATTAGGACTTATATATACATATATATATATATATATATATATATATATATATATATATATATATATATATATATATATATAAGCTATAATGCATGTTCCTCCCTATTGAACACTTTTATGACGACCAACTATGGCTGTCCGCCTCCCTTGACACATATATGCTTTATTTCTCATCTCGTATGTTGTTATTTACGGTAGACTTATTGGTTAGCGTGCTCGGTATTGGAGTTAATTCTGACTCTTGTTTCGAGATTCGAATCTTGCGAATGGCGTGAATGGTTATCTCTACACTGATTATTCCGCAATGATGAAACGTATGTGTGATACTATAGATATCCCCACAGCTAAGACCCCAGACAATGGGAGAAAATGATTCACGAAGGCACACAAAGGCGATCAGATATAGGATGGGTAGTCATCTAAAAGTGGCTTAGTTATTTTCCGCTAATCAGTCACTTTGAGATAAAGACGAAACGTTTAGGATTTCCGGTCATGAGTTAATATGTTTAGGAGTTTGGGTTAGTTTACGGTAGTTTTGCGGCTCGGCAGTTGACGAGTTTGCGACAGTCTACGGCAGTTTGAGTGTGCGGCAGTTGGCGGCTCGAAAGTCTCCCGATAGAGTTCAGCAAGGATTTAGTAGTGATGAGATGAGCTGACGAGTGACGACAATGATGTCCTCGACAGACAACATTGTCTCAGTTGGGTCTTAGCTGATACACTGGCTGGAATGTTGAAGCTTCCGTTTGGGGGTCTTTTTCTGCGACGGTATCACACACATCCCACGTATGACTGATTGATACACAATGTATCTGAGTTTGTATTTTATCTTTTGAGTTTGCGTTGTTTGGATTTTGTATACTTGTAAACCAATGCTCACGCCCTCTGCGATCGCCAAGACGAGAACATGGCAATAACGAGGGATGAAGACATACAGTAAACCACGGCACAAAGCGTTGGGGTTGGTGGCGGTTGTCGAGGTGGCGGCATATGGTCTTACATATGTAGTTAATCTTTAATTTTTTTAAAATAATTATATATATATATATATATATATATATATATATATATATCAAGAAAGAATAAATAAAATTCAAAATTATATCATTCAGTTATTTAATAACAATTTCGGAAGAAAAATTATTTTTACACATGTTTCTTAAGGAGTCGAAAGTATAGAACCTCTTGTATCAACTTTATAATGTGTCTGGATATCCAGGCACTAATAAAAGGAAAACCTGGCTCGAGAGCGTAAGAAGCGATATGACTGCATGCTACGTTCCTGATGTCAACTCCTTTGATTTGGGGAGCAGGCGTGAGACGTAGCCTGGGGTTGTCCACCCTGAAGTCCGGCCGCTTGCAGCACCCTTAATACCAACACCGGATAAAGAAATATGTACATGGTGCAATAGTTATCCTGACACACTCTGTCGGCTTGTAATATTGACTTCTAGTTCTGTTGAGGGTAAATTTGACTTACTTTCTTGACTTATTTACCCACTCAAGAGAGTGTTGCCACATACTTGGGTACATACTTCCACCACCTATCACGGTCTTAGGTCAATCCAGGCGGTTTACTCCAACAATCCACACGTACATACTTTTACGATAGGTAAACATCCCTATCGTATATTCAGTTTCTTTTACCACGATTGCTAGACGAGGGAGGCGTACGTGAACGAATAGAAACCACTGCGTGCTTCTCCCTTTGTTTCACTACTATATTTATTCTCCCCCCTCCATTAAGATGATGGACAGCAGATTAACTGATGTAGAGTTTACACTTGTTCTTCTACTTGAAGCGAAGTTGGGCCCGGAAAATGGATACCAGAAAACAATAGTAGGGAATATAAGCCGCTATAGTGTAGAGTATCCTATTTCCAGGACCAAACAATGTGCGTGATTTTTAAAGAGATTTTAATAATAAGACAGTCGAAGAAAAGATTCAGAAGTGTTCGCCCCTTAGGAAAATTTCGGACTTGTTTGCTAACTGAACATGAAGACGAATTCATTCTGTTTCGTCTACTAAAGCGCAACTAATACGGGACAAGTTTATGATTAAAGCGGGTTATCAATATATACCCGAGATTTCTAAAGACACCTCTATCATCTCTCTCTATATATATTTACATAATAAAAAAGGACTGTTTACCATCCATGCTACCATACACCGCATCACATCTCTTCGTTTAAACAATAACACGTCTATCTCCTATTCACCTCTCCGATGGCCCGTTTCTGAAATAAAACTTTCTTCGATTTTATATATCTTTATTTGGGTTTCCTTCACTGTGCATCGTGTTTCGTGTTTTTTGTTTATCAGTTTCTGCCCGACATACAACTCACCTTGCCAACAAAACATCGTTGTCTAGACTGACGGAGTTATAAAAAGGGCCAAAATATAAAATATCTTTAGTCATGAACTCAGATCGTGGCAATACACATATCTTCGTATTTGAGTAATATTAATTATACTACGACCTCAGTAATTTCATATCGAATTATTACTCATACACAACTTACAAGGTATTTGCTGAACTATACTATATGTTTCCTTTTCTCACAATAAATCCTTTTTCAATTATTAAAGTTCTACTTTGATAAAATCGAACAGTACTTTAAAATAATAATCGCTTTTCTGTATTGTTTTAGTATAAACAAAAACAGTATTTTCAACTTAGTAAGCGCTTTTCTATTTTGCAAAAAGGAAATACTTGATGAAATTTAGTTATCGGTTTTCGGTTTTGTTTTATATAAATAAAAACAATCTTAATATCTGATTTAAAAAAGTTACTTACAAAGAGCCTATACGTCAGGTTGAATGCATTCAAGGCGCCAGGTAGAATGTGAGAGAAATTGAAGGAGCGTTTGTTATATATATATATATATATATATATATATATATATATATATATATATATATATATATATATATATATATATATATATATTAATTTAGTGTACAGAAAGTAGTCTAAGTACAAAAATGAAATAATAAACGGTGGTTTAATAGTAATTATACTTATTAAGGAAATAACCCGGTGAATGTGTGTCACGTCGGAGTACTTAATTGTAGGAGGGTTCAATCGTTTGCTACCTTCTTTGTGGGAGTACGTATTTGAGAGAAGCAGAATAATTTATAAACGGCGACGAACTGTACAAATATTTTCGAGAAACACGCTTTATGAAGTGCTGTAAGTGGTGAGTGTAAAAGATTTGCATAAGAAGTGTTCGGTTACTTTACTATTGTGACTGCAGTAGCAGTGGTAAATCGAGTGAACTTTATTATATAGTAGAAAAGAAAAAGCAGAACTTGGTAAAAAAATTACTTATTAAATTATTAATCATTCCATTTGTACTTTTTTAATTTACGAATCACGTCTATTCGTTTATACATTCACACGATATCTGGTAATCTATAAATATGCGTTTACAAAATTATTTTTAATAAGAGTTTTAACTTGAAAGCAAACACATATTTAAGACTCTTGTTCGTATTACGAATACGTAGGCGTGGAAAGAGCATCCCAGTTTATGGAAACCGACCGGAAATAGAATATGTGTCTGTTATTTTCATATTCGAAAGAAAATACATTTTTATTTACAAAACGTATGTTTCAAAATGCAATAACATACACTGCAATTTTTTGTTTGAATTAATTTATTTCCCAAAAGTAAAAATACATCTTATTAAATTGCTATTGTTTGAGTTCGAAACCGGACCGGCACAATAACTAATTAGACGTCGTGGTTTGGAAGAACACCAGTTAGGCAGAGAGTAATTACTATTAAAAGTGTAAATGTCTTTGATTTTATTGAATATATTTTATTTTTATTTTTTTAATAGAAATGTGGGTACCGCTACAGCTTTTGATATATATATATATATATATATATATATATATATATATATATACAGGGTGGGCCAAAATAAGGGTCCTATCTTTAAATTTGAATAACTTGAATTTGAATAACTTCCACAAAATAAAAGTTAAACTCACCAAACTTTATGTGTGTGTAGACTGACCCTTCCGAGATTTTTTGAAATAAACAAAACAAATTTTAGCCGAAAAACACTTCTTAAAACTTACAAAAACTAAAGTATTGTTTTTTACACTGTTTTGAGTTTTTTAAGCAAAAATAATGTTTTCTAAATGAGGGTACGTTCCTTAGGGCTAATACGGCTCATGCTTGCTTCGGAAGGGGTCCTTTACTTATTCTAAAAAAAAAATTTAAAAAATCAATAAATAAAAAAGTTATGAATTTTTCAAAATAGGACCCTTATTTTTGCCCACCCTGTATATATATATATATATATATATATATATATATATATATATATATATGTGCTCGTGAATCCCTTTCCATGTATGTTACTGGGTCAGTGTGTGTTTATGTGAATGTTCCTTTCTGTGCGTATGTGTTACGGTGTGTGTATTCCTCCATCTGTCGATTGGTGTGTGTTCCTCTATGATTGTGTACGTGTGTTCATTTCTATATGTGTATGTTTTCCACAGTGTGTGCGTTTTTTTACTCCGTATATGTGTGTGTGTTCCTCTGTGTACCTGTGGATGCGTATCTTCCTCTGTACGTGTGTGTCCCTCTATATTAGTGTATATTCTCGCTTGTGTGCTTTTGTGTAACGAGATTCTATTCTGTGCGCGCATGCGCAGAGATTACCCCGTCAAATTCACAGATGCTACTTCATAACAACTGAAGGATTTCGGTGTTCAGAAAAAGAAAATATACAGAACTGTAAATCAAGATAGATTCGAACAGAAAAGAATGCACCCCACCCGACACGACGACCCCCTCAACATCCACATACAGCAATGAAATATACGCACCCTCCGCCCCTTTTCAATTTTGACCAATCTGCTCCTGCGCACATATGTTCACAGTAACATATCAAAGGCGTCCATATTTATTGATACGTTTTTAGCCAATGATTGACTTTTCTTTTGCGTCCGCTGAATTTCTTTGATGTCGTTTCCTATTTAAAGGCAAATTTTACGCCGGTTGACTCCATTCGAACCGGGAGCGCAAGGGCCCCCCCTTCAGCTCGACCCCAAAATGAACCACCACCAATTTCTTCCCTCTTTTCCTCCCTCTTTCTCTGTCTTTCTTTACACCAGTTTCTCTCTCTATCGTGTCGTCTCTCTCTTTCACTCTCCTCTCTCTCTCTCTCTCTCTCCTTCTCTCTGTGTCTAGCCAAGACCCTTTCTTTCTCTTTCCTGTATAGAAGTTTCTAATCCAATAGATGATCTACATCTATTTCCCTTTTTTCTCTTTCTCTCTCTCTCAACCAGTTCAACCTAAATAGCCCTTTATCCTCTCTGCATATATATCATATCTGTTCTCCCTCCCATCTCTTCCCCTTTCTATCTCCATCTCGATGTCATCTCTTCATCCCCCTTTTCTTTAATGTCTTGCAAAGAAGCCCCTTTCTTTCTCTTTCTTATGTACAAGTCCCTCCGATACTCCCTGTCTCTATCTCTCCACCAGTGTTCCACCTAAGTAGCCCTCTATCTTCTCTCTCTCTCTCTCTCTCTCTCTCCCTCTCTCTCTCTAAATATATATATATATATATATATATTTATATCTTCAAATTTATTAATATTTCAAATATAAATTTTATGACACAAAGTTTTATAATAGTTCACTAGTGCGGTACTAGAGCTGTAATAGAAAATATGTTAATGTTATTTAAACCACATCAAATGCAGAAAACAAATTCTCACAAGTTTCACTAATATATATATATATATATATATATATATATATATATATATATAGAGAGAGAGAGAGAGAGGGAGAGAGAGAGAGAGATGGACGAAGATGATAAACATGCACGAATGCCCAAATTTATTTCAAACTTCGATTGTTCAATGCAAGGTATATTCTGTAATAAAATTATGTTTATTATTCTTTCCTTAAGCCAAGGCTTTTCAAAGATCGAGATCTTATCATCAGAGGAATTATACAGATAGATAAGTTGGCAATAGAAAAGCCAACATTCAACATTTGAAAAATATTAAGAAAAATGATGGGTGAAAAAAGTTCGTGTAAAAAGATATTGGGTTTGTCCAGGTGGTAATTGTCCGCCGATATGGTGTCCAATGGAAGGGAGTTTCGATGGAGAAGAAAACGTTTCGTGGAGGCATCATAGAAAGGCATTCAAAATGAAGTAAATCCAATGGTGAAAATTGAGTTCAAGTCGTAGATGGAGCGCACTTAAACGGAATTAAAATGAAGAAATCTGGCCATTTGAAAACAATGCTTCCACGGCCAAAAAATGAGTCGTAAGCGAATGACATTAGCAATGGAAAATTGTTCTTTATATATATATATATATATATATATATATATATATATATATATATATATATCTTCTCCCCTTCTCCGTTCTTCCTGTTCTATTTCTATCTGTCTGTCTCTTTACTCTCTTTTTCTCTTTCTCTCCCCCTCTCTCTCTAATGTTTTGCCAAGAAGGCCCTTATTTTGATCTTCTCTGTATACAATTTTCTAGTCGGATAAATTCCTTCCCCGTCCCCGTCTCTCTGTCTCTCCCCTCTCTCTCTCTCTCTCTCTTTCTCTCTGTATCTCTCTTCTCATCATTTCCCGCTTTTTTGTATTATTTCTGACATACGGTTTCTTTATAGCTTCACTGTTTAGCACTTCATGGTCTAGCAGATCGACAGGACCTCTAACCTTAACCGTCTTACCACTCACCAATGTCATGAAATCTACCCCCTGGGGACGCAGTGCTTCGGGCAAATATCCTGATTGGCTTTTGTTTATTGTTTGTTTCGGTTTTTATGTCCCAGATTTTATTAGTCGAAGACTGATTGCTTTGCTGAAAGTATTGACAATCTCAAACGGGTGTCGATTTTGTTTCTATAACAAAAATAAAGAACGAGAAGGACAAGAATAATCCCCGCCTTAGCCCGAGAAGGTAGCTGCGTCTTCATTGATTTTACTTATCTATTTTGTAGGTTTCTTTGAGCATCTGTTATTTGAATCGATAATACCATTGCAACTTAAAAAAAATAAAACCCATGTTTAAATTTTTTTTTTAATGTAAATAGCTCCAGACAAGGCATGAAGCCACTTGATGTAAGCAGCTACCAATAACGAAAGATGATTATCGCAAAAACAGGAGATGCTTATTGGCCTTAGTCTTGAACAGATCAATGCTATACGTAGGAGGAAAACAGTCAGCAGGAAAAGAGTTCCACAAGCTTGCAAGTTCTTGGAAAGAAGCTACTGGAATAGGAAGCTGTATTACAATTAGGTATCAAAACAACGAATTGATAGAGACCACTAGACATGTATATCCTCCACTCTATAATAAAGAGTAAGGTGTGCTTATTTGTAAATATATATCCATCCCGTCACACAAAAGTCTTCCTGACGAATAAGAGAAAGGAGAACGCAAATGTATTTTCGTGATGAGACGTTTTCTTTCTTTTTTTTTCTTTCTGCCTTTTATACAAAGTTATACATTTTTTCTTTCTTGTTTTCTTTTGTACACTTTCCAGATTGAGCAATTTACTTATTCACTTCCTCTAACGTCTTTGGTGTTAACAAGTCCGGCGTCATTTTTGGTTTCATAGCCTCTAAACCACCCTACCTCCTAATAATTACAGGGAAAAAATAAACGGAAGAAAATAAAAAAGCAGAGTCAACGGTTGTTCTTTTATTTATGTCGGTCATCATAAATGACTCGCAAATCCACTGCCAGTTAAATGTTAAATAAAATAACAAATCCAAAATTAGTCTCTCCCTCTCCCCCTCTTTCTATCTTTCTCTCTCTCTCTATCTATCTCTCTCTCTCTCTCTACGGATTAAATAGTAGAACTCTCGTCGGGCATCTGTTAGTCAATGTAGAAAGAGAGAAGAGGAGGAAGCGATCGGGTTTAAAGGGAGTGGCGACGGAAGGAAAGTGGTTACATTTGACTGTGAATAAACAGAGAGAGAGAGAGAAAGACAGAGACAGAGACAGACAGAGAGACATAAAGAGAGAGAGGGGAGAGATAGAAGCGAGAGTGGATCTCGCGCCATTCATTTGGCGTCAGTTCACGTCCGCGGACATACCAGTCGAGGTTACGATCTCGACAATCAGTCAGGCAGAAACTTCGGTGGTCTTTTTATCTGTCGGGCTGAGGTATTCGTCCTGTGTAGTCCTAGAAGGTCCACCTTCCCACGCCTTGCCAACTCCTTTTTAGGGTAGAATAAATTGATTGCTTACTGCCGGAGACGTCCGGATCGGGGAATGCCGACGAGGCTGCGCAGGCAATTTATAATGGACAGAGTGCCCCTTCTTTAGGGTTGCTGACTTGACTCTCCCTATCTGTGCCTCATCTTCTAGCGGTGGGAAGGAAGTAAATACCGTTGATAGAGAACAGATAAGTTAAGAACGCGGTAAAACAAACAGTAAGAGGGTTGCAAATGGTAGACATAAACTTAGTAAGAGTTGAGTCACTTGCTGATTAATTGCAAATTACGGATAATTAGAGAAATTAAAAAAATATTGAATATTTCATCAGATAACACTCAAATGTTTTGTTTTTAATTGTATATTCCTTATCATAACATTATTTCTTAATTCGTCCAGTTAATTCTTAAAATATTCCACACTGGTTCTATTTTAAATTTGATTAGTCAACCTGTTTTATATATATATATATATATATATATATATATAGTAAGTTTTTGAAAGGCTGTGGGCAATGCAAGTTCCGGGTAAGATGCAAGTTGTAAGGAACAAAAACAATAACAATAAATCGAATACGAAATTTATTTTTCCTTTTTTTCTAAAATCTTACATAACAGCAAGAGTGTTTTTAGCTGTTCGTGTGATGTCCGGGTGATTAAAAATCACTATTTGATATTTTGGGAAAAGACTTCCCTTTGTCAAATATTATTAAACCAGAAGAAAATTTTTTTTTCTCCGACTGTGTAGAGAATACTACAAAACAAAATGGCTGCCAGATGTAGACCGCAGCGAAAACGAAAAGAGTCTCGCAGGGAATGTAAATTAAATTTTATTTTAAGGTTATGTTACATATATGATTTGGTGTTCAAAAATACTTGTGTAATGTTGGTTAAGTGTATGGTGCTCGATAAACTGTTAGTTTTAATAATATATATATATATATTATAATTTTTTTTTATCAAGTTTATATTTGATTATTTACTTTTATTTCAGTGTGTTTTATCTTCATATTTTTATTTTTTTACCTTATTTTCGTATTCTAAGAATTCTAATATAAAGTAAAGTAATTAATCTCTCATTTTAAATATTCTAGATCTATCAAACTTATCGATTATCATCTATTTAAGAAGTGTTACTAATTGTGAGTTTCGTCAAATTAGTTTATCGAATTAACTTGATATATTTACTATAAGATAAAAGGGAATAACTCTGGATGTTGTTTAGGTGGAAATCTGTATAACAATATTAGTATATATATATGAAACATATATACACATACATGCATATATACATATATATATATATATATATATATATATATATATACATATTTATGTATTATTGTTTGTTTAATTCTTTATTTATATATTCTTCATTTTCATTTTGTTTACATATTTTTTAATTATTATAATTTATTATTAATTTATTTTATTATTTATTTATCTAATATTTGCATATTATTGGTATACATTTTATATGTGTTTGGATTAATTAATTGATAATGCTAGGTTATGGGTTGACTTATTTTGGTGGGTTAGAAGAGTATGTTGAATATGGTTTTTGGTTTGTGGTTGAAAGTGTGTTATGATGGAAGTTCATATGGGGAGGGGCCTATTTGATTGTTTGGGTGTGTGGTGATTTATTATAGGAGGTAAGTAATGAGTGAAGTGGTGGAAACGGAGTCTGTTGAGTGTTAGATATGAGGGTTGGTCGGTAGATGAGGGGTAGATATTATAGAATTAATGGTGAGTGGAGCTCGTGACACTGATTGAGTGAGGGGTTTAATCTGGAGATGAGGATTGATTCTGTGATTCTAAGGTCACCAATATTTCTGACAGACGCTAAGATGGAGACATGAATATCACGCTGAGTGTTCGAGCAAATCTCTGCGTGTTTGTGGAAAGATGATATACGGGTATTCAAGTGCTCCTTTATGCGTAAGTGTAGCGGTCTTGTAGTTTTGCCGATGTAATTTTTTTTGCATTTATTGCACTGTAGTTTGTAAACACAGTTAGTGCGATGGAACAGACCTGTGTTGGGGATAGGGCAATTGGCCAGGGAGCAGGGTTCGGGTGTGTGGTTAGTACGTTTATTAGATAGATGTTGGCGTAAGGAGGTGCCAGTATGTGTTAGTTGTATGTTAAGGTTTTCCTTATGTATTGCCTTGCGGATGGAGGTGGTGATCTTATCGCTGAAGAAAGGAGTTTTAATAAGCATGTGTTAGAGAGGGTGCGGTGTCTACGTGTTTTGGGTTTATTTAGGTGGGCTATGGTGGGAGCGGGGTAGCCATTAGTTTGGAGGGATTGGTGAAAGTTTTTAGTGTGTAATATTTTGTCAGCAGCAGAAGAGCATTTATTTTGTATTCGGGTGATTTCATTATGAACATAACTTAATTTGGCTTTTGTGGGCAGGGCAGACTTAAAGTGTATAAAAAGATTTTTGCAGGCAGGTTTCCTATAGAAGTTAGTATGTATAGAGCCGTCTTCGGTGATGTTACGGTTGAAATCAAGGAGAGAGAGAGAGAGTAACCCGGACTCGTTGGGGTGTTCTATGGTGAATTGTATGTGGGGGTCGGTGTTGTTGAAGATGTTGAATATTTGTGTGGCTTCGTCTTGAGAGGATGTAAGGATTAGAATGTCATCTATATATCTGGAGAAGAATATATAGGAGAGGCAGGAGTTAAGTGCTCGTTGCTCTAACCGGTTCATGTAGGTGATGGCTAAGAGACCGGAAAGGCTAGAACCCATGGGGAGGCCGGAGATTTGTTTGAAAGTGTGCTGCTGAAAGGTAAAGTATGTGTTGTCGATGATGATGCATAAGAGATTGTGAATGTCAGTAGGTGTTAGTCCGAAGAGCTCTAGATTGTCAGAGGAAGATATGTGGTCGGTGATGAGGTCTATGGCTGGGTGTGCGGGTATTGAGGTGTAGACGGAGATTACGTCTAGGCTAAATATATAGTTGTTTGTTTGTAGTTGTTGGCGTTGCAGTGAGTGTAGTCTGCTAATTACTTGGTCGGAGCTGCTGACATGTGCGGGGAAGGTGGAGAGTAGTGGTCTGAGTAGTTGAGAGAGAAGCCAAGAGATTTTATAGAGTGGTCCTTCAATACTAGAGACTATAGGTCTAATTTGTGTGTGTGTTGGTCTTGTGTGTTTTAATGAGGTGGTAGAAGGTGGGAAGTCTGCTGTTTTTGGTGGTGAAGTTGATTTTGTATTTTTTGGGGAGGTTACGTGTGAGACAGATTTGAGACCAGGTGTTGTTAATGGAGTTTTGGACTAATGTGGCTTAAATGTTGGGGGCGGTGGTGTATAGGTTGTTGTTGTTGTTAAGGTGTTCGAGAGCGAGTGTGTTTCATGAGTCTTGAGAGATGATACAGAATTCATTACCTTTATCAGAGGGTAAGTAAACTAGGTTTTTATTTTTCAGGTTTTCTAGGGTAAGGCGTTGGGATCTGGTGATGTTAGGGGTGATATGGGGTTGTTCTTGTTGGAGTATATCAAGGATCCTCTTTTAATCTAGAAAGTTTTTTATCAATTAGGTGGTTACTAGGTGGTGGGTGTAGTGGGTGGTCAAGCTGGTAGACAAGGAAGGAATTAGTAGCGTTGGTTGTATTATTAGGGATGTCTTGGGTAGGTTGATTAAATGCTGTGAGCCATTTGAGGTGATAAGCTGTTCTACAGAATTGAGTCTCGATCTTAAGTTTTGTGTGGTCGTTTAGCTTTTGGGTGGTGATGAATTTGGGGCCAAGGCTGAGAAGCTCAGTCTCGGCAGTAGTAAGGGAGCCGGTGAGGTCAATGACCATGGGGGGGGGGGGGGCTCGTGAGATGGTTGTTGGAGTTGTAGGTTCTAGTGGTACTAGTGTTCTCGGTGTTGTGAGGTTGAGAATATTTCTGGGAAAGCCAAGTGAATTTCCGTTTAAGTCGATTTTTCTCGAGGTTGAAGCAATGGTGATAGGCATCATTGACAGCAGTAGATATATTGTGTGTCGATTGTTCTGTGGGTGTGGATAGTGAGGAGTTGATCTCCGTGATGGTGTTGATGAGTTGATGAAGTTTACAATGGAGGTATTGGATAATTTTCTTGATACAATAGTTATGTATGAATTTGCTGGCTGGGTAAAGTATGGGTAAGTGGAGGCAGGCGGGTATGTGGATGTTTCGTATAGTGTTGGGTGTTATGTTGTGCTTGAGGCATCTTTTGAGGAAGTGGATCTGGTAGCTGGTTTTGGCACGCTTCTGCGAGAGTCGGAATAATTCTCTGGCGTATGCAAACTGTGTCAGGCCTAGATGAAGTGTTAGTAGAGAATGGTAGTTTGCTTGAAGCATTGCTGGGTATAGTAGTAGTAAGTTTTTTAAAGGCTGTGGGCAATGCAAGTTCCGGGTAAGATGCAAGTTGTAAGGAACAAAAACAATAACAATAAATCGAATACGAAATATGACTTACTATTTATTTTTCCTTTTTTTCTAAAATCTTAGATAACAGCAAGAGTGTTCGTGTGATGTCCGGGTGATTAAAAATCACTATTTGATATTTCGGGAAAAGACTTCCCTTTGTCAAATATTATTAAACCAGAAGAAAATTTTTTTCTCCGACTGTGTAGAGAATACTACAAAACAAAATGGCTGCCAGATGTAGACCGCAGCGAAAACGAAAAGAGTCTCGCAGGGAATGTAAATTAAATTTTATTTTAAGGTTATGTTACATATATGATTTGGTGTTCAAAAATACTTGTGTAATGTTGGTTAAGTGTATGGTGCTCAATAAACTGTTAGTTTTAATAATATATATATATATATATATATATATATATATATATATATATATTTTAATAATTTCTGTTTTTTTATCAAGTTTATATTTGATTATTTACTTTTATTTCAGTGTGTTTTATCTTCATATTTTTATTTTTTTATCTTTCTTTCGTATTCTAAGAATTTTAATATAAAGTAAAGTAATTAATCTCTCATTTTAAATATTCCAGATTTATCAAACTTATCGATTATCATCTATTTAAGAAGTGTTACTAATTGTGAGTTTCGTCAAATTAGTTCATCGAATTAACTTGATATATTTACTATAAGATAAAAGGGAATAACTCTGGATGTTGTTTAGGTGGAAATCTGTATAACAATAACAATATATAACAATATATATATATATATTGGGAGCGATACTTTAAAACTATGCTCCATGTGTAGAAATTGTTCTAATTATTTTGAAAGTCTAAATTAAATCAACAGTCGATCTTCTCTTGAAGTAAAGTAGTTAAACCTAAAGATTCTAACCTTTCTATTACTAATAGAGATTTAGTATGTCTGTCTGAAGCCGGAACTGTAGTATTACTACCTTTTAAGTCTCAGTTCAGTTTACTATAACATTTCATACCGATATCTTTCAATGCTTAATTCAGAAGTAGGGTTGCGTAGTAGCTTTTCTATTGTAATGATACCATCCTCACAGACATTACCACCTCCTTTTTGGGATGGGGTAAGCGTAGTATCTGTCCTGGTGTCATGAGCCCATCCTTCTAGGCATTGCCTCCCCCTTTAGGGGAGGGGACAGTGTAGCATATGTTCGTTCGTCATGATACCATCATCCCATGCATTACCTTCACCTTTAGGATGAGGGTATAGTTATCTGTTGTATTGTTATGATAGAATACTCCCAAGCATCGTCGTCTCTTGTAGGGGGATAGGAATAGTGTAGTATCCGTTCTGTGTCCATGAAACCATTCTCCCAGGGTTTGCATTCTATTTAGAGAGGTAGTGTAGTATATATTCGTTCGTCATAATAGCATCCTCCCAGGCATTAGCTCCTCATTTTTAGGGGGATGGGAAGTATAATATATGTTTGTTCGTTATATGTACTGGCAAAAAAATGCGACAAAAGAGAACATATTTTTGCTAGTTCCTTTAATTGATATTTTTCTAAATTATTTATTTGGACACATTTCTTTGTACGCCCTCTAATTTTGATATTATATTATAATTGCCATGTCTAGCTACACTTTTGGCTAAGATCAAAGTGTAGTATCTGTTCCGATGGATACTGCACCCCATAGACTGGTATTGTCTTGGCCTTCGGGTCTTGATTCACGCCGGTCTATGGGTCTGTCCTGTGCAGTTTTGGGCGGTCCACCCTCCCAGGCTTCGCCTCCCCTCTTTGGGGAGGAGTAAGTTTAGTGCTTACTGCCTGAGGCGCCCCTACCGGGGAATGCCGACGGGGCTGTCCAGGCAATTTTTAAACCCCACTTTCCCGACCCGACCTTGGGTCACATCTTACTTGTGGGAGTAAGATAAAAACTGGCCTTGTGCCTAACTCCTGGAGAGGAGTAAATCAATACTGGTGACATGGATTGAGCACAATATGAGTGCATCTTCAACACGAGCTAGATACCTTTCTACAGTTAGCTGATGCTTGAGTAGGTGTTGTTCATACGATTCAGAGATACGTCCTCGTCAATCAGTCCGAGAGTGGTCTTGAGTGTGTAGTCCTAGGAGGTCCACCCTCCCAGGCTTTACTTTCCCTCTTGGATAGTTCCAAAGGCTAGAAGTTCGAGGAAAGAAACTATTAGAGTAAAAAGCCTTCAAGCATCTGGGGATCTTTACGGTGAAGGGGTGGGATCTTGTAGACTGACGGGTTAATCAGGGCTATTTACGTAGAGGGGGCACCAGTGCAGCATACTCGTCGGAGCACATTTCAATAAGTACTTGTAAAACAAGCACAGGGATGCAACATTGCGGTGATGGGACAAGGGTGGAGCGTGTTATATAGTGTAGGACCTATTAGATTAGAGACTCTTTTTGGACCCTGTCAAACAGGAATAAGCTAGTGGTTGGTAGACCAGCCCAGATGTGACAACAATTCTCCATGCATGAGCGAATGGTGGTTTTGTAGAAATATAGTATACTGGCACGTGTTAGAAATTTTGTAGCTCGATAGGAGGAGCCTACCATCATTGCAGCAGCGTTGGCATTGGACAAACAAAGACCAATGGTATGCTGAGTGTTCATCTACCGAAAGAAAGAAATTCACAAAAATCAATGGCTTTCATAAATTATTTGAAAATGTAATTTTTCTTTCTTCAAAATGTAATTAAACATTGTACGTTTGTTAATAAGTGTGCATTCTCCAAGTCTGTTTATTCTTTTGTCTGTGTAAGGATATTAAACGTGGGTGTGCAAAAGTAGTATTAAAAACGAAAATGTCCATATACGGTTAGAATAAGTAAGAAATGCGGATTTTCCATTCGAGGAACATTTAGAGGTTATACTCACATGTACCGGAAGTTGCTGAATTGGATTAGGTACATAACAGAGAAGCGAGATCAATTCTCTCTCTTAATTGGTTGACGTCAAAGCTAACAAACGTCTATTTCCGAGACTCTTTCACCTTCTCCCCCCCCTACGGGGGTTGGCCGGGAAGACGCAGTTTATTTAGATGTGTTTGCTGTAAATTTCTTTTACATGTAAACCAGAAAATAATGGAGTTATTTCTTTGTCTTTTAAATTGCTCCCAGTGTTCCAGTAACTAAGAGAAAAAAGATCAACATCTCTACAACTTCTACCGTCACTGTCCATTTAGTCAACTACTTACAACGTGTCAACAAGAGACTCAATTGTTGTTGTTTTGTGTCAAGAAAATTACAGACAGTCTGGTGAAGACCGAAGAACTCTGCTACGTACGGTTACGCCTGTTCTCTTGTTTACACCGTCAACTGCAGAGTTGTATTCTGAAAGACGTAGTTATTGGTTAAATCTTAGTGTAATTAAAAGTCATGGAACTAGTATAAAGCGAATTTGCTTACGTATGTGTAAAGAAAGTGAGACTCAACCGTGAATTAAGAATTAGCCAAACATAAAGAAGCTTATATTATTTGCATTATTCGATGTAATCTTCTGATCTTGGATGTTATTCTCACGTTTCGACCGATTTAACCTCCGACCTTCCTCAGGTACACTTGTCGAACTCAAGAATTGTTTTGTCGAACTCGGGATTTTGTACAGAATATTGAACGGAACGCTTTATTTAATTCACGGCGGTAGATTTCTCTTGTTCCGTCATTCATGACAGGATGGACATCTTAAGTAATTCGTAATTGTATTATTAGTAGCGCCCGCGCCGAGGATTGAACCTTCAACCTCTAGAAGTCTGGCACATAGAACTGATTATTACTTAGCAATTATATCTCTTTCGCCACAGGTCCTGCGATTAAATAAAAGGGTCCGTTCGATATTCCATACAGATTTCCGAGTTTGGCAGAAAGATTCCCGAGTTCGACAACATGACTCTGAAGAAAGTCGGAAGTCACACTGACCGAAACGTTGTGAGAATAACATCTAAAATGAGAACAGTAATCCAAATCATATAGATTAATAATCCTTATCTAAAAAAAAACGAAACAGATAGAAGCTTTACAACAATATTGTAGAAATGTGCTCAAGCGAGTTATTGCCGTTTATATACATTCAAGAGCGTAGGTTTGTATATAGAGCAGTGGTTTCTAACCGCTTTTCTAATGTTGACCCTGTTTCATCTACACCATAATGTTTGCGACCTCATTCGAAAACGAGACGAAATTCTCAATATAAACGGAACAAATTAAAAGAAATAATAACAATGCTACAATAAATGAATTATTTCAACAACAAAAAACACGCAAAACCTTTCAAACTTAAAAGAACAAATACATCTAGCAATGAACTGAAACGATACAACCAATACAGAGATGTACCTTTCCATTCTACTTGTGTAGCATGGCGAACAAATTTTCGCCACGTAAACAAATACGGCTATGCTTGCCGTATAGAGTTGCCTGCAACGCCTGGTAGGAGCAGTGAACGTAGTATTGTCTCTCCCATCGTAGTAGTTGTGTGTAACGATTGACTGTTTTCTCTCTTTCGCTTTTTCCTTAGCAACACACATCATTGCTTTGCGGTTTAACATTTTTAGTGGTTTTATTGCACAGCATTAGCATAGCACATTATTAAAATACGGTATTAGTCTACCCCACCCTTCTCTCGTAGGGGAGAAGGAAAGGAGAGCTTCGAAATACGTCTGCTTCTTTCGTAGACAAAAACCCAAGAAACAAGTTTTGTCTTCCTTCATCCGTATAACTATTTCTCGACTTCCTGTTCACTATAACAGTTATTTGCCATAAACCATAAACCATCTTCCTCTGGCCCACTTTCGTAACTTTAATAACGAAATGTTTTTTATTTTTATTTTTACGTAACGTACTTATCTAGTGTTCGATCTTGTTACACTTTTATTTCAACGCTGCAGGTAGTGATGAAGGCAAATAATCCAGTTCTGTACTTTCATTTTAAGCGATCTTTTTACCAATTTCTGCTTTAGATGTAAAAGTGTTTAATTAAGATGATAAATAGATGATTATTTTATGTCTTTATGACCTCATAAAGGAAACGATGCCACTTTCTAATAAGCAGATAATCAATGCTATCTTAAGATTTTAGAATTAACAGGTACCAGGGATGTTCAATATTAATGCCCCTGTCCCATTTCCCATAGCAGTAGATTAATGAAACTTGGCACAGTTATTAGTCTTTCTCTACGTAGGAACCACCCAGACTTATGCATTTCTCCCATCGTTTGATGCAGCTCTGCACACCGTTTTTTGTAGAACACCCCAGGTTGGTCCTGCAACCACGTCGTAACTTTAGAAATCAAGGCTTCATCATCTGGGAAACGCTTTCCTTCCAAAAAATAACAACATGGCTGGGAAAAGATGAAAGTCAGAGGGTGCAAGGTCAGAAGAGTAAGGGGTGGGAGGATTTCATAGCCACACGCCCGTGCTTTCTGATCTGGCGACATGCGAGCTGTGGACCGGAGTGTTGTCCTACAGGAGGAGGATACCTTTGCTGATCTTGCCCCGCCTCTTGATTTTGATAGCTTCTCTTAATGTCATTAAAAGCGAATCGTAATAGGCTCCTGTAATTGTGGTACCCTTTGCCAGGAAATCTGTTATCACTACTCCGTCCTGGTCCCAGAAGACTGTGAGCATGACCTTGCCTTCTTTGGAGGTGGTGAGTCCAAGTGCTTCCACTGTATTGACTGGGCTTTGGTCTCTAAATCATAGTGATGGGCCCAAGTTTCATCCTGTATAATCAATCTTTTGAAAAACTTTGACTCATCTTCTTGGCACATCTCCAAATTCATTCTCGAGCACTCGACGTGTTCTTGCTTCTGGAAAGGTGTGAGCAACCTGAGAATCCATCTGGCAGACACCTTATGCATATACAAATGGTCATGAATGATAGTTTCCACAGACTCTGTACTAATCTTGACCTCTTGGGCTTTTTGGCGAATAGTAATGCGTCGATCTTCCAAAATGGCAGCCTCAACTTGACGGACAGATACCTCATCAATGGCAAAAGAGGGACGACCAGGTCTAGGAGCTGTTTCCACAGACTTCCGGCCATGTTTGAATTCACGATGCCAGCGTTTTACAGGGTCATATAATGGGGTATCATAACCATAAGTTTCTTTCATTTCATCAAAAGTCTCCTTTGGTGTACGTCCTTTCAAATACAAAAACTGGATCACCTGTAAATTAGAAACCACAATTATTTCAGAGCTTTTTTTGCAACATAACCCATACAGATATAAATCATTACACATGCAAAATTTCATCTAGATCAGACAACTGGAAGTGGGTCAGGGGCATTACATATTGACCGCCCCTCGTATGTCTGGTCGATTTCTTGACAATCGCGTAAAATGAAACAAGGATCTGAGATTACTTTATAATCTTAAGTAGCAGGAAAACACGACATTGCTCGCAATTGAATGAGGATCACTACTATGTACTTTTTTACTATGCTCATAACACCATATTAATTTCTATGTGTGTACTGCTCCCTCCTACTGTTTTTCATCTGAAATAGTCGGAAGAAGCTGAAATGTTGGAAAACTCTCTGAATTCGTATCTTATACATAAATTTCATTAAAATCGGACATACGTATCTAAAGTTCTAAGAGGGTTCTGCACCCATGGATCACTTTTGGGTCACTTAAAGGTGGGGACACGTAGATATTCGGCACATAGAAGATGACGTAGAGATTCGGGACAACTTCTATTGTCTTTCTTGAGAATGTTATACATATGATATAAATTTCATCAAAATAGGATATATTTGAAGTTTTAAAGGATTATCGCCACCCATAGCTCCTTTAGGTTAGGAGAGCACTTATAAATTCGGGACCACTTCCATTGTTTTCCCCAGAAAGTGTATACATATGATTTAAATTTCATAAAAATTGGTTATATTTGAAGCTTTAAGGGGGTTATGTTTTCATAGCCCGCTTAGGGATGCACTAAGAGATTTGGAATGCTTCCATTGTTCCCCCCGGAAAATATCACATAAGAATAGTTTTAGATTTGATGTAGATTCTCTAACCTTTCTTTATATAGGGAACACGCAAACATCACATACATATACACACAGACGTTGCGAGTTCGAAGCACGCTTTCGGTGTCAATTTTTTTTATGTATTATTTAGTTGTTAATATGTGCCCTAATGTACTTCTAACGTTTACAAAAATAATCGAACTCGGACGGACAGAAATCCTGACATCGTGACAGAGAACCTGTCACGATGTCAAAAATAGACAGAGAACCTGTCAACCACGTCAAAAATAGACTCCCTAACGGTCGTCTATTTTTGCTAGGCTGCCGCGTTTTTTTTTAGGGGGAGGAGATTTTGCCCCCACCCCCGGCACCCCTAAAAATCGAGCGCGAACGAAGACCCAAACTATATCGAAGAACCAGTTTTGATACGTAACTTCGTTTTATGATCATTCATTGCTAAGTAAAAGAAGTGAAAAAACATTTCTTTAGCATTAAGTAGTTAAATCAAAATGGTTCTTTTAACTTGGCCCGTTTGTTCAGTTGGTAGCGTATCAGACAGATTCGTCCAAATTACCCTATGACGTTAAGGTTGTATTGGGACTTATGTATTTAATTATATAGAACGATCATAGAAAGCTATCACAATGCAAGAAGTGGAAATATGTCGGTGTCGAGGAAGAGGACAGAAACGAAGTAATTTTATAATATGTTATAGTAAATCATATTTGATTCAGTTTTAACTTCTATATAGTGATCTAATGTGTGTAACCGTGTCCCATAATATATTTCCAGATAAAACCTCCTTATGAAATGGTAGGTGTTTCAAATCACCTGAAACTTGTGTGGTCCCAAGCGCTGGTGATATTGCACCACTTGCATAATGTTTTACATTGGAAACACTATGATACTCCTTATACACCAGGATTAAATAACATATACAAACACAGGCATCATCATTTAAGCACTGTAACACTTGCAGCAACACAAACAGATCAATAGGAGTTAACATCTTGACCAGGGAGAAGAACATTAGAAATATTCACAATAAGGAAGCTTTATTTATTTATAGGTTACATCTTGAACTTAATAACAGACTAGAACTTGGTTCATCATTTATAATAGAGTAGCTATCATATTTACATGTAACTTCATCCATATTATGAAAATAATAGTTCAATGTGAATTTGAATCTTTCAGGAAAAATAATTAAAAAATATATAAATAAGTTAATAAATAAATAAAATAAAATGATAACAATCACAGTGTAAAAGTCGAGACTGAGTGAAGTAAGATTTACTATAAAAACTTTTTTAAAAGATCACTTCATTTTTGCCTACCTTCCCAGCACCGGTATATTTCCACCTTACATTGTGATAGTCTTCCATGAGTTTCCTATATATACATATCACACACAATGCTCCAAGAAAACTACATCACCTTAATGTGCATTTAATTATATTGTATTCTACACTTGCATGTCTTATTAAATCATAACAGCAAACTATAAATAAGATAAATTATTAATAAATATTATATCTTTCTTAACATAAATCTAGTAATGTCTTTTATTGCCGAAGTGTGCGTACTTCAATGTAAAGCGTGAAATCCTTTGCATGACTCCACGTGTTTAGAGGATTCATTTTAATTCTCTACAACCAAATTGTCAATCTTGATAGAATAAAAGATATCTAATATTCATATTCTTCACTAGGATCTGTTCTTCGATTTTTCGCAATGTCGAGTCAGAAGTGTGATTAGAGTTTATGCAACCCTCTCAGATGATATCCATTGTTTCTCGAATCAAAAGCGACCAGTCAGTCAGTTAGTCACCCAAATGCACTACTGCTAATGACTACAATGACGTGAGGATAATAATGATGACCGTCAATGACTTTGTCCAGAGTTTTAATTCGGATGACCAGCGTAGCGTCATGTCCATTCTTTGTATTATTGGTTAAGCATAACAGTAAAAGTAATAATGAAAGCAAACAGATAAGAGCGCCGACAATTAACCGTCGTTTCTTTTAATGTATCTGCACGAACTGACACTAAGGCCGTTTTCGGGGTGGATAGAATTCAAAACCAAAACCAAAACCAAAGACAGAAAGAACTTGTTTATTCGCGCCATTATTCTGTGGCGGTTCCCTCTGATAAGGCACTTTTTTCATTTCCTTTTGCACAGCCATTACAATGGCCGACGCAGCAACCGTCGTTTTGCAAGTCCAGCGTACGACCGACCATTTTGTATCTCCCCGCCCGTCTCTTAACTCGCTCACTCCGTGCCTAACTGTCGACTTTTTCATTAACAAGCCTCCAAGGAAATGAAGCTCGCTAGGCCATTGTCGACCCTGCTTGCGTGTTGTTACGGTGGGGGAGACCGGGAAAGGGCTGAGTTTCGTTTTACGACCATTTATTAGCTGACCATTAAACACTTTTAGCTCTATCGTGGCTAATGCAGATGTTATCAGATACTGGTGACATATTCTCGGACGATACCAGATACACATACGCGCCTGCGCGTAAAATAACCATATATATATATATATATATATATATATATATATATATATATATATATATATATATAAATATATATATATATATATATATATATATATATATATATATATATATATATATATATATATATATGAAGAGAGGCTCATTTCAGTCCCGAAAGACAATGGATACACCCTATAAGGGTGCCTGCACGGGTAGGCTATAGTGATGCAAGGGTTGCCTAATTGCTAACCGAACCTCTCCTTAACCAGCACTACTTCAGTCCTATGGAAAGGAGAAGTCTAGGATGAAACAATGAAGGCATAAGCAGCGAAAAACTAGTGTCGTTTCAGAGTTTTCCTTCATTTACACTAGTTGCAAAACCAAGACACGCAACTCTAGTCTACCATAATATTTAATCCAAGGCTAAAGGGATGGATTCATATGCATATACATACATACTATATATATATATATATATATATATATATATATATATATATATATAGAGAGAGAGAGAGAGAGAGAGAGAGAGAGAGAGAGAGAATGGTAGTTTGAAGCATTGCTGGGTATAGAAATAGAATGTTTTTAAAGGCTGTGGGCAATGCAAATTCCGAGTAAGATGTAAGTAGGCAGGAAAAAAAAAACAATAAATGAAATATGACTTACTATTTTTTGTTCCTAAAATCTTACATAACAGCAAAAGTGTTGTTAGCTGTTTGTATGATGATTAAAAAATCATTATTTAATATTTCGGGAAAAGAAACTTACCTTTGTCAAAAATAATCAAACCAGAACAAATTTCTCCGACTATGCAGAGAATCTGACAAGACAACATAGCTGCCAAAGCAGAACCGCAGCAAAAAATCAGGCTCGCAGAGGATGTGAATTAAAGATGTTTAAGGTTATGTCATGGTGATTGATAAACTGTTGGTTTTAATAATAATAATAATAATAATAATAATAATAATATATATATATATATATATATATATATATATATATATATATATATATATATATATATATAAATATATATATATATATAATATATATATTTCATTATTTTTTATTAAAAGAAAATGTTTTCATTAAGTTTATATTCAATTATTTACTTTATATTTTCAGTGTGTTTTATCTTCGTATTTTTTTCTCTTCTCTTTCGTATTTTAAGAATTTTAAAATAAAGTAAAGTAATTAATCTCTCGACTATTCTAGATTTTTATTAAATTTATTGATTATCATATATTCAAGAAGTGAAATTAATTGTGAGTTTCGTCAAATTAGATTATCGAATAAATGCGAATGCATTTACTATAGGATAAAGGGAAGTAACTTTGTTATGTAAATTAATTTATGGATTCTGTAATAAATTAATAGTTATGTATATATATAATAAATATATATATATACATACATGCATATACGCATATATATATAATATATATGTATACATATATACACAAGTATATACATGTGCAACATGTATGTGTTATTGTTTGTTTATTTGTTTATTCATATATTCTTAATTTATCTTGTTATCGTATTTCTTTAGGGTTTTTTAAAATTTATTTTTTACTAATATTATTATTTTTTTGAATATTTAATTATGTTTATTTATCTATTTATTTATTATTATTATCATTATTATTATTATTTATTTTATTTAATATTTGTATGTTATTTGTAAACATTTTATATGTGTTTTGATAAATTAATTAACAATGCCAGGTTAAAAGGTGACTTATTTTGGTGGGTTAGTGAAGTAGGTTGAAAGTGGTTTCTGGTTTGTGGCTGAATATGTATTAGGATGGAAGTTCATATGGGGAGGGGCCTATTTGATTGTTTGGCTGTGTGATGATTTAATATAGGAGGTAAGTAATGAGTGAAGTGGTGGAAACGGAGTATGATGAGTAATAGATATGAGGGTTGGTCAGTGAGTGAGAGGTAGATATTATAGAATGAACGGTGAGTGGAGCTCGTGACACTGATTGAGTGAGGGGTTTAGTCTGGAGATGAGGATTGATTCTGTGATTCTAAGGTCACCAATGTTTCTGACAAACGCTAAGATGGAGAAATGAATATCACGCTGAGTGTTCGAGCAAATCTCTGTGGGTTTGTGGAAAAACGATATACGGGTATTTAAGTGTTCCTTTATGCGCATGTGTAGCGGTCTTGTTGTGTTACTGATGTAAAATTTGTTGCATTTATTGCACTGTAGTTTATAAACACAGTTGATGCGATGACACAGACCTGTGTTGGGGATAGGGCAATTGGTCAGTGAGCAAGGTTCGGGTGTGTGGTAAGTGCGTTTATTAGATAGGTGTTGGCGTAAGGAAGTGCCAGTATGGGTTAGTTGTATATCAAGGTTTTCCTTATGTATCACCTTGCGGATGGAGGTGGTGATTTTATCGTTGAAGAAAGGGAGTTTTTAGAACCAGGTGTTAGAAAGGGTGCGATGTCTACGTGTTTTGGGTTTATTTAGGTGTGCTATGGTGGGAGCGGGGTAGCCATTAGTTTGGAGGGTTTGGTGGAAGTTTTTAGTGTGTAATATTTTGTCAGCAGCAGAAGAGCATTTATTTTGTATTTTAGAACTTAAAGGAATTTTATATATATATATATATATATATATATATATATATATATATATATATATATAGAGAGAGAGAGAGAGAGAGAGAGAGAGAGAGAAACAACTCATTATATTTCAAACTGAAG
>OY744525.1:48332147-48407147 GCA_963556195.1 Sepiola atlantica | reverse complement strand
ATTTTTCTCTTCAAACAAATCATCTTGAGGAAGTCTGACAATAAAGACGAAACGTAGATGAATACATAAATATTCTTTTGGTTTTCCTTTTATTGTAAGATTTGAAGAAAAATGTCATGCAAGTACATCGAAATTTGGGGTCGACATGATGGAAAAATGAAGAAAAGTAGTATTTAGATATCTGGAAAAATGAAGAAAAGTAGTATTTAGATATTTAACCCCTTTCTATGTGTTGATGGTTTGAGAGTGAATTGACACTCTCAAACCATCAACACATCGATAAGTAGATAGACAAGTAAGTTGATAGGTAGATGGATGGATAGACAAATTGATGGATAGATGGATAGATAGATGGATAGATGGATTGATAGACATACACACACGCGTGCTGACATCAATTTTTGCATGTATGTATGTACATACATACACACACGCATGCGTGGCACCAATCTGTTCGATGTATGTGGATGCGCACATGTACATGCATGCATATGGGTTCCCATCTATACGTGTACGCAGCTTCGTTCTTATATGCATGTAGATGCATGTGGTCTGCATGGTGTTCGATTTTTTTAATGCTGGGTTGAATTTAAATATAAAGTTTTTTCCTGTTAGAAGGTATGAGTAATTTTGGGTTCAGAAGATGGGCATTATTTTGAATTTTCCTCTGCTGCATGAGTTCACAGGCTGAGAGACAAACAATATTCGGTTTTCTTCGATTTTTATGTTGCTTTTATGTAAAGCAACTCTATTTTTAAGTGTTTTGGTGGCGCCTATATAACATCTGTTGCAAACGAGACCGCATTTAGCCATCACTCTCTTGAATAATATAAATAATATTCAAACATAATGGAAAATAGAAAAAGGAAATTTTTTTTTTTACATATTAATCAAAATTTCGTCTTTATTTTAAGATGATTTATTTGAAGAAATACAGTTACAATATTTGAAAAAATTGGTTTGTAACGTTGAAAGAATGTTTTAAACATTCTTTTAACGTCATAGTTATACCACATTTTAAAACAAATTCTTACGACCGTATGTTATTTTATCAAATCAATTATCTTGAAATAATAACGAAACGTTGATTAATATATAAATATTTTGGTTTTTCCTTCTTCATTTTCCATATATATATATATATATATATATATATATATATATATATATATATATATATATATATATATATATATATATATATATATATATATATATAAAACATTATGTTACATTTTAAAGACCAAGATGTTATTCATCCTACGAATCATCTTTGGTACAATTAACGTTCCGTTTCGTCACCAGCAAACCAACCGACATTTTTCTGCTAATATCGAATCTTTCTTCTATGAACTCATCAGAAAGCTAAAAAATGTCTGAATAAAAAAAATACATAGCTATGCGCTTAAACAAAAGTCTGAAACCCAAACAACTCACATCCGATTTACTCTCATCGAGAGATTCTCAGAAATCACTACCCAGAGAAAGCAGCCATATTGTTATCTAAAGCAGAGCTTTGGAAAATGCGTACAACATTGTCCGAAAACCTATTATAAGAGACTCACATTTTAACCTGGTTTTAAAATAATTACAATTTTTGTAAAAACCCTAAATTCACTTACAAATAACATTCATTATATAATTTACGTAATTTCAATTAGGAGGCTTAATGCAAAACAGATAAGTACTGAACAAAAAGTTACACTTAAAACTGAATCATATCGATGAATCTATTGGAAACAAAATAAAACCTGGCAATATAGTATTCATTTTATTTAATAAAACAAAAAGCTTAAAGACTGCTGTTTGCTGGTCAAGCAGTTGGGTTTCGAATCTCAGCATAAAAGCAATCGTCACACTTAACAACATTGAAGAACAGTGATTGCAGTGTTATCAGATAGGGTTTTAGATATTGTGTTCACAATATATATATATATATATATATATATATATATATATATATATATATATATATATATATATATATTATGAACACAATATCTAAAAACCAGCAGTCTATAAGCTTTTTGTTTTATTAAATAAAATGAATACTATATTGCCAGGTGTTATTTTGTTTCCAATAGATGCATCGATATGATTCAGTTTTAAGTGTAACTTTTTGTTCAGTACTTATCTGTTTTGCATTAAGCCTCCTAATTGAAATTACGTAAATTATATAATGAATTTTATTTGTAAGTGAATTTAGGGTTTTTACTAAAAATTGTAATTATTTATAATTAACGAAGATTTATATTCTTAATTGAATCTACATACATAAATGATCATATGATGTGAGTTTTATATATTTTTTATTTCTTGATGTTTTGAATACAATTTTTACCTTTCTACTGGCGAGTTACACTCGAAAAAAACCCAGGATATATAACTCTGTATGTTGGTAGTCTAAGTGTTAACGAAACGTTTCGTCAAGAAATGATCTTTTCGGGAATTGATAAAGCATGGTTACTGGAATCTAATCTTTTATTAGTTATATATATAAGAAATTATGACAAAATAAATTAAATGTATATATATATATAAGATTAATTGACGAAAGGAATGAATTTCAATTACAAAAGACATGCTCAATATTTATAATTAGAAGGTTTAGGTATATTTATATCAATATTCATGATTATCTCATTTTATAATAACTTATACCCAAAGCAAAACCTAGAATTTACAATTGTTTCAAAAAATCTTGATAGTAAACAGAAAATACAGCTAATTAACCATAGAGACAGATCCTTTTCATCATAATCTCGAAACAAAATGTAAACCGAGAAAATCAAGGCTAGTCAACTGGAGGGAGGGGTTAAGGTTCTGAAAAACATATTCAGAAAACTGTTCATCATTCACTCCACAATAAAATGTGGTAATAGTCTCGCAATATGTTTTAAAAAACATGAAACATCTAAGATGCAATTAAAACAAAATTGAAGGAAAAAGTCAAAAAAACATATATCGGTTAATTATTGCCAACAGTTTTTGAATCTGCTATTTTTTTCGGATCTTATTCTCCCTCCTAGTTGTAGAAAAAATATAGCAGATTAAGGTATCGGTATAGAAGCCATACTCAACCGATATTTGCTTTTTTTAAATTTTGTTTTTTTTAATTGCATCCTGGGTGTTTTTTGCCATTTAAACATATTCCAAGACTATTACAACATCATTCTTTTTGAGTGAATTATGAACAGTTTCATGAATCTGTTATGTTTTTCGAATCAAACTCCTCTTAATTGACGAACCTAAATTTAATTTTCTCTTTACATTTTTTCTCGGGATTCTGATGATAGGGGTATGTTTTGGTGGTAAACTACCTGGATTTTCTCTATACTATAAACAAGTGTAAATCCAAATTATTGCTCTGGGTAAAAATTATCATAAAATTATATAATAAGAATTGTTGGTATATATATATATATATATATATATATATATATATATATATATATATATATATATATATATATATATATATATATAAAAATATATACATATACATATATATATGTCATCACTACCGGAAACTCCTATTCTTCCAAACCCCCTTTTTCCTTTCACTCACCTCATCAGCCAATCGTGTGCGCCCATTTTAGGATTCGCTTATGACATCAAAAGCCTTCCGTGTAACCGTCAGGGTCCGGCATCTTTGTTCTCCGAATTGTCGGAGCGGTGAAAAGTGGCAACAACAACTTAGATACGGAAAAGGTTGTGGGTGGGTGGGGCGTAGGGGGGCGGTGGAGGAGAAGACAAAACGGGCAGGTGATTATTCTCCCTTCCGTTCCTTGCTTTCGAACCTAGGCATTACACATGCACGCGCACGTACGCCGGGAAGAAAACCGAAAGGCATGGCAGCTTCTGGCGTGTGGGAGGAAGCGTGGGGCAGGTTTGCACATACACACACACTTCCTCTCCCATACTCCAAAACAAAATAAGATAAAATAAACCAATCTACAAAATGTGTCCACAAACTTCACACACAAATATATATATATATATATATATATATATATATATATATATATATATATATGGGAAAAGAAGGATGAAGGTAATCCGACGTAATCTGAAAATTAAAAAGGAAAACAAAAAAATGGATGTTTTTTTATGTGTACATCAACGTTTCGTCTTTATTTATAAGACTTCATCAGGATGATAATATAAAGAAATATATATATATATATATATATATATATATATATATATATATATATATATATATATATATGGAAACCGGGCTCGAGCGCCCTCCGACCGACATGAATTAATATCTCTACACTGAAGATTGCGTAAGTATGAAACATCGACGTATGTAGGTAATAATAACTAATATTTATATTTTTTGAATATCATATATATATAATAATAAATATTTGTTATTGTTAATGTTTATCTATGTACGTATACGCTTCGTCCTTTAACCGGGACTCATCAGCATAGAGATATGACTATTCACTACCGGTCATGCGATTCGAAACCCCGGATTACGAGTAATTAACAACTCAAATCCGACGCCTTAACCACACGGCCAATTTTAAATAGCGAATAAACTGTGATAATTTTAACTCGTTATCGGCGGCTATAACGTCTAAAGCGTTCTATATATATGTATATATATATATATATATATATATATATATATATATATATATATATATATATATATACATATATATATATATATATATATATATATATATATATATATATATATATATATATATATATATATATATTAGCAAAAAGTAAGTTGAGATAAATAGAATCAGCACATTATTTATATTAGTTCCAAAAATTAAAACAGAAGAACATTTTGCATACGATCGTTTTTAAAACGATTTAAAATATTTTATTTTGTATAATACTTTAGATGATTCCAAAAAGTCACTTTTTTAGCAGCACTCATAACATAACAAATATAAATTTAGTTAGAAATACATCACAAATTAGTATTATTTCAGAATACTTATATCCAGTTATGATAGGAAAATATTACTTCTTATATGATTTTATACAACTCTGTTTATAATATCAATAATTATGATAATAATAATAATAATAATAATAATAATAATAATAATAATAATAATAATAATAATAATAATAATAATAATAATAATAATAATAATAATAATAATAATAATAATAATGATTATAATAATAAGGATGATAATAATAATAATATTAATAATAATAATAATAATAATAATAATAATAATAATAATGCTAATAATGATTATAATAATAATAATAATAATAATAATAATAATAATAATAATAATAATAATAATAATGCTAATAATGATTATAATAATAAGGATGATAATAATAATAATATTAATAATAATAATAATAATAATAATAATAATAATAATAATAATGCTAATAATGATTATAATAATAATAATAATAATAATAATAATAATAATAATAATAATAATAATGCTAATAATGATTATAATAATAAGGATGATAATAATAATAATATTAATAATAATAATAATAATAATAATAATAATAATAATAATAATGCTAATAATGATTATAATAATAATAATAATAATAATAATAATAATAATAATAATAATAATGCTAATAATGATTATAATAATAAGGATGATAATAATAATAATATTAATAATAATAATAATAATAATAATAATAATAACAACAACAACAATAATAATAATAATAATAATAATAATATTTAAAAATAATAGTGTTTAAAAACATAAGATAAATAAAGTAGAATAAATAATAATAAAATAAAATAAAAAAATTAACAATAAAAGCATATAAAATAAAGTACAGATTAAATAATGCAATATTAAAATACATGTAAAATAAGTAAAATCTATAATAGTAAACATATATAAAGGATCATAAAACAATTGAATCAAGTAATAAAGTAAGAATAGTAGTAATGATCTATAAGTAAAATAATAATTAGGATAATAAAAATGTTAATAATTAATTTAACATAATAATATTAATGTTTAATCAAAATCAGGATGATAATTAAATAAGACATATATTATTATCAGTAAAAAGTTAAAAGATAATTATAAGATATGAAATAATATGATAATCATAGAATTATATAAATTATAATATAAACAATTATAATAATATAAATAAAATAGCGACTTAAACGAAAATATATATAGAAAATAGACGAATCTAAAAATTAAAATTTTAAATAAAAATTAAAATCCCATTTTTAAATTTAAATTAAAAGATAAAAAGTTAAAATGAATATAAAAAATTGAAAAACTTTGACATTTGATTTCTTGATTGAACCTAGATATTATATTTTCAATAAGCTAAATAAAATATAAGTATATAAGTATATACAAAAAATGTATACTAAACTTATAGTAAGTCCAATTCACGAAAATATACCGAGAAAATAAAGTTAGAGAGAAAAATAATTTTAAAATTTTGTTAAAATATTTTTGTAGAGTGTATATATATATACACTCTACAAAAATATTTTAACTAAATTTTAAAATTTAATATATATTTTATATTTGGATTTTGTTCTTAACGGTCCCAACTACGTGACTTCCTAAACGTTGAAATTTTACACTTCTTTTCTTCTTCTTCTTCTTTTCCCCCCATTTCATTCTTTCCAAATATGATCTAAGATCTGATTCTAACTCTGCCTGATGAGATCTCAGTTCATAATAACTGTTGATCGATAACATCGACATGTCAGTGTCGCAGATTTTGTACATGTCTGTGTAAATAAAAAATAATCATTTATAAAAGCTCTATTTGATATTGAGCACTTTTTATAAACCCGGTTTAAATTCTTTGGATTACTACCCTATGGATATTTTACCTAGATTATTATCATTATTATTTATATATATATATATATATATATATATATATATATATATATATATATATATATATATATATATATTGATATCAATAAAAACAGACGTATAGATAAAAACGACTAAAGATCCCTTCAAACAAAAGCAATAAATCAGAAAATCAAAACAAATCAAAGAACAAAAATGATTAATAAAATAAATAAACAGCAATGAAGGATATAACTTAGATGGAAGTCGTTCTTAGATCAAAATCTTCTGAAGCTGTTCTTATCAAATGTCAGTCAGTACAAGAGAAAACAGAAAATGTGTAGGTTTTAATCCTCATTGAAAGTTATTGTGGCAGCGATAAAACCATTTCAATTAAGAGTCAATATTTAATACTTAAATACGTTTATATAGTTCAGCACTATTCTTAAATTCCGAGGCAAAATGAAGCTGGATATTCAAACATGTAAATAGTTATTTCGAATATTGCGACGACAGAACTATTAATAAATAAAATAACAGAGCAGAGTTATATAATTATGTGAGTTAATCTTAATTTTAGAGAGAAAAACAACTTACACGCGTTTCAAAGAGGACTCAAATAATACTTTTAAAAAATTCAAGTAGCTACACACGAAACTCTCGTTGTAGCCAAACAAAATTTATAGGCGAAATAACATGCAAAGAATCCTTTAAAAATGTGTTCGGAAACGCCAAAATGGTGACAGAACTTTCAATTTGTTCAAGTAGGCTTTGAATTCTCCTAGAAATTCGTTTAACTTTTCTTGCTCCGAAACTGACATTAAAACACAGTATAATATAACTCTGTCATTATGATATTACATATTTTGGGGATGGCACTTTGACTAAGTGGTTAACGACGTGGACTGAAGACATGGGTGTGCCGGGTTCGAATCCAGTTCATTCCACAAAAACACTTTCATCAAAACTCACACCTGACCTAAAATAAAATGATATTACATTTTTATTATAAGATAATATAATATATTGTGTATAGATTGTCAGCATTTACTTCAATACGGGAGTTGTATGAAAATATATTCTATGAAAAGTAGGCTTAGCAGAAACGTTCATGTTTCATCCTAGCCGGGTATCATCAGACTAAGTGCCTGATGATTCCCTGAAGATATAAGAATACAGCACATAATGACATGATTTAACCTGGTTATCATACTTCTACCAGTACTTGTGTTAATCATTACATTGTTTAGCTCAGACGACATCTATCATAACGTGACAAAGAAACGGATAAGATAGACGACTCCTGCTACACACTTATCTAAATGCTGACCTCAAAATTAAAATGTTACCAATTTGGCTCAATTTTTTGTTTAAGCATACATTCTGTTTTTTGAGAAATTTGTTGCGAAATTTAAAAAAATGCACAATTCTGCTAGTGAATGTTTGGAGAAAAATGGCCAAGATTTATTTATTTTGTTAATAGCCATCACAATATATGGATACGCTCAAAACAACAACAACAAAACACAAGGGTGAATCAGAAAGAAAGTATTAAGTAGAGAAGAAGGAGAAGAAAAAGTTTAAAACGCGGGTTCAAAACTAAAACAATGACAAAGTACATGCTAAAATATACTTTGGCTCTGGAATTGCTTTATGTTGAAAAAAATATGTTCTAATTGTTCTAATTAACCGTAATTTGTAATTAACTGAACAAGTCACCCATATCTTTATTGGGGAATCTTTTTCAACGTTACCATCTAATTTAGATCATTTCTGTACACACCACAAACACGTATGTAAATTTGATGGTAATATATAAGTCACAGAAAGTAATCACAGAATGAAGTCATCAGAAAATCGTAATTCATCGTATACGGTAATACAAAAACTTAGGGTTAGTGTTTTTGATTATACCTGATGGTCTACAGTGCTATATAGTTCTGTTAGTTTTTCCTAGATCATTTTCCGTAATTTTATTTGGATATTAATTAGGTCATCTGCTCCCAGCTCAAATTGTTTAGTTACTATTATTGCGTTCATGCTTGAAAATGTAACATTTCATTAGTAGTGCGTGTATGTGTGTGTGTGTGAGCGCAGATAGGAGAGAGAAACAGAGAAAGAAAGAGAAAAAAGAGAGAGGGAGAGGGGAAACAGAATATTTTCATATTTCGCCGTTTCCTCTCCCACTCCCTTCTTTTTATCTACCTCCTTGAGCTTTCATCTTCTACCTCCGTCCCTCTCTTTTTCATACCAAAAATTTCGTTTCAATGATTTCAAGTAGTGAATAAGAATTAAATTTCGATCGCATAGGGAACGGACGAAGCCAGATGATTATTAAATAAACGGTTAACTATTTTACAGAGCTAAGAACATCTAACAATCACAGAGTGAAAATTACACCTGTACACGGTTCGAAGTTGTGACTAAAAAGAGAGGCTGTTGTTGGTTAGCCGAGGGATTTAAAGCGGCATCAACTAAAAGACGACATCTCTTCGTAGACACAGGTTCAGGTTCAAATCCTGTACGAGTTCCATTTATCTTGTCTATATTCACTGTCCCGTGGAATAAATAACTGTCTATTTAATAATGCAAACACGAGCGTAAACCAAAAAGAGTAGCGTTATACAGAACATATATTTCCATGGCACAGCTTGATTAGGTGCTTTTACAAGTCGGAGATACGTCTTTGACAATCAGTCCGACTGTGTCTTTGTTGTTGTCATGATGACGTATGATTCTGTTCAGTTCTAGGGGGTCCACCCTCCCAGGGTTTACCATCTCTCTGAGAAGGGGTTAGTTAATTGCTAATCGTCTGAGGCACCCCAAACGTGGAATGTCGACGGGGCTGCTCAGGTTTCTTTTGTCGGCCAGACTACGCGTATCCTAGTGTGCTGGCTTATCAAATCTACGCCTGGCCTTGTGGCTTACCCCCTGAAGTGGAGGTAGATAAAATACGGAACATATCGTCGGAAAATAATTTCTTATATTCACTTTATCATAAGAAAATTGGGAATAATTTTCTTTTTCTTTCTCAGTGTACCTGGAGCTAGACGCAACCTCCATGAGAAGAGTTTCTTTCCAACAACTGCCAGTCTGTGGAACACAATGCCACAGGCTGCTTCACAGCTGACTAGAACATGGTCGTTTTTAAGTCCAACGTTAACAAATTCTCGCTGAGCTGTCCTCTTAAATATTCGAATTCTGTGCAGTTTCAACAATCATTACCAATTAAGGCGTGCCTCTAACTGTTCACCTGACAAGCTCAATCACCCTTATCCTCAAGTGGCTTTTGGGCCATGATAAACGATGACATTAGCAATATATATATATATATATATATATATATATATATATATATATATATATATATATATATATATATATATATACACACAACTGAAAACATTAATATATCCCCAAGTCTCATATTAACCGAGGTTCGTCTTGGCGGCATTTTGACAACCTAGTGTCTGCTCTGAACCATTAGATCATTTCTGGTATGATTCGACTATTTCTACGCAAGTCAACACTTCCCGATATTATTTCTTCCTTCGGGAGAGGTGGATTATTTACTTCCGGTCGCTTTAGGCTCTCTTATCGGGGAATACCGACGTGTGTTGTACCCTTCCAGAATACCCCTCAGGGAAGCTGCCCACACCATTATGTTTAACTGATTTCGTGTCTAATCTTGCCGCAGTGAAAAGTCGGTAAATAGATTTTTAGAAAGGAATTTAAATATTGCAAACCTTTTGTACGATCAACGTAAATACTCGTGAAATACACAAATAATGTGCTATAATGATTTGCATGGTATATGTCTAATATATAAAGTAAAATAAACCTGTATGTGCTTAGTAGCTTTTTACTACAAGATACGTAAGAAATATATTTTGTCAAGGATTTACGGAAAACATTGATCGGTGTTTGTAAAAACAAAAAATATATTTTTAATCAATTTTATCGATTTTTATATTTAATCCGGATCAATATTTTATTTTTATTATTCATAAATAAAGTAATGCGGAGAAGGGTTTACCATCATAAGCAGTAATTATGATACTGCCACCCAAAATCACCGAAAAAAAATAATGTTTTTGATATTCAGCAGTAAAAAAGAGGGAAAGGCATTCTTAATTTTTATTTTTTGCCTTTTTTGCTCCTTTCTTTCGTTGCCTTTGACTGACCGATATTCGACTCTATAGACATAGAGAAAGTGAGAGAGAGAGAGAGAGAGAGAGAGATAAAGAGAGAGAGGAAAAAAGAGAGATGGAGAGTAGGGTAAAGGGAAAACAGTTTTCTTTATGTATTTAATGTCAACATTCCTTTGTTACCTCCGTGTGTTAAATAGTAAGAGTACGTTTGCTAGTACATATCTGATGATTTGAGTTTGCTAACGAACGTTAACATGTAAACAGTAAATCAGGGTCAGGGGGTCAACTTATGCACCCAGATGTCATCTCGACCTGCTTTATGCTAGAAACGGATGTAACGTCACATAATTAAAAGAGAGAGTGAGCGAGAGAAGTAGCGAGTTCGATCGGAAGCTTAGAGGTGCGAACACGTGCTTTTAGAAATGTCCTGTTAAGATATGATTAACCAGTAATTACCGACCCCTCTCTGTCAAATACTGGTCACTGATTTTGAACAAACGAATAAACCTCTACTTGTCTTCAACCGTTTGTCTCGACTTGGTTCTCATTTTCGGGGTATGAACGAACTTGTTTGCAGGCAGCGTTCCCTCAGTCTTGCAGGATCACATTAAGGGCGCGTTCAGGAACTAGCTGCTAACTAATGGTATTTTTATGAACTTCCATGTATGACACAAGGTTGAAACGTAATACGTGGGTCAGTCGATTACTGTGCTCTACTTAGAGACGGCGTTTGGGAGTTCGAATCTCACCGATGCATACTTATTTTATTCTGATTTTTGTCAAAAATGAACTTAGATATTTGAAATTACAATATTAAGAAAAGTACTTGGTTTTACTTTTATTTATTTACTCTCTAATCTACGCAATTGACGTAAATTAGGACCTCGAAAGACACCGGCTAGCTTTAATACTTTGATATATCTATAGTTTTTCTGTTGTTAATTACAAACATCAGCAGAAGTCTATTCTAAAATCACTTTTTTTCTGTGTGGTGAATTTAAACCCAACCGCCTGAAGATAAAATGCTTTTTGTCTTCAAACATTCTCAAAAAAATACTGACACCCAGGAATAAATTCCAGACATGCGCTCACGTTTAGTAAAAATACAATGATGAGCCCCCCCCCTCTGATGCGTGCGTTCAGCCAAACACGCGCAAATTACAACGCCCTATTATCTTGAATATTTGAAACATACGCCAAAGATAAAGTTCCTTCCTGCTCTTCTAGAGTTCCTGTCGCTTTGTTCGCCATTATTGAGACCTCCCCCTCTCTCTCTCTCTTTCCACCTCTCTCTCTCTCTCTCTCTCTCTCTCTCTCACTCACTCTTCACTTCTTCCCCATCTTCTGTCTTTCTCTTATATCCCCCCTCTCTTCACCTCTCTCTCATACCCCCTCTCTTTCACCTTTTTCGACCACTCTAAACCTTCCTCCTCTCCTCTCTTTATTTGCTAATCTTCGATAGTCCGACCGCATTAAAAACATTTCTCACGCATGCGCATAAAAGGTAAGTAGAATGGACGCCATCTTTGTTTCCACTTCCTCATGCAAGTCGCTGTTCCATTCTTCTTTTTCTTCGATCTTAAAATAAAAACATCCGTGTTCAAACGCTAATTACTTACCACATGCTAGCGCAACGACCCATGCCGATATTTCCTGACACTGTCACCCCCTCTTCACCATACACATTACCACACACGCTCCGGGGGAACGATTTCCGCCCCACCCTTCCACACGTCGATGTTACCATTCAATTTAACTTCACCTATTTTTTTTTATTCAGCCATTTTGTTTTGTTCTTATTTTCCGATGATGGTGTCTCTTTGATTATCTGCATATCGAAATATTTGGCGCGCAAGAAGATCTAGGAATATAAAAGGTGAACAGAAAAGAATGGACATTATTATGAAGCATCAATACAATCTGCGTGTTTTCTGATGGCTATCATATTTCAAACATAACGATGACAGACCAACGAAAATGCTAACACTTAAGCGTGACAGACCAACCAAAATGCTATTTAAAATTGCAGCTTAACAGACAAACAAAAATTCTATTTAAATGACTAAGAGAAATGCTATTCTAAACTTAAAGCATGACAGACAAAAATGTTCTTTCAAACATAACTGTGACAGACTAACGATAATGCTAATTTAAACTTAAGTTTGAATGACCAACAAATCGCTTTTTAAACTTAAGCGTAACAGACAAAGGAAAATGTTAGTTCTACATAACAGTGATAGACCAAACAAAATACTATGCCGAACTTATGCGTGACAGACCAACGAAAATGCTATTTAAAATTTCATTTTTGTTGGCCATTTAAATAGCATTTTCGTTGGTCTGTCACGGTTATTTTTGAAATAGCATTTTTGTTTGTCTGTTACGACAAACAAAAATGCTATTTCAAAAATAACCGACACAGACCAACGAAAATGCTATTTAAATGGCCAACAAAAATGATATTCTTAACTTAAGCATGCCATATAACCGTGACAGACATACGAAAATTCTCTTTTAAACTTAAGCGTGACAGACAAACGAAAATGCTATTTCAATGACCAACAACACTACTGGACTAAACTTAAGCATGACAGACAAAAGAAAATAGTATTTAAAACATAACCGTGACAGAACAACGAAAATGCTATTTCAATAACCAAGAATAATAACCGTGACAGACAAACGCAAATTCTATAATTTAAACTTGAATAAGAAATATAAATCTAATTTCAAACTTCAGCGTGACAGACAAACAATAATGTTGTTTCAAACATAACCGTGACAGACAAATGAAAATGTTTTTTCAATTACAAGGAAAATACTATTTTGAACTTAAGCATAACAAACAAAAATTTTATTTTAAAGATACCCGTGACAGACCAACGATAATGATGTTTTAAACATAAGCGTGAAAGAGCAAGGGAAATGCTATTTCAATGACCATCAAAATTCTATTCTAAACTTAAGCATAACAGATAAGGGAAAATGTTATGTTTAAACATAACTCTGACAGACCAACGATAATTCTGTTCCAAACTTTTGATTGAATAAACTACCAAAATTCTATTTAAAACTTAAACTTAACACACACACAAATCTTATTTTAAAATAACCGTTACAGACCAATGAAAATACTATTTAAATGACGAACAAAAATACTATACTGAAACTTAAGCATGACAGACAAGAAAAATGTTATTTCAGACTAACCGTGACAGACCAACGAAAATGCTATTTCAAACTTAAGCATGACAGACCAACGAAAATTATATTTACATAACAAAGAGAAATGCTATTCTAAACTTAAGCATGGCGGACAAACAAAAATGTTATTTAAATCTTAACCATGACAGACAGACCGTTTGGCTAAGAGCAAAGTGTAGTATCTGTTCTGATACTACACTTCATATTTTCTGTCCTCGGTTATAGCGTTGCTGCTTGTCGATTGTTATGTGAATCCATTAGTATTCGGCTCGCGACGTAATAGTTTCATATACATAACAATGCAAATCAAGAACGCAGAATAAACAAGAGAGACATAGTTGATGTGTGCTTCACGATCGCTTCGTCGTAAGAGGACGATATCCACGTAAGCATTTATTTATATACGCATGAGAAATATACAAAGGAGATAATTACAGATTGACTAATGTAAGGGAGATAATTGGATACGGTTTGGATTCGTGTATCTCAGTATAAACATTGTCATTTTCAAATGCACAGCACGACAGACACTACACCGGTCAGTGAAGGAGAAATACTTTTATACTGAGGCAATTTTCATATTTTGTCCCAATCCAAAGTACCCTTTATTAGGGAGCAGGATTTACCCCACATTAAAAACCGACCTCATGTCTAACTCTTCCCTTGTGGGGAGGCAACTTAATAAGGCCAAATAAAAATGGCATTTCAAACATAACAATGACAGACCAACACAAATGCTATTTAAAATTTAAGTGCGACATACAAACAAACATTTTTTTCAAAGATAACTGTTACAGACCATCAGGAGACATGAAGTGCAGTTAGCATAAAGAGAGAGGGGGGGAGAGAGAAACTATACACAAAATATAAATTACAATATATTGCTTATTTTAGACAACAGAACATTTACTAAATACAAAGTGACCAAACTCATAATTCAATCCTTTACCTATATGTCGGATATATTTGTGATACTATAGAGTGCCACTACCCCACAACCAGGACCACCGGAAAGGATGAACTAGGAAGTGAATGACAATACAGGATCAATTGATCCATTAAACTCTACAGACCAGCGACGCCATGACAATTGATGGTTGACTTTCTGGGTGGCCAGATAGTAATGGCGACGGTGAGCTGAGGAAGGAACAAACGCTACCGGTTTCCGGCGGTAAACTGAGAGATGATTTCCGGTTGAATAGAAGGTCAATATATTCGTGTGTATGGGGGGTGGCGTTGGCTGTTGACGGAGAACGACGACGGAGCCTGACCGAGAAGAATTACAGTCTCAGTTGACATCTTGAATTTGAGAGATGGGAAGCTTAGCTCAAATATAAAGACTAGCGTCGGGACCCCAACAACACAGCCACACACATCTATATCCAAGAAGCCGCTTGTATACAATGTCTGTATATATTTGTTATATTTATTATGTATGTAAATTATGGATTATGGCGGCCCGACTAATGACTCCACTCGAATCCCGACACCGCCAAGAAGAAGAAGAAGAAGAAGAAGAAGAAGAAGAAGATCAACAGCACATGCGTTTGGAGTAAGAAGGGCGGTCATAGGTGCGGGCATGATTCTACACATTAATTCCATTTATTATTTTCAATCATCTCATAACATTCATCATCATTTAACTGCCAATCTCATTTACATCTAACCTCGAGTGGCCTTTGACCTTAATAAGTTGTGATTCATAAGTAAATACACATAAATAAAAACGACCCCAAAAGATGTAAAAGCAATAAAATCTGTTTTGCTTTGGCAAAATGTGTGTTGAAATATATATTACACAACTGAAGTTATGGACAATGTTAATCAGATAGGTGAAGGCAGTTTTTGGAGGGTCTTAGCGTGAGCACAATTTGCTACAATCTTAAGAATGAATATCATTTTCTGTCTGTTACTTATGTTTAAAATCATATTAAATTAGAGGTAAACTTTTCAGTAAGATGGGCATGCTAATACAACGACGCATTTACCTCCTTCCCCTTCGGCCATTTTTTTTTTAAACGTTTAATTTTCAGACGATTAATAAATAAAATGAATAAGTAAAAATAAACAAGAGCGGGTGTCCAAAAGCGAGCTATGAGTTATCGAGCATAATCGTTTTTTGCTAAGAAGCCGCCAGAAATGCTGAGCATCAACGTCTAACCCCGACTGCGACTCTTTTTGAGGTTATACGATGTATGTAACATCATCGTGGTAATCGTGGTAATCAGCGACATTGTAACATTGCGTGCCGTGTTCTTTGATCCCTATATTTAACAACTGGTCGGCGTTGAGTTGTGAACAGAAAACAGCTGTTTGTCTCTCTCGTTGGCATAAAGTATTTCGCTCATTTAATAGTGACGTCTTCATCAGTGGTGATGTATCAGTCGTCGAGATGTTGTTTTTTTTTCTTCTTTATTCTCTTAGTGACTAGAATAATAGAAGCAATTAAAAAGAACAACAAATAACTCCAATAATTTATCTGGCGTTTGAATTTATTTCTTACAGAAATTTGCAGCAAGCACACCAAGATGGACTGCATTCTTCTATTGGATGAAAGAAGACTCGAAAACCAGCCGGATCACTTCGACATCTAATTTGCCAGAGGTAGTAACATAATTAGCTTTTTCTAACACTAACCTTCCCTAATTACGCCACACCAACTCCCTATGGATTACTTTTCTGATTTTAACTTTATCTTTAAAAATCCACAGTCCAATGTCGATACATTTGGACAAGTTTATTCGCCCCATTCTGAAAAATACAAATTGTGTGCAGACAAGATTACTCTTCTTTGTCGGAGAAGAGGTTAATAAGTACAAGAAGTTAGACCCCCAAATAATTTGATACAATCATAAACATACTATTTTCAGAAGAAATATGCGAAAAGGTTTTAAGTGAGGGCTGCCACGCTCCTTCAGAGATGTATTTAAAGAAAATAGAAAACAATTACCTTTAGGGCCCTTTTTTTCGTGTCTTCGAAACAAGAAGGTTATACAACAGTTTTGAATTTCTGTACACTGTTATTTTTATAATCGTTAAACACTGTAAAATTGTTTAAGCTGCGCTGGTTGGGTAGTAGAGGACAAGCAAGGCAGTGCTTCATCGTATGGTCCACCTCTCCACATTCACAAATCGGCCATAGCAACTTTCGATCTCCCATTTCTGCTATGAGGCGGTTCAGTGTTCTGCACTGGACCTACGGTGCTTCTGAAAAAAAGGAAGGGCTTCAGAAGGGGGCACGTATCTCACTACGAAGGGGTCATTCTTTAAACCTCTGGTTCACAGCCGTAGTCTGGTTTCTTCCTGACATGTTGTTAGGGTATGGACATGGTTGAGGTAACTTCTCTTTGACTTCAGTCACTGGACCGGTGGTTCACATCTGTGAAGGAGATCGTGTGTCTCACTGATAACCGCTGTGATATCTACTCGACTGGCAGAATGTCAGGTAGGTGTATATCTATAAATATACATTTCTATTCATAGGATTCAATGTTTAACTAATTATAGATATATATTCTACACAACACAATCAGTAACATACGCACATTATTTTTGTCAACTTTGCGATCTAATGAGTGTGCCGCTCAAACTATATATATACTGGTGATACCAGATCAGGCTGCCCTGTGGCTCCCTGAGACGAAATTCACCTACATTGACGTTTTTTTTTTTTTTTTTTTTTTTTTTTTGTAAAACTTAATTATGTTCTACAAAACCAAAAACAAAAACAACAGCGCCTCTCCCTTTCTCCCTCCCCTTTTTTATTTTATTTTTAGAACTTGAAACATAAATCTTTTACTATAATGACCAGATTCGGCATTAAATAACCCAAAAAGGGTTGATATGCCGTAAAACAAAACTACCAAACCAAAAACGATGATTAAACATTTGAAGATATAAAGAACTTGAAGCATAAAAACTTTTACTATAATGACCAGATTCGGCATTAAATAACCCAAAAAGGGTTGATATGCCGTAAAACAAAACTACCAAACCATACCAAACTATATATATATATATATATATATATATATATATATATATATATATATATATGTTTATATATATATATAGAGAGAGAGAGAGAGAGAGAGATAGATAGATAGATAGATAGATAGATAGATAGATAGATAGAATCATAATTATTCAGAAAACATTCTATATTCCATTCGAAAAACCTTTATTATTAGACAATTGCTTATGCCCATTTAGAAAATATACATTTTCATGATATAAAAAATATCATAAACACTTACGAAAAGGCTTTATCAGTGTATATTCCCCGCAATCAGGTTTGAAAAACCAAATGCATTTATATCTATTTATTTTATATATTCCATTTTCGTTTCATTTTCTTTCTTAACTCAAATCAAAGAGAAATCTTTACTTAACTTTGATTATTTCTATTTAAAAGTTCATCGTATATCATGTCCAGCTGCTTCACCTTTCTGTTCTCAACATTCATACTCGATCGACACAAAAAACAAAAAAAAACAATACGCCAAAGTTCACACAGAAAAAATAATTAATAAACACCAATGTCATATTCACATTCCAAATGATTTTTTTAATCTCAAATATAAAAATTACGTTTCTTTTATTATTTATACTTTTCAGTATATAAGGCATTAATTCCATTTGCAGTTACTTAAAAGATGCTATAGATAACAATAACATAATTGTAGTTCAAACACTGAGTGGGATGGCTAATTTGCACATTGATTTTTAAAAAGCTGCTTTTAATAAATAATTGCTTGGTTTTATTGATTTCTATTTCTTTATTATTATAGATATGTAACGCAGTTTAGTTGAGAAATCCTATAAGAAATACTGGAATTTTATTTGTCTTTGTCTTCCTCATTTAGTTAAATAAACTCTATCTCCTCATCTCTTTTCTCTCTCTCATATATATATATATATATATATATATATATATATATATATATATATATATATATATATATATATATATATATATATATATCAGAATCAAATATCGATTTGTGAGATACATTGCTATTTAAATCTAAGATAGAACATTCAACCTACTTAATTTATATATATATGCATATATGTATATATATATAATATATATATATATATATATATATATATATATATATATATATATATATATATATATATATATATATAAACATAAAGAACAAGGCAAAATGCCTTCAAAGAACCATGTGTTAGCTGCAGATATTTTTTTATTAAAATCAAAATAAAAAAATAGAAACATTTTTTTCTTTTTCATCTTGACTTTTTTATCTAATATTCCTCTAGATATAACAAGCCTCGACAGAGCTTTAGACAAATAAAGATGATTAACCTTTTCTTCGTAATACTCCTTCCTGGTCTTCTAGAAGTGACGTCCGATGTTATGTGGACTAACGGTTCAAATGTCTCTTTTAAATTGAACTTAAATCGCGCATGTTCGCTGGTAGGTATATATTTGGGAAAGTTCATTTTTTAAGCATCTTTAAAATTTCAAACATAAAGAAAGAGGCAAAATGCCTTCAAAGAACCATGTGTTATATGCAGATATTTTTTTAATTAAAATCAAAATAAAAAATCAAAACTTTATTTCCCCATCAGAGTGGAAATTGGACGACAATGTAATTTTTCTTTACATTTTTTTTATCATAGTTCACTCCAAACAAGGCAAGCCGCCAATGTAGATGTAAGGGGCTACTGAGAATTAGCGTGTAAGTTTTGAGGGGTCATCATAAGTTTGGAGCTGTGCAGCAAGATGTCCTTCGTTCTTCGTCGTGGTATTGATCAATTCTCAATCTAATTACGGAATCCTGACTCCAGGACCAATCCCGATTCAGGTAGATACATATCTATTTTTAAAGATTAGACAAAAACTAAAAATTATTTTTGTATTCTTTTTAACAGATTTTTAAAATTATTTATATTAAAATTTGTAACAAAATTTTACGTTCAATGTCATAGTGAGAATAGTTTAAATAAACAAATCTTAACACATCAATTCATGATGTGTCTTACTTTATAGTGGAAGTAAATTAAAATCTCTTTTTAGGACGTCTTTAATTGTTTATTCATCATAGATTTAGTTATCGCTAAATGTTATTTATTTTGTGATGAGAAGTAAAGAACATTGTTTTCTTTTATTCTAACAAAACGCTTACTGTTAAAAATAATATTTTCGAAGTGTTTGTGTTATAATCTAAAGTAGAAGCAATGTCTTTCTAACTGATTTTAATTTATTAGACACACGAACTTGAAAGTTAGCAGGAATAGCTGTCTACAAATGGCGTAAAACGGTAGGATAGAGTATGCCCTTTTGCATATATTGAAGAGGGCATTCAAATAGAGAAGTAAATACGATGAAAATCTTTAAATTTGACACCCGTTGTTAAATGGAACGTATTGAAAAGACTAGTATTTATAAGTCCTTAAATAACCCGTGTTTCTTCAGTCTTAATGTTAAATTAGATAGATTCAGGTTACAGGAAAATTGTTAAATAGCAGATAAGAATGCATTATCAATTGTAAACATAGATCAGGATATTCCCTCAATTACACATAATATTCCATCTCTAATTAGTATTCATAACTTGACTAATACCTATTTACTTTTTAGCGACTTCGGGGAGTAGATATATGATGACTATATATTTGTGTATATGTGCAACGGTATAAACACCGGGGTGATCGAAAAAGCAAGAAATAAAAATTATAACCTATATAGTAACAAGATGTCAGGTGTATTGTTAGACGTTGCATTTGGGATGCGATTGTGATTTTTTTGTTAATTAAAAAGTTGAGACAAAAATTAATATATAAACAGTTTATTGTTTGTATTTTGAGGTAGTTTTATTTGAGGAATGTGTTAAAACAATTTTTAGAATGACGTCCCAATATATATATATATATATATATATATATATATATATATATATATATATATATATATGAAATATATCATTTATAATACAATCCGAAGTTTTTTTTAAAAACAAGCTCAATGAAGTTTCTTGTTTCAGAGCATGTATACTGGTTTGTTGCATTCACTGACAAAAGAAAATAAGTAAATAAGTCTACTATCATAATATTTTATACTTATCTTTTTTTATTAACTTTATTTCGGCGAATGCCTATATTTTTTACTTTCAGTCTTACACGCATTTCGCATTCCGGTTAGAAAAATCTAGTTTTTGGTCTACCTGCTGCTCATCAAAGACAGACAATTAATGATGAAAAAACACGCACATTATTTCAAGACAAAACGGGAAGAAAAGTGTCAGATTTTTGTAGAGGGGGAGGGATTCGATGATTGTCATCTTATAAAGTGAGTTTTTTTGTGTTTTATGATTTGCCGTTCTTCTCACATTTCTTGACCACTTTTCTACGCGTTTTGTGTTGTGCTTTTTTTTTCATGATTGATCGTTCGTCTCTGATGAGTAGCCGGTTGATCGAAAACTTTTTTTCTTACCGGGTTGCGAAACGGACGTAAGAATGAAAGAAAAAAACATAGGCATTCACCGAAATAAAGTAATAAAATAAATAAATAAAAATAAAAAACAAATATAAAAAAATATAATTGAGGACTGATTTATTTATTTATTTTGGTTATTGGAATGCAACCAAACAGTATATATATATATATATATATATATATCCCTGGAGATGCTTTAAAAAACACTACAGTATAAGGTGCTAATCAACACATGTGTTGGCAGGCAGTGTATTTACTACTGATGAGAGTGTACGCTCAGAATGTCGTCGTATGTAAGTATAAATAATTTAATATGTCTTTGTAAATACTGTTATATATGCCTTATTTGTATATGTACACGCACACATACATATACATGCACACATATACACACCCATATATATATATATATATATATATATATATATATATATATATATATATATATATATATATATATATATATACATGGGGTGTATGTATCTATATGTATCTGTGCGTGTACATACACAAATAAGGCATAGCATGTATTCGTTTAATTCGCTTTTTCACGTTTATATACTAGATTATAGTCAATCTAACTAGGATGTCGCATATATAAACCACCGGGCGCAAATATATTTTAGACAGTGGAAAAATATGCACGAAGTATATGTACAGTTCAAAAGTAACACACACACAGCTATACAAAGAAGGAGGCGCTTCCTTCTTCAGAAAACAAAACAGGAGTTTTAATCTCGTACATATAAACTACACACGGATTTAAAGGAAGTTATATATATATATATATATATATATATATATATATATATATATATATATATATATATATGTAAAGGAGTAAGGCTAATAAAATTTGTAAAAAGTTTTTTCAACATTTATTTATTATTTTATCATTTTATAATTTTATACTTTTATATAACGCGTTTCAAGCGGTGGTCCGCTCTCATCAGAAATGTACATCCATTTGAAGAACCACCGCTTGAAACGCGTTATATAAAATCATAAAATGATAAAATAATTTAAAAAATGTTAAAAAAAACTGTTTATAAATCTTGGTAACGTTACTCCTTTACATTTACACTTTTCTCTCGTTGGAACTGAACTAATACTGCACTCCCTCTTTCACATATATATATATATATATATATATATATATATATATATATATATATATATATATATATATATACAGCGTACGATTCTGTACATTTATAGAGAAATATGGTAGGTCGTATGAAGCGTGCCATAAGTAATCGAGCAGGATTATTTTGTAAAAGTAAAAGAGATAAGTAAAATATTTTAAAATAAACATGATAAAAATAGAAACATTTTCAACAAAAACACACACACGAGCGTAAACTTCCGTGGAAACATCCGTGGAAACCTTTTATTCCTCCACCAAAATCCAATCTATGATGTCCTTCCTTCCTTCCTTTTCAGAGACCCATATACACGCCATACTTATAGTTTTTTGTCTAAATGGGGTCGAAATGGGCTTAATGTAGGGAGCAGTTTTCTTTACCATTTTCAGTGCCATTGTTTTTTTTGCTCACTACACTTAATCCCCCCAAAACATAATTAGCTGACAAATACTCTCTCTACTCGAAAATGCAAATAAAACAGTTTTCATCAAAGAAAAATCTTCAACACTATAACCTAACCTTAACACATCTGCGATTCTTTTCCCACCTTCCATAAAACTTTATAGGAAATTTGTAACTTTATCTTAGAAACTACTTCCCTACGTACCCTAACATTTTTAAAAGCGCACTTGGCTGGAGCCTTTAAATAGAAGTGTCAATTTATTCCTGACCGTTTTTAAAAAATTATTATTTAAAATTATTATTTAAACCACACAAACAACTCCACATGGTGGTAGTGGTTACGATTCCACAGTGTGTGATTGGTTCAATGGGTACAATTGTGTAAATGGCTAATCAGCTATGTCGATTACGGATTAATACCGTTGGGAACAGTATGAACCTGCAATTTCCACCGTCTATTGATAAAATAGTGACCTGTGTTCTACTAATCGTATAGAATTAATCATTGTAAATAGATATTGCGTTTCAGAATAAAATGACCCACTTGGGGTTGATATGACATAAAGTCTAGTCTATCCTAATCCTAACCCTAACCCTACTGCCGTTGAGAGAAATGTTCTATTTTTTTTATTTTACTCGATAGTCACCACTTATCAAGGCCCTAACAACTCGAGGATAAGTGTTAATCATATGAGTAGATTGAGAGCTGAATGATGATGAATACGATGAGAGAATTGAAAATATGCACAATACATCCGCTCAAAACAGCAGTCGACCAAGAGAAAAGCAATTATCCCCCCTTTGTCAGAAACATAGCTCATGGAGCATCGCACATATGAAGGAGGCTGCTGTAGAGAAAGCACAGACACCCAATTCCTTATACAATGAAATATCGCGAGTAAGATATCAACGACGACAATGCTAGGGTCGAGGAGTATGGCGGCAATACGAGTACATCCGAACCGTTCCCCGTATACATTACAAGCCAGTTATCCAACTTATAACTACCTATTTTATCTGGATGTAAAACAAGGTCGGTGTAATGTGAGGGATACCTAGCTCCCTAAAAAGGGGCACTCTAGTGCTGTGCAATATTGATATGTCAAAAAAAGATCCGATAGTTCTTTGATTTTGTCTAAGCATAAAATGGTTCAAACTGGGTTAATATTCCATAAACGAGATGAAGCAATCATTTTAGTGTCTCTATTTACTTGCTACACCATGAGGGCTGGATGTGACACAAGGTGGGTGGAACGTGTCTTTCGGGTTTAAATGACCCCCCAAAAAGGTTAATGTGCCGTAAAAGAGACCAAACAAGCCAAATGAACACATAACCGCCATTTTTTTTATCAAACTGAATGTCGAGAGTGTAATAGTAGGAATACGTTTTTTTCTATTTTCCGCGCCATTTTTATATATTTTTTATATAAATATTTTTGTTATAAATAAAATATTACAAAAATAAACATGAATCAATGAAGAAATCTTTGCGAGAACAATGAAGAAACGTCTCTACAAACCTTTCTTCAATCCACCAACCTATTATTTCCGATCTTTCATTCAATTCACCAACTTGTAAACGCCATTTTGAAAAAAAATGGTCGAAACGAAAGCTTAATGTATAGTAAAGAGGTTTTTTTTCCATTTCTATTGTAACTTTTCGTTTTATATTCATTTATTTGTTTTTGCTTGATACTCCGCCCTTCCCCCTTCCTTTACAACCAATAAAAATAATTAGTGAGCAACTATAAAAATAAATAAACACAAATAAAAATAAGTTTTCTATCAAAGAAAGAAACACTCACCATTTAAAACGTCAACTTCAGCAATATAATCGAACAACAACGTATCCATGTTTTCCTTCTCGTTTAGCCTATGGTTCAAATCAAATCATTCATATATATATATATATATATATATATATATATATATATATATATATATATATATATATATATATTAGTACTTCATGTATCCACATAAAATATTATAAGGAGATATAATTTTTTATGTATCAGTTTTCAGTATTTACTTCAACAGTGCTCGATACGTAAGTAGAGCTAGGTAGTAAGCAATGAAAATATATATGGCAATCAAGCTGCACAGAGGTTCCCGTGTTTCATCGCCGAAGGGGAATCGTCAGACTGACGATTCCCCCCGGGGATGAAACACGGGAGCCTCTGTGTAGCTTGATTGCCATATATATTTTCATTGCTTACTATATATATATATATATATATATATATATATATATATATATAGAGAGAGAGAGAGAGAGAGAGAGAGAGAGAGAGAGAGAGAGATGAGGGAGTAAATATGAAAACAAATTTCAGACAAAATGTAAAATTGGTTAATGAAATGTGGACAAACAAGATAACAATCTAAACCAATTTTACATATATATAACAGAAAATAATGATTGTAAAAATCCAATATCTATTACGTTCCCAGCTGCTCAAAACAAGGTGTTCTAAATTTTAAAAAATGTATTTCCTTCTTTAAGCCATGGTTTTTCAAAGAATGACATCTTATCTACAATGCCTAACATAGCGCAAACTATTATTATTTCTAACAATGAAACAATTAAATCTGCACAGTCACCTATACCCTCAGCAGTTTCTGCAAATAATTGTAACTGCCATACATCTACAGAATGTCTGCTTAACAATGATTGTATACATAGAGACGTTATATAGAAGCAATATGAAGCAATTCCCTCGCAACGCTAATCTACAAAGTAACACCAGTACACATATACCTCCCTTACTCGATAACACTACACATTCCCAACCATCACCGCATCCCGATACCCAAAATATTACTCTAAACACAAACCACCTTTCTTTACCAGTTAACACCAATCTTGTTCAAACTTCTCTATCCCATATAGTTTCCCTATCAAACAATTCCAACTTAACCTCTATTCAAAACTTAAGCATACAGACCTTGGACGCATCTACTACTATAAATTACACACTTAATGCAATAACCACTTTATATAAAATACATACTTACATAGGAGCCAGTGCTTTCCCTATAAAAAACGTATATCCAGCCACATCTTTAAAAGTATTAACGACCAAATCGCAAGGATTTCCCTAACTAATTTAATCAAAAGTTTTAAATGTACAAACATCCCTTACTTTCTGCGCTTGTCGATCCTGAAAAAATCTAGGTCCTATATACCAGGATCTAGGTTTGCCAACTAGTTTCTTTAGAAACTGTAATGATAATCAAGATTTTTTTTAATATTATCAATTTTATAGCCAAAACTGATAACCCTTCTTCTATCCGATAACCAATCAAGGGACCAGTATTACAACAACATGTTTCTATTGCCTTACATTAAATATTACCTAAACCATTTTTTAGCCTGGTCTTCTTCAAACCTCTATTTTACTACCTATTGAAGACTACGAGTACTTTTTGCATCTATAAGTGTAGACCTCTCTTTGCATTTGTATGGAGGCTATTTTAACCAATTAATATTGATACCAATCTTTAACTAGAAGTAAATCCTCTCCTAATTTTATCTCCCAATTCAATCTAGATAGTTTTAAATTCAATCTGTGATTTTTTAAACTTTAACCCATGACTTTTACGTACCTTCCTGTTTAATGCAATACACCTTAGCCCCCCCCCCCTTCTTGAAATGTTACCTGTACCACCCCACTTTATTGTCCTGCTAAACACTTCCTGCTTTAAAATTTATTCTCACATCTGAAGCTGGCGTGTATCCATGCAGTCCCCCTACCCAATCTTTTCTTAAATAACCCCTCTACCCCTCATCTCACCACTCCCTTTTTTCTACCTCTCACTTCTTTAAACATAACTTGTTGAATTTAAATTTAAATTTCTGTAACGGCTTACTCAACTTTTCGATTTCTGTCGAATCGCTAGTTTTTACTAGCTCGTTGCCTTCTTATTATGTCACTTTAAATTCAAGTCCATAAGAATCTATATCTGGAAAGTATAGGGTAGTCTTTCAAATAGCGTTTAATACACAACTTACATCCCCAACTTTTTCATTGCAGCCTCTTCCAACAAGATTACTTGGGTTTTTAATGGTTTTACTTCTCCAAAATTCAACAGATTTTACAAATTTTACGCCAACCTCTCCTGGATTTACCGCTTTTGAACCTGCTGCTACAACTTTCATGACGCCTTCAACGGTGAACTTTTTCCTATATTTTCAACCCCTTCTCTTCGCATTGGACATTTTCTATATTTGTATTTTTCTTATATTATATAATTATCTTTGCAAATTATGACTTTTAGTAATTTCCCTGCCAACTTATCTCTTCATGTTCCTCTGACGATAAGATTCCATTATTTGAAAAGCCATGACTTAAGGAAGGACAAAAAAGGTATTTTATTTGAAACATCTTGTTTTGAGCAACTGAGAACGTAATAGATATTGTATTTTTACAATCTTTATTCTCATTTTTTACACTTCTCTCTCTCTCATATATATATATATATATATATATATATATATATATATATATATATATATATATTATATATATATAATTAGTAATGACAATATATGTATTAGCATATACTATCAGTGCCCTTTTACTTTGCGATCTCCTTAAAAAATTCAGCTCGATGATTGTCAATTAGTGACAACAGAGCAAATATAAGTCAGATTCATATTATATTCCAATAAGCATGTTTTTATTTTATTATTTTTATTTTTTCACATTTCCAAAAAACATAACATTTCTGTGAGATACATTTTTTACGGTCCGTTTCATTTGTCTTGTGCCAAACAACATTTTTATGTCAATATCGTCTCTGCAATGTTGCTTAAACAAAAGTGAAAGTGTCTTATTATTCTTTTTCCGATCCAATTTTTCGATCTAATATTGTACTTCAATGTGTATAGGAACTCGCCATATTTATAAAAGTTCTCAACTCCCATGAGTCGCTGTTAATCACGTGATGAAGTTACAAATTAAAACTTGTTCAGACCGGATTGTGATTCTAGACGTAGTAAGTTTGTTCACGAAGATACCCATTGATAAGCCTCTGTTATACAGGATACGTGTACTTCAGATCACACACTGAAGTAACGCATATGTGTCCAAATAGATAAGCTGATGGAGATGCTGACTCTGTGTGTAGAAACAACCTACTTCAGAATGAGCTCTGGCATATACCGACAAGAAGAAGCATGACTGTATCGTGATTCTTCCAAGTACTGGCCAACTATTATATAAAGTTGTCTGCGTATGTATTTATGTTTGTATGTCCAGCTAAAACTTGACAAATACGCAACAAATACCCATGAAGTTTATATTTTCTAAATCAGAGATCTTTCAGTTGTATAATATCAAAAAGATTGGAAAAAAACAATAATTCATTGATGTAGAACTGACACAAAATGTGTTATGGGGGTGACAACGTTTTCGTTTTTTTTCATTTAGCATACCACACATGCGTAGACATCACACCGACATGTCTTCATTGCATAAACAAAACACTGACACTCACTTGTCAAAACAACTTGCAATTAAAAATAATTTTGCTGCGTTTTACGTAACGAATCAAGGTTAGTAAATGAGAAATATTTCTAGACTGATGCAACTTTAATTTAAAGTTTTACTTTCCTCTCCGCGAGGGTATAGTTAGACAGCTTACCGGTTTGAAGACTATGTTGATTTTCAAAAAAATAAACATACACGTTTAAACTATACCATATATACTACACATCTTTTCTTTATCCACGAAACGTTTTTAACGACAAACTTAAAATTTAAAAAAAAACACAAATTGTGCTTCCACAGAATTGTTTTGTTTATTTGATGTTTCCAGATGTAATAAAACATTTTTATAATTTATTGCCTCCCCACGAGAGCAGAGTAAGACAGCTTACCGGTTCGGAGACAGGAATGATTTTTATAAACTAAACATACACGTTACATAAGTGTTGTTTTTTGATGGCCCCGGGCAAAGCCTTACTAATATATATATATATATATATATATATATATATATATATATATATATATATATATATATATATATATATATATATATATATAAATATATATATATATATATATATAATACTTCGAAGAAATGGTATTAGTTCATATTTTGGCTTTATCAGGAAGATGTTCAAGCATTGCTGGACCACATCAATGCCGTCCGTTTATCTATCCGTTCACAATGGCGGAGGAACATATCATTTCAAAATGTGTTGATAACTCGAACTGAGCTGGAGTTCAAATACATCGAAAACTTACCTTCACCTCAACTTTACCTTCCATCATCCATACAATGTAAAGAAAAGGATCGTCCGTTGTCTACAGCATCAATCAAAAGCAATATGAAACAACACGGATACATATCAAGAGGCGATTGATATCCTAAGAGAAACCTACCACCGAAATAACGACTCAGAGAATCTAACATTAGCTCCGAGAAATGTTGGGCAAACACCAAAGGACTCTACGCGATAGCTCACAGCAGTATGTCTACTATATATGAATGGCTTGTCTACAGATTTCAGAAGATATGTAATCCATATGCCATCGGGACAGTATTCAGAAGTGACACAACTCTCAGAAAACATCTCGTCCGAGTCAAGTGCCCTAAAGAAAATACTATCTCCGAAAATTGTGTGTCCCATTTCATGTTATTATTGTATTTGTTAAAGTAAAATTGAATAAGAACAAAAATAAAGTTTCTATGTTAGTATTTTTGTATTAACATCTGATTATTTTTATTTAATTTAATTAATTAATTATAGATTGACATTTAAAGTAGGAATTCAACAATTACAGACATTTGTCACTATTATACTTTTTATATCTAATTTTCTAAATGTACTAACTCAATCGATGCTTTATATTTCTATATAGTTTTATTCAACTCTTTTCCGGTTGCATATCCTCTGTGACAATTTCATTGAACATAGTTACATATCTTTTTGACTGGTGATACCAGATCAGGCTGCCCTGTGGCTCCCTGAGACGAAATTCACCTACATTGACGTTTTTTTTTTTTTTTTTTTTTTTGTAAAACTTAATTATGTTCTACAAAACCAAAAACAAAAACAACAGCCCCTCTCCCTTTCTCCCTCCCCTTTTTTATTTTTATTTTTCCTACCCTACTCCCGGTCCTGGATATGACCTTAAACTACATCCGATGGTGAGATCCGGCTTACGGACTTTGAGGAATGTGGAGCCTCCTCTTAATTACCATTGCTCCCAGGTCCACCCTGACCCGGAGTGGTAGTACCTGTTAGGGTCCCAACTATGGGTTAAATAGAAACAGATATTAAAAGGGGAAAGAAACAAGAAAGAGAAGAAAACAAGACCAGATTCGGCATTAAATAACCCAAAAAGGGTTGATATGCCGTAAAACAAAACTACCAAACCATATCTTTTTGAAATTGCATTCACCGTTATGTAATTCCAAGTGTCTAAAACCTCTTGTTTCACTTTCCATTTTTAGTTGTATTTCATTCAGTTTATAAAGTCATAAACATTAATGGTTGTGACTTTATAAACTGAATGAAGTGAAACAAGATGGTTTAGGTTTAGAAATTATTTGAAATGTTCGCTATTAACATTTGAAATTCAATTTGCTTCAAACTTGACAAATAATTTTGCCAACCATTCATACATCAACTAAAACAACAAAATCATTTCCATTAATAACACACTTATTGTAAATGAACACATTAACAGTAAAGTTAGAAGAACATCGGCAAGCCGTAATATGTGGAAGAAATTAAAACGTCGGGTACGGCTAACCACATATGAAGGATAAAAGGGAAACCATCTGCCCTTGTTTGACAAAGTAAGCATTTTATATAAAGAAGAACGGTGAAGAGTAAGACGTCTGTAGTGAAAATATATTTAGTTATAAGTAGATTGGTGACAAAGACTAAATCCATGCATAATATATTGCACTTTATTGATCGTCTTCGTTCAACAAGTAAAAGACAGGTGTTAGTAATAAAGAGGTTAGATGTTCATATGTCTAGCGGAAAAGTTGATATTGAAAGCTCTTGAGTCAAGACAAAGAAAATATTATTATAAGTCCATAATATCTAGAGTCTGTGAGTCTGGACGAGAAAGATTATATAAAGAGTCCATAAGAGGATAATGTGATCAAAAGTCCGTACGTACGTAGATAGGAATAAGAGTTAGTTAGTAAGGCTGGCAGAGTTCATATATGATTTTACTAGATCTTAGAAAAGAAAGTCCACGTACTGAAGCCAATATGCAAAGGCTAAGGGCGGGTTTCGTTTGCGCGCCAAGAAAGAAGGTTAGTGATGGAATTGAGTGAAGTAAATTAGTTCGACAGCTTTTACTTCTCGCCGCGAACTAATCGGAAAACGCAAACGCAATTGTTTATATAACAACTAAGAACGGGTGCGCGGCTCCAGGAGATATTTTTTTCTGATTGGTTAAATTCCGATATAGGAAACCAATTGCAGTTGAGTATTTGCTCCAATCAATACCAAGCATTCAAATCAAGCAACTATTTTAGACAGTTATTATGTGGCTGCTGTAGTTGCTGCCGTTGTTGTCGTAACTACTGCTGTTATTCATTTAGAAACCGTTGTTGATGCTGTCATTGTTGGTGTAGCTACTACCACTACTACTACATGCCTAAAAGAAACAGTGCATATGTTGGTCGACAATGGACTTCTAATTAGACTTAATATAGAACTAGATAGAATATAGGAACCAATAATTATAAATAATAGATAAGAACACCAGTAATTCATACTTTGTCGATTCCTGTTTTCCGTTCACACGATTTGTCATATCTTACCTTGTGACCTTACCAGACAATCTTTTACCACGTCTGTCTTTGAAGCCTTTCAATCGAAAATAACAAATATCTTACACTAGCTGAAATACTAAGCCTTCGATGTACAACACGTACACACCATTAAAAATATATACACAACCATGAAACGTGCACCCTTATTATCATTAATAACGAAGATTGCTCTCAGAGGGTCCTGATGAACCTATGCAAGATAATATTAACACTTAACAGTGGAAAGTGGAATCACGAGGTCTGCGGCTATTTGACGTTGAATAAGTCTTCCTTCATATAAATCTATAATATGGCCCCTCTGAAACTCCGAGAATTCTAATGCTTCTGCTATACTTAAATGGTAATATAGGATAGATATATTGATATCTGAAACACGAAAATTGTGAATTAGTATAAAGTATTGATGTTTGAAACATTTTCTGCTGCTTTGTATGGCTCCGAGTGATGGCAGTCGACTTTAACTGTATAAATTAATTTTGTGGGGTGTCTATTTATTTAATGTATGTGTATATAGGGGTAAAGCTTGATACAAGGGGTTGTTTTTTTTCCTTTTCTAATTTCAGTGTTTTATATGAATTTATTTGTTCTCTCTTGCTAACACCTCCCGTCGAAATTAATTAGTAGACAACTCCAACAATAAATAAATAAATAAATAAATACAATGGAAAGTTCAGCAAAGAAAGAGAGACACACTCATCATTTCTAAATGACGAACATATTGACAGCCCCGTTCACCATCCGCGCTTTGTTTTTGTGCCTCGGTTTTCCGCCATTGTTTATCGGAATCGGAATGTTATATATAAAAAAAAAAACTTTATCAAAGCGCACACCGTCGCCCTTTCTTGTTTTCTGACGATAATTAAACAAGTAATGACATTGATTTAATGACACGGCGATCTCTTGAGAGGTTCGAAAATTCAATTCTCCCCCATTTAAATGAAGCAGCCCATTAGAAAACATTTGCTTTATTATTGACACACATACTGATAGATAGATAGATAGATAGATAGATAGATAGATAGATAGATAGATAGATAGTGAGAGGAGAAGAAAGAGACAGAGAGAGAGACAGAGAGGTAGATAGGGATAAATAGAGAGGTAGATAGAGATAGAAAGATAGATATATACAGAGAGAGATAGAGAAAGAAAGAGAGAGCGAGACTGTCGGCCTCTTTACGATATGGTTTAATTTCTTTCCTCTGGTGTTATCTTAATGTTCCTGTTTATAATAAACTAGCAAGGTCACCTAGTGTTATCCAGGTGCACAGATATAAGACAAGGTATCAGACAAAATAATTACTAACTAGATTAGAGTACTTATTTGTCCCGAAATGATAAAATTCAAGATGGCCGCCACCAAACTCCTATATCGACTGTACTTCCAAAACCAAAATGTAAATATGCTCATGTCAACCATCTTGGAAAATGGCGGGTATGTATTAAGACTCCATGTGATCTTTGTCCACTCGGACTAAAATTGTTACTTAAGCCCTAAGCTTCAAAATGGTATCAAAAACTAAACTTTTGCAAAAACTTGAAGTGATGATGCCCCAAAGTTGTTGCGTACTGCCAATATAATTTTTCTAAAGAATAAAAATGAAGTTTTTACGAGTGTCTATGCTTTTATTTAGCGAATAAATATAAAATTGTATATTAAAAATAACAAAAATAGTTTTTAATTCATGTTGTAATAGTATGTCTGTATTTTCAATATTTTCAGGGGTTATATCAAGAAATGGGTCGATTGGATAGGGTTGGCGCGTAGGGTTGTCAGAAGAGAAAAATAAAAAAAATAATAAAAGCGGTAGAAAGAGCAAAGAAAAGATGGGTGTTGACATGGTTGGACGGGTGTGGCGAGACAATTTAGGGTTGTGTGCGGGATAAAAATGTTAGCAGTGAAAAGTGAATTCTGCATATCTGTTGGGTTAAAAAAACAAAACGAATTCATCCTTTCCCATTCTATTTATTTTCCTGCCTCTGACAATGGCAAGTTTAGACAAGGGTCAGTTTATAATAAACAAAAATCTAGCTTACCGTAAAGGGGCACAGGATAGGAATAACATTATTTGGGTATTCCATTCAATACTCCTTCGCAAATTAGAGTATCTCAGGCGACAGGAAGTAAATGAACCCTCTTCCCAAAATAGGAGACGAAGGGTATCAATCCCTTTTCCGCCCATCAAAGAAGGGGGTAATGCCTTGGATGACGGTTTGGTGAGAAGGAACAGTTACTATTCTGGTTGGAAAGCCCCCGTGCAGATATTGATGAACATGCCTTGTCTTATTTTGTTTTTTCTATTTTCTTGTTGTTTAGATCTTTGTTTTTTTTTATTGTTATTGTCTCAGTTTAGTCTTGAAAGACAATAGATACGCCCTGTAAGGGTGTCTGCACCTGTAATTGTGAAGCAAGGGTTGAGCAATCACAACCACACCTATATTTAGTCGGCACGGCTTGATTCTAGTGGCAAGGAGAAATCCAAGACGACTTGAAACAATTACAATACAAGCAAGGAGCACTTGGCATTTCCAAATCGTCACCCATTTAGTACTGGTCAGGCTCAACCTCGCTTAACTTCGGTAATCTAACGGGGACCTGTGTCAACGCGATTATGCCGTATTATTTTTTTATTGTACGACACACTAAAGGCTCGGGATCTACGGTTTCAGAAGTCTTATTTGGTTTCTAAGTTCGAACATGAACTAGAAATATACGTCGATACTGATTGTTTTCTCTTGGTTAAGTGTAGCGGCATCGGTGGCGGTGGTGGTGGTGATGGTGGTGGCGGTAGTGTGTGTGTTGTTTGTGTGTGTGTGTTGTGTGTGTGTAAGAGGCGTACAAGCATTAAAATCCGTGTTTGTCTCGTACTTTCACTTTCAATTCTGCCGTCAGCGGGTCGCCCGTGCATTATTGGAAGACTTCCCGCCGTACGTAGGCTTTTAAACTCTCTGTCTTGCTTGGCGTGAAACTTAAAACATTTTAAGATAGATTTTGATGTGTACTGACTCGCAGAGCGGAAGGGCGGCGATGGTGAATGTGTGTGTGCGTGTGGTGGGGTGCGTGGTTCTGTACAGTTCGCATCACAGAAAGGTGTTTATCTATCTGGTTAGATTTTACTGTTTTATCATGTCAATCAATCAATCAATCAATCACTCTATTGACTATGTTCATATCTATCTGTCTATCTCTCTATCTATCTAGCTATCTATCTATCTTTCTATCTTTGTATATATATATATATATATATATATATATATATATATATATATATATATATATTACAGTTGCATTCCAATGACCATAGGAACATTTAATCCATAATCATAACTTTCACCTGTGCCTTCAATTGTTTTATCTTCATACATCGTTGAACAACCACAACCATAACTTTCATCTGTTCTTTCACGTTCTTTTTTTTCATATGTCGGCAAATAACTGTAATTCCTTTTGTTTCACAAGCGAACATTTTTTTTTTTTTTTTTTTTTAAATTTATTTATGTTTATATTTTTCCAAATTGAATACTTTTTCTACATCTTACGCGCTTTTCACAGCAAAATCAAAAGAAATACATAGTTTCCATCTTAACTTCGTTCATCATTAGAGAAACAGTTCAATCAATAGTAATAGGAAAGTCATTCCAAAGACATAAGAAAGGAAGGTGGGAAAAAGGTTTTAAAAGTTCTTGACAAAGGTAATGGCGAGTCAAAAAGCATGAATAACTCACATGAAAAATGGTGCCAAAGTCCAGGACCCTCTTCAAAGAAAATCTTATTCCTAAAATTTGAAACGGCTCTTGAAAAAGTATCTTATTAGTATATATATATATATATATATATATATATATATATATATATATATATATATATATAGTCTCGGAAGTTCTTTTAACCTTCAAAACTGAAAAAAAAAATTTGTTGAAAGATTTTAGTCTAGTAAGTCAATCAATCTACTGCAATCACTATTTTAGTTTACTTCCAAGAATATACTCTAATATAAATATATTTTTATATATGTTTTTATATATATGGGATCGTCAGTTGTTTACCATGAAAACTGTTTCGGGATTTTAAAAACAAAACAGTATTTATTTATCATAGCATATATATATATATATATATATATATATATATATATATATATATATATATATATTATCGATAAACATGGATCAAATCAAAAGTTAAACATACTATTGATAAATATTTCCACTAACCGTAATTATTCTGATTCAAATTCTTTTTTAATTTCTTTTAATCTTTAATTCTTGATTTTAACAGCTTTCTTCATATTTTACTCAAAAGTGCATCCAGGATATGTTGTTACTTAGCAGTCTTTCTGTCTTAATACGAATAATAATTCCGGTCGAAATTATAAACAACCATTTCATATATATATATATATATATATATATATATATATGTATGGTCTAATTATGTTTAATTGCTTTTGTATCATTCATAATATAGATTCACTATGAAATTTAGTGCTACCAGATCATGATCATTACTTATATTAATATTTTTATATTAATATGTGCTAAAGTGGCTTAATACTTTATTAGACTTTTATTGTATAATAATTTTCTAATTATTCGTGATGTGCTATTAATATAAAATTTAGACCAATATTTATTAGTGACTATTTATTGAAATAAATTTTTATTAATCGGTTATTCATGTGACCTTACTAATGAGCCCATCTAATACCAGTTGATTATAAATGTTAGTCTCTTAAACTCTATGACGATCGGTATTTGGTTTCTTTTACAGTATTTCAAAGTGAACGCATTCATGAGTCTTTATATTGGAACAATTTCCTATGCATACAGTTTTAGAGAATATCATACTTTTTATTAAACAGGCTACACCAATATAGAATTATAGATATTTATTCTTCTTAGCATAATAGCCTGGGCCAAAATAAGGGTCGTATTTTTTAAAATTCATAACTTTTTTATTTATTGATTTAAAAAAATTTTTTTTTTTAGAATAAGTAAAGGACCCCTTCCGAAGCAAGCATGAGCCGTATTAGCCCTAAGGAACGTACCCTCATAATAGAGTGGTACTTTAAATCCAATGAGTCGATTTCGGAGACTCAACTCATCTATCGGCGTCATTACAACACCAGAAACTCTCCTTCGGCAAAAGCAATCCGAGGAATTATTGCTCGTTTTAGGGACCAACAAGGAATATCCGACATGGCGAGAAGTGGTAGGCCTCGTACTGTACGAACAGCTCAAAATTTCGAGGAATTGGAGAGAAGTTTGGAGGAGGATGCATCCACATCCACAAGGATCAAAAGAACTTGGCATTTCTCGAAGCTCACTTCGGAGAATGCTAAGATAAAGAGGATATTTTCCATATAAAGTGCAGCTAGTTCAAGAACTTCAACCTCGAGATAATGAAAAAAGACTTGAGTACGCTATGCGACTCCAGGATTTGGCCAATGATGATCCCGATTTTCTCAAAAAACTAATAATGTCGGATGAAGCCCATTTTCATCTTGATGGGTTCATCAATAAACAAAATTGCCGAATATGGGGTACGGAGAACCCAAGGATAATTCAGCAGCACACATTACATCCACTCAAGTGCACGGTGTGGTGTGGCGTTACTGCTGAAGAGATAATTGGCCCCTATTTCTTTGAAGACGATGCCGGAAATCAGGTAACAGTAACGGGTGACCGCTACCGAGAAATGCTGCAAAATTTCTTGCAACCGTGGGTTGCCGCCAAACCTGACAGGATGTGGTTCCAACAGGATGGAGCCACAGCACACACTGCGAGAGATACCCTTACACTTTTACAGGGTATATTTGGAAATCAGATTATCTCTCGCAGTTGCGAAATTAATGGCCTCCACGATCACCCGACCTTACAGCTCCTGACTTCTTCTTATGGGGTTACCTCAAAGAAAAGGTTTATGCCAATAAGCCAAACAATATTGAGGAACTGAAAGCAAATATTGAAGCAGAAATAAGAGCCATAAGTCCTCAGATGTTGCAAACTGTTATGGAAAATGTTTTAAAAAGAGCCGAAGAGTGTGAAGCCGCCAACGGCGCCCATTTAGAAAACATTATTTTTGCTTAAAAAACTCAAAACAGTGTAAAAAACAATACTTTAGTTTTTGTAAGTTTTAAGAAGTGTTTTTCGGCTAAAATTTGTTTTGTTTATTTCAAAAAATCTCGGAAGGGTCAGTCTACACACACATAAAGTTAGGTGAGTTTAACTTTTATTTTGTGGAAGTTATTCAAATTTAAAGATAGGACCCTTATTTTGGCCCATCCTGTATATATATATATATATATATATATATATATATATATATATATATATATTACTAGTATGTCATTCCTTTTTTTACTTGATGCTGTACAGGATACTTTACTTTTAAGTTCTTATATAATCATTGTTTAATGATGTAAATTTAGAGGTTAGGATTTTTGAACATGGGGTTGTGTCTTAATACTTTTGGTTTTAGTGAATTCGCTGTACAACGAATGTACGAGATCTTTAAAATTATTATTCATGTTAAAAGTGTTATATATATATATATATATATATATATATATATATATATATATATATATATATATATATATAGTTTTTATTAATGCAAACATAGTATGGCTACACACCCAGAACATTTTAGAATCGTAGCTTTGATTTCCTCAGGTAAGAAATAAGGGTCTGTTCTTTATGTTTTCATCTTGAAAAACTTTACTTTTGGCCTGAAGAAATCATGAAAACTACGATTTAAACATGTTCTAGATGTGTAGATATGTCTGTATAAATAAACTTTTATTATATATGAATAGCACTATTATTTATTGAGCACTATTTTATACACATATTAAAAAATACCGATGTATACCCTTTGGATACAAACCTTTGCTTAGTTACTATATATATATATATATATATATATATATATATAAGCTTGTTTCAATATTGTTAGAAAGGGTTTACTAATAAATACTATATAAATTCCATATAAACACTTATGTAGAAGAACCGTGATTAATAGTTGATTGAATGGACGGTTTGACACAATGAGACTAGCTCTATAATGATCTGCTTAAATGAGTTTCGCACCATAAACATTCAGGTAACTTTAATAAAAAAATAAATTATCTTCAAATAAACTGGAACTTTATAAATAAATTATAGTACATATTAAATATTTTAGCAACTATTACCGAATTAAAGTTTTTAAAACTGATCGCACTAATTCTGTTCTATATATATATATATATATATATATGTGTGTGTGTGTGTGTGTGTGTGTGTAAAGACACCAAGACAAACACAGTCTGAAGATAATGTGAGCTTTGAACGAAAAAAAATAAATAAATAAAAATGGCGGATTAGTTTGATCGCACACGTGTGAGTGTTTGCTCTAAGATTTTGTGTTTGTTCTTTTGTTTATTTTCACCTTAAAATGAAACTGATGTATGATGTGAGTGTTTTTCAAGACACTCTAATCTAAGAACTCTTATTATTTGTGAACTTTTTCTGATGATTTTGTAGTGTGGCAGAGACGATATTGACATATAAATGTTGTTTGGCACAAAACAAATGAAACGGACCGTTAAATATATCTCACAGAAATTTGGTATTTTTGGAAATGTGAAAAAAATAAAAGTAAAGGTAATAAAACAAACCATGGTTATTGGAATATAATAAAAAAAACTGTTCTATATATATATATATATATATATATATATATATATATATATATATATGTGTGTGTGTGTGTGTGTGTGTGTGTGTGTGTGTGTGTGTGTGTGAAGACACCAAGACTAACACCGCCTGAAGATAATTTGACGAATGAAATCGAAAGTACTCGCGAAAAAAGAAAGAAAATGGGACAACAAACCAACGGAATTTACATCCACCAATTTGATCTAAACACTAAATTGATCATCTCGAAAATTGAAAAATAAAAAAAAGTCCTATCAAGAAAAACACTCTCCGTATTATTTAGTAATGTTTGCATAAATGCAAACATGCTGTCACAATACACACAATATATATATATATATATATATATATATATATATATATATATATATATATATATATATGTAGATATGTTCAAGTGTTATGAAATAATTATTATATATTGGATCCTAGTGTGATAGAAATATGCTCAATATTGGGGATAGAGCATTATTATAGGAAATAATGAAATAATAGAACAAAGGAAAAGTTAGATACTTCACAAGTTTATTATAATCAAATATGGCAACAAACAGTAATTTATGAAAAAGTCATTTAACCCATGGATTATCCAAGAAATAAATATTTTAATTAAAAGTAGAAAAAAAACAATGAATTACTAAATATGAGTAAAGATTAATTTGAAAAAAATACAGACCATATATGTGTTATGTAAAAAGCAAACCATTCATGTATTAATGAGCACAAGGTCTTTACCAATGTTGGATAATGGTCGCATGGGAACGGATGTATTTGTTGAAAATTGTTGGTTTCACTTGCGGGAATTAGCGCGGGTGGACCCGTGCAGTCGAGTGCAGAATAAGGCCTGTTCTCACAGTCGGAGCTCACAGACGTGACAGGGTTACCGCGTGACGAGACCTCAGATCAAGGGTCAATGCGCACCTGCGGTAGAGGCTCTTTGACGTCACGGGCTTTTGCGTGGGAAGCAGAGGGGTCCGTGACGTCACTCGTTCTTCGTGAGAAGCGAGTTTAGCAGTCTGGGTTTTGGAGGCGAACCTATCAGACGTGATTTTTACCATGTAGTCAGCAACTTACATAGGGGAATTATTTCCTTAAGAAAATACAGACGAAATATCTGTTTTCTCCCCCCCCCAAGAATGTGTTAAGTCTTAATTGATAAGTAATTACGAAAGCAGTAATTTGCTCTCTCTCTCTCTCCCTCTCTCTCTCTCTCTCTCTCTCTTTCTCTCTCTCTCTCTACGTTGGTGAATATCTCCAAGACGATGAATAACTAACGCCTGAAATAAAACATAAAATTAAATTTAAAAGATTGTTTGTCTTCGGAGTCGATCATGAAGTTTTTGTTGTATCGGCGATGTTTCGGCAGAAAGAAAGAAGAAAGAATTCAACCACTAGACGACACGCCCCTCCACGCGACGAGGAAAGAAGAAAGGGTACGAGAAATTTAAAGGTGGGCAAACTATATGATTTTTTATGTTTTAAAAATGACGAGTGATTAAACGAGGACTGCCACGGCCCGTTCCGGGATTAGTATAGTAAACGAGAACTGCCGCGGCCAAAGCTGCAACACCAATATTTAGTAATTTATTGTTTTCTCTCCTTCTGCGGACAAATGTATTTCTTTGAAAATCCATGGATTAAATGGTTTTTCCATAAATGATTATTCGTTGCAAGATTTGATTATAATAAACTTGTAAAGTATGTAATTTAATTTTGTTTCATTATTACATTAATCTCTCTCTCTCTCTCTCTCTCTTGATATATATATATATATATATATATATATATATATATATATATATATATATATATATATGTGTGTGTGTGTGTGTGTGTTAGGCAAATTTTATTAAAGGCATATATATATGATATATATATATATATATATATATATATATATATATATATATATGAACACACCTAATTTTATATAAATAGCGATAATTATTTAGCATCTTCCTATCAGCTAAAAGTTGTGGTAATACTTTTTCGGTCTACACAAAAACGTTTGCCAAATATTAATAACCAACACACATACACACATGTATATTTAGAATTACCTACTAGACACGATCCTTGACTGTCTTCGGTCTCTCTGTAGAAGGGTTTGTATGGACACCCTACAAGTAAATCCTGACCAAATATTCAAAATAACAAAGTATTCGCAGCACGGCTATACGCTTGCTCATACGGGGAATGGTGCACATTCTCCAAATGATGTTTCTTATAGTAACATAAATAAGCTCGATACTCCACCAGACTAGATGAATTCTTGTCCTGGAATCCGGTAAAACTAAGAGACCACAAGAAAGATATACTGCACCACAGTAAACAGGTCAATAGGGGGGAGGAAAATTAATGTTCTTAACTTCTTTACTAACTCAACGTTTTCGGGATAAAGGAGAAGTTTAATAAAATATTCGAATATCTATGTATCTCATAGATACAGCAAGTGTTAGGAAGGGGTCCTTTGATTTTTGAGAACTCTACCCGAAGTAAAATGAAACTAAAAATATATATATATATATATATATATATATATATATATATATACCGTTGAGAATTAGTTCCTACACTGAAGATTGCGTCAGCATGAAACATCGATGTCTGTAGGTATTAAAATATTTAATAAATATTTATTTATAAATATTATTATTATTTATCAGCCCCCTCCAACAAGGCAGGGCACTCTCGAGTGACTTTAATAACAAGCAGTGCAAATAGCTACATGCACGATCCGAACGCCGTTCGTAGATCACTCTAAACTGCTTGGTAAAATCTAGCCGCCGACTCGCTATTTACATTTAAATTCCTCTCTATTTACTAACTAATTGGCTATGTCCGATGGGATAAGACCCTCGACTATGAATCAGTGGCGATTTGTGATCGGGGTTCGCGCCCACCGACCGTTGAGAATTAGTTCCTACACTGAAGATTGCGTCAGCATGAAACATCGATGACTGTAGGTATTAAAATATTTAATAAATATTTATTTATAAATATTATTATATATATATATATATATATATATATATATATATATATATATATATATATATATATGATTAGTTTGACTGCAGCAAAACATACCTAGTATTTACACACAGTCAACCCGCGTTTATTTCTATAAAGAAAAGACAACGCTAACACGCTATCGCGATTTGTTTTCTCACAAGAAAAAAAAGTTTAATCTAACAACTTCTTTTTCGACTGCTCACCTAAGATTTGAATAGTTGTTTTGGTGTGAAGAATTTCAAGCATTCTTTTTCGGGGAAAGGTTTGAGTGAGTCGCGTTGCCGAGAAACGGTCGAGTTTGGTTGTGACGCGAGGCAGACGACAGCCGCTCTAAAATGCAATTAGTTATCGGAAAAAATCGGAAGAGAGAATCAACCTTTGAGTGAAAAGTCCTGTTAAGTGGAGAAACGTTGATGTGTTGTAAAAAGCTGTAAAAACGACGGACAAGGAAAAGCTCGGCTGATTTCGTTTGTTTTAGTTCAACATTCGACGACCGAACAGCTTCCACTAATGGATACTTTCCCGATCTCTTCCCTTTGGTTTTGTTTGTGTGTATGTGTTTGTACGGCATATCAACATTTTTTGTGGGGGGGGGGATCTTTTTATGTTGTAATCGTTTATTAAACGCAAGTTATTACTTTACACTTAGCAGGGGGCAAGGTGTTCATAACCTTTGTGTATATGTACTAATAGGTCATCGCTTATGAAAGCGCAAAGGCCACTCGAGGATGAAGCTTAATGAGTTTGTCAGGTAAACGGTGAGGATTGGCAGAAACTGGTGGGATTTGATTAGTTAAGAGGACAGTTCAACATGAATTTGTTGACATTGGACTTGAAAAAAAAACATGTTGTAGCCACCTAAGTAGTAGCCCCGTGATATTGTGTTCCATAGACGGATAATTCTTGGAAAGAAACTTTGCTCATGGAAGTTACGTTTAGTTTTTGGTACACAGAGCAAGTGTTGTGAAGTAGTCCAACAGTAAAAAGAAGTCAAGTCGAGGTTGGGTTAAGATAACAAGTGTATTAACATAAAAGGTACAAAGGTAAGGAAACTGACTGGCACTCGGCTAGATAGTTACAATACTGTCCTTTTGTCTACTCGCACTATTTATAGTGAGAACCGGTGTAGTTTCTCTTCTGTTAGAACGGCCGGGGTAACAGTAAGAACGGAAAATTATTTACAGTGTTTGCAACTAGACGAGTTTTTGTTGTGAATGTTTTACAGGGCGAACCATAGATTGGAGCTCAGTCGAGCACCTACCATGAAAATAACGGTAGAATAGAGAAAAACTAACAATCTAAAATCAAATCAAATTTATTGGTAAATCATAGCAAGGTGCAACAAGCCATGTAAAATGACCGTTAGAAGATATTACATCTATATACCGTCTGAATGTTTGTCCAAGGCGACTTTAAACCTGGATATGATAGACATGAGGAGCTGTTTCTACGAAGCAGAAACATGGACAGGGAATGCTGCCTTTCTTCTAATGAGACGAAAGCGACTAGGATACATATTTCGCCGGGTCATGTGGTGACCACGACTTGGCGTTGGAGTTAAAATCTCGAAAGATATATTTAAATTCTGGTTGATTATGTTTTACATCAGAATCACGTCCCCTAAGCCTCCGCTGCTCAAGTGACGGGAAATTATCCAAGGATCATCGGCCATGATGCATCCAGTGTTGTCTTGAACTCTGTTTGGTCGTTTGCAGGTTGACCACAGCTTCTGACAGCCTGTTTTATGGTGCAGCAACCCGATGATTGAGCCGAAATCGTCTCAGATACAGCTTCAATGAGTTTTTATGAAGCCCTTTCTGCAGAGATGGTGTGAGAAGGGGCCACCAGGTGCATTGTATAACAATCTGTTCATTATCTATCCATCAAGCTATACTTTTGGTGATATTCCCCATTGTTTAAAATGGACTATTCTTTTTCATAGCTAGTTTTATTACATTTCACTGTTATTAAACAGAGATGGAGAGAGAGAGAAAGAGAGAGAGAGAGATAGAGAGAGAGAAAAAGAGAGAGATAGAGAGAAAGAGAGAGACAATGTATAAAATAAGTGCGAGGAGACTAACAACATAGTGTGAGAGGGTGAGAGTAATATACAGAAAATAATAAGAAATCCGTGACATGGTCAGTAAATTGCTAAACCGTTTCTTCACATACACTCACACACACGCACACATGCAGAGTTTGAATTACCTATTGGAGAGTTTGAATTACCTACTAGACACCATCTTCGAGTGTCTTCGGTCTCTCTGCACAAAGGTTTTTTCAGGACAACCTGACATGAGGATACTCCCCCCTTTAAGTAAACGCTGGCCAAATATGCAAAACAACATAATATTCGAATCCCAAATCAGATCCCCTCAACACGGCTATACACTGGCTCATATGAGGAATAGTGCACCTTCTCCTAGTGATGTTACCTAAAGTAACAGTAATTAGCTGAAAACTCCACCAGACTTGATGAATTCTCGTCCTGGGATCAGGTAAGACCAAGAGACTACAAGAAAGATATATTATAATCTAGTTTACTGCTCAATTGGAGAGAAGAAAATGGATGTTCTTCATATCTTTACTAACTCAACGTTTGAAAGGTAAAGGTGAACTTTACTTGACCACTCAGTTATCTTTGTATCTCATATAGAGATCAAGTGTTAGCCCCAGGAAGGGGCCCCTTATTTTCTGAGATTTTACACTGAAGTCCATACACACACGCGCACAAATATATATATATATATATATATATATATATATATATATATATATATATATATATATATATATATATATATATATATATTATTTTTATTTACACAGACATGTACAAAATCTTCGACACTGGCATGTCGATGTTATCGATCAACAGTTTGTATAAACTGAGATCTCATTAGGCAGAGTTAGAATCCGATCTTAACCTTAGATCATATTTGGAGAGAATGAAATGGAGAAAAAGAAGAAGAAAAGAAATTTAAAATTTCAAAATTTAAGGAGTCACGTGGTTTGGGACTGTTAAGAATAAAAAAAAAAGTTAAAATCTAAAATAAAACAAAATAGAACAAATAAACTAAAGTAAAAAGAGAGAGAGATAATAAAAAGGGTAAATGAAGATAAATAGAAAGATAGATAGGTAGATAGATAGAAAAAATGAAATCGTCTGTTGATTCAGACAGAGAGTGGAGAGAGGAGAGGGATGATACATGCAAGTGAGTGTGTCAAAAAATCGACAGTTACTTCAGCTTAGGCGAACAACGTATTCTCAAATCAGCTGCAATTCGTAGCAGCTTGTATTTCACTTTTTTTTTTAAATGTTCTTATTTCTGTGTTCGTTAGCATAGGGACGAGGCATTCTTCCAAATGCCAGACCATCACATGCTATTTAGAGGCTCCAACCGAGTGCTCTTTTAAGGATTTTGGCCGTTCCCTTAAGTGCAATTATTTGGATTTCTTTTGCACTTGGTTTTCCGGGAATACTTTCCAGATACTTTTTGAAATTTTTCTTCATGAGGCCTTTAGCTCCTTTTATAACTGGGATAATGTTGATGTTTTGTAGGTTCCAGTTTCTCTTCATATCATACATTAGGCCTTGGTATTTTGTCACCTTCTCCCTTTCTGCTCTGTTTAAGCCATTGTCATTTGGAACACTCACCTCAATCAGTGTTGCCTCTCTTTCTGCCTTATTAAATATGACTATGTCCGGTTTGACTGCTGCATTTTCCAGGTAGGTAGATGTAGGAACCACATAATCATAATGTATAGTATACTTATCGTTTCCCATAGTCCTCTCCGGTAGATGTTCCCAGAACTTAGTGCTACATTGGATGTTTAGATTTTTACAGATGTTCCAGTGTATGTATGTGCATACACCATAATGGCGCGTTGTGTAGCTTCCATCTGCTAACATAATTTTGCAGCTGGATATCAAGTGATTCACACTCTCCAGTTCTGTGTGGCCAAATCTGCACTTGCTATCATTACTAAGTCCTGCCATCTTTTTAAATGCATTAGTCATAAGACCTTGGTCTTGGGCCGCCATTATAAGCCGTTCCTGATCATAATGGAGAGCGCCTCTTTTAAGCCAGTCCAAAGAACCTTCTTTGTCAATATATCTTTAGATATCTCATCAAGAAAGTGGGTTGCACGTTTTTGTTCTGCCCACTCTTTAAGGATCCTATTTTTAATGTTTCAGTGTATTGTTTACGACTTTTTGGGGCTATCTCTGTTGCGGGTTTTGTTGGTGTTTCAACCTCGTCTGATAAACAGCCCTGTCCGAAATGCTTGGCCAGATATGTTATGGAAGTTGTTTGACTAGCTCTTTTTTCTTGATGTTCCCGTACCATTGTGAGGTTCGGGTTTATGGAGCTTGTCAGATATTGTCCAATACTGACAATAGTGGCTCTATGTTGGTGGTTGATTTCTGAAAGTCCCAGTCCTCCCTCTCCTCTAGGTAAGTACAGTCTTGGCAAACATTGGTTCCTGTATATGACTCGGTGGAGTGTTAATGTTTTTCTTGTTTTTACATCGAGCCTGTTAATTGTTTGTTGGGGCTAATCTATGATGCCAAAACTGTACGTGATTACTGGTATTGCAAACTGGTTTATCGCAGTAATCTTATTTTTATTTATGATCTGCGTTTTATTCACGCGTCGTATATATTCTTTCCCTATTTTTTCCCTCATCTTTGCATGTAGGATGGTATCATTTTCTTCAATGCCAAGGTACTTGTATGTCTCCTGTTCCTCCAGATTTCTGATGGTATTTTCCACGTCTAATTGGAGGTTTTCTGCATGGATCTTCTTCCCAGCCTTCAGTGTGCACTTGGCACATTTGTCTATGCCAAATTTCATCCCGATGTCCCTGGAAAAAATGTGTGCAACCTTCAGTAGCTCATTTAACTCATTGTCTGAGCTCGCATAGAGTTTTACATCATCCATAAAGAGTAGATGGTTGATTCTCTTGGATTTATCTTTCTGACGACCCTGACTAAGGTTGTAAGCACCTCGGCTTTTTTTTAACAACTTACTGAGCGGGTCTATTGCCATGCAGAATAGAAGTGGAGATAAACTGTCTCTTAGAAGATTCCTCTTCTAATATGTATGTCAGGGATTGAAATGTTACCTTCAGTGTGGTTTAGGGAGATAGTGGTTTGCCACATCTGTATATGGGAAGCAATTGTTCGTATTATTATTGGGTTTATTTTGTATAGCTCAAGACATCTCAGTAGCCAGGAATGAGGTACACTGTATGTGTGTAGACATGCGTATGTGTTCTCAAATCAGTTGTAATTGGTAGTATCATATATGTGTATGGGTGTGCAGCCACACTCACTTGCATGTATCATCCCTCTCCTCTCTCCACTCTCTCATAATCTCTTATATGTATTTATATATATATATATATATATATATATATATATATATACATATCCATCTAGACATAAACATGCAGACCATTTTATTTTGTAACTACAACACTGTTTTTATTTCTATCTATCCAATGCAAGTATCTATATATCTATCTATCGATCGATCGATCGATCGATATTTATATCTATCTATCTCTATACATGGTGACGATTCGTGGCATCTTCACAGGTGAGTGTCATCTCATCACGTTTCTCTACTGTCATCCGTTCCTAGTCTATGATTTCATAGACCAGCTACAGATCTGCTTGGCATGTCAAGTGCAGAATTGTGACTGTGCACCTGCGACAAGCTATATCTGCACACTTAGCCTCTCCTCCATAGCCATGAGACTTTTAATATGTTTGGGTGAGTGATGAAATGGATGCATCATTGGATTATAGTGACAAACACTTATTCAACAAGAGCATCACTTTCTGAGACTTAATTATTATAACCCAATGATATGCCAAGTCAAGATGATCAGTAATAACCTTAGCTAAAGGGTTAACATCAGTGGGCTTTTTTTCTAGATGCGTCGCCATAGATCTAGGCGGGGGAGTCTTAACTATCCATACAATACTACAAATATACACGCATATATACGTACATATACACCTATCTTCAGACAGACATATATGTGTTCATACACTATGGAATTTCTTCGTATAATTGTATGGTTTCACTTTTTCCAATAACCAGCTAGTACGTATTACTTTCATAGCTTTCACATTATCTATTATACGCTGTAGCCGTATGTTCCCTTCATTCAATTCCCATTTTTATATACTGCCAATCATCTCTATAAGACGCCCTGTCCGTCGGTCAGCCTATTACGCTTATGTTTAAAATAGCATTGTTATGTACGTTGACGCATAGCTATAAGAATGTTCGGTCCGTTGGTCGGTATGTTGCACTTTAGTTATGAATATAAGTTTTAGATGTTTCCGCACACCTCTCTTTTAACCATACGACTGGCCCCTTCATTGTGCTCTGTCTGAAAATTTGCAAGCTGAAATAAATGGCTGCATATAAATTTGCAAAAACATTTTGATCTTAAAAAATATATACTTTATTATATTATTAGCTAACATTGTGGGTTCATTACATTAATCTGTGAACGAACGCCGTTTGTCAGTCCGTCTATCACGATTAAGATTGAAATAATTGTCAGGCAAAAGAAAGAGAAAAGAATGAAAAATAAGCGAATCAAGACGGGGAATAAAAAGGCCAGAATAAGCATGTTGAGATTGATTACTGATGACCTACTAGACCTGGTCAAATGTACTTTTATATAAGTGTATTAAATGTTTAATCTTCCAGTGAGAACGTTTCTCTTTTCTTGTTACTTTCTCTTTGCCTTGTTAATTATATTTCCATATTCGTTTATACTTCTATCTTCCAGGTGAAAACATCTTTTTACCCTCGGCTTTGGCGTGTCTGAAGAGGACACATAAAATTACCGAAGCGTCATATGGAATGAATATCACTTATTTCACATGAAAAGGATTTATTTAGTCGTATTTTATAGCATATTTTCCCTCTTTAATCATTTTTTAACGACGCCCCCCCCCCCACTTTATCTTATTTCATTATACCATCTTCGATCCCCGACCGGGGGAACTTCCGACCTTGTTTCCCCACGCTGCAAGTAATCTGAAAGTTTCCCTATCGTCTGTTTAGCCACGAATAGAAACGCAGAGGCGCTTTGCCTTCACTTTTATGTTACCTAATTTCCTTACCTCAGCGACTTCCGCCTCCGCCCACAACAACCATCTCGACCTTCACGCTCTTTCTCAACCTCGCAAAACACATCTTCTTCGCAAGTCAGAATTTTTCTTTCCTTTTTTTTTCTTTTTTTTTTTTTCTTCTTCTTATTATTACTCTCGGGTCCGGCCTCCCATTTTGCATTAAGGTCGTGTCGGCTTTGCGCCGATGATATTCCTAAAAGCATTTTATGTCTAATCGCAGAAGCCTCTGTTTAGTTGCCGGCCAGCGCACATTTGTAATGAAACACGGTAAAGATTAAGGATGGTCAGGATTTTATTGAGTCTCAGAGCGGAGGTGGTCGTGATGATGAAATGGGGCGGGATAAGAAAAGACGGACAAGCAAAGATGGTCGGCGATCTTCTAAACAAATAACAAATAACCATTACATAGCCAATGTCACACACGGCAACTCACTCCGTTTTAGACGTGCCGGACCGAAGCAGCATAAAAGTGTCTATACTAGTCAAGTCGTGTGTAATGATGTTGGTGCAGCGTTTAGACGCCCGGGCTACGGGCTCGGCATGCTGGGTTCAATTTATTTCGAGACGTATCGACTTTCAATAATAACACTGAGAAAGGTACGAATTGATCCCTCCTCCCTTAAACTATGGTCGGAATAGGAGGAAAGTGTCGTATCTGCTCTGATAGTACACTTCATCTTTTATGACGTCGGCCAGTGAAGGAGAAATCCTTCTAGACTGAGGCAATCTTAATTTTTGTCCCAATCCAAAGTGCCTCCTTTTTGGATAGCTGAATATTCCCCGAGTTAAAAACCAACCTTGTGTCTAACTCTGCCCTCGTGGAGAAGAAAGAAAATAGAGACTTGAAAGAGATTTTTCAGACGACGACTACGATGTTGTGGTCGATGTAAACCCCGACCTTCTTCGGGTACCTCTTTCTGGACTCATGGATCTTTATATCCTTCTCGGGAACGTATACGGAACGGAATTTTGAACTGAACACTTTATTTAATCCACGTTTGAAAAAAGTCACTCAATAAAAAGAGCCGTAATTACCCACCCAACTAGCAGCAAAATCCCACCCCTTCACTGTAAATGCTTCAGTGGCAATATGCCTTGTTTAGAGTGAATAAAAGTTTGGAAAAAAATGTTTTTCACATTTTTACTATTATCTAAAAAAAGTAATTCACATTTTTACTATTATCTAAAAACACTAATTCACATTTTTATTATTATCTAAAAAAAGGAATTCATATTTTTACTATTATCTAAAAAAATTAATTCACATTTTTACTATTATCTAAAGAAATTTATTCACATTTTTACTATTATCTAAAATAATTTAATTTACATTTTTACTATTACCTAAAAAGATTAATTAACATTTTTACTATTATCTAAAATAATTTAATTTACATTTTCACTATTATCTAAAAAAAATATGTTATTGACATTTTTACTACTATCTAAAATAATTTAATTAACATTTTTATTATTATTTAAAAAAATTAATTTACATTTTCACTATTATCTAACAAAATGTTATTCACATTTTCACTATTATCTAAAAAAATGTTATTAATATGTTTACTATCATCTAAAAAAATAGTATTCACATTTTTACTATTATCTAAAATAATTTAAATCACATTTTTCTTATTATCTAAAAGAAAATAAAATTACATTTTCACTATTATCTAACAAAATGTTATTCACATGTTTAGTATTATCTAAACAAAATGTTACTCACATTTTTACTATGATCTAAAAAATAAATTTACATTTTCACTACCATCTAAAAAAATAAATCAATAAATCAATATGCAAAATAGTGAAGAATAGAAATATTATTTATTAGATTAATTATGAAGCGTCAAAAATTATTTTATACAAAAGTGTATTGTAGTTTACTTAAAGCATTGTGCATAGTGTGTCAGAAGTTGTTTTTTAAGGCAAAGCAATGCAGTTTTAGTTGAAAACAACGTTTGATAGATCAAAATGCCTATATTGAAGAATTCAGTTATTTTCAATCAAAATTCAAATGAGGGTTATAGACATAAGGTTTAGTATCATTATATTTTAATGTCAATCTTCGTAAGAAGGAATTAATTTTACTTGTCCTGGAACGAGTATTCATCTAGTGTACATATATATAAATATATATATATATATATATATATATATATATATATATATATATATATATATATATAACCTACGTCATTTTTTTTTAACTTGTTGACCGCAAACAAGGCAAGTTGCCACTGTAGACGTAAGGGGCTACTGAGAATTAGGGTGAAAGTTTAAGGGGCATTCTAAATTTTGGAAGCTGTGCAGCGAGATGCTTGTTCACATTAGTTTTAAATTTCTGAATGTCGGTAGAGTCGGGGAAACAGGGAGCGGGCAGGGAGTTCCAAATGCCGACTGCTCGAGAATAGAAGCTTTTGAAGTAGAAGGCTATCCGACATCTGGGAACCTCCACAGTGAATAGATAGAATTTATTTGATTGTCGGGTTGGTCGAGTGTATTTAAGTCGACGGGCACTAAAGCAGTAAGTTCATCGGATCACATCCTATTAGAATATTTGTACACCAAGTACAAGGATGCAACATTGCGGTGATGGGACAGGGGCTGGAGCTTGATTAATAGTGACGGACCTATCAGATTAGAGACTCTTTTGGGGATTTTGTCTAAGAGGGAGAGACTGGTGGAGCGTTTACCCGCTCAGGATACTGTCAGGTGTGAGAATTTTTCTCGTATGGTAGAGATAGACCACCTTCCTTGCAGCAGCCTTGGCAATGTCTTCTATGTATTTGTTCCAATTCATGTTTCCTGTGAATGTTAGGCCGAGGAGTTTGAACGTATGTAGGGTGTTATTTGCCATGACAATCGGTAGTTGAAAACGTTTCTTGTAGTTGTTGAAGGAAAATGAGCTTTTTTATCACCCCATTCAACTACAGAATGGGGGTCACTTTCTAAGGATTAAGCCATTGCTTCGGATATGTGCGTGTCCGTGTTACCCACATGACGTGGTGTCGTCAGCAAATATACCCATCTCAGACACAATGTCATCAGGGAGGTCGTTTATGAAAACCAGGAACAATAAAAGTCAAATGATCGTTCCATGGGATACACCAGCATTTATGTCATGTGGTTTGGATGAACAGCCATCGATGACAACCTGGATTTTTCTTTTGGTTTGGAAGGATCTAATTATATTAGATATTCTGTCCAGTAATACCATATGAATTATTTTTTAGGATAAGACTTTTATGCCAGACCTTGTCAAAGACTTTGGATATATGAAGCGCTGTCGCCCTAGCTTCATCTGTCTTGTCCAGTGTATGGCATATGCGTTCAAAGATAACCGTTAGGATATCCGCAGTAGATCGTGCTTGCCTAAATCCATACTGATGATTAGAAAAAAGTTTAGCATTAACGAGGTGACGGACTATCGCTAGATTGATTAAGGATTCAAAGATTATAGCGAAGATTGGGAGTAGACTGATGGAGCAATAATTCTGAGGGTCAGTTCTATCGCGAGAATTCTTGAAGACTGGTACTGCAGAGACAATTTTCCAGCTATCAGGGAAGCAGGATTCAGCAAAGCATTTGTTTTAGAGTTTTGAGAGGACAGGGACCAGTTCAGCAGACCATTTATTTATTACTATTACTGGTATAAGATCAGACTCACATACTTTGGAGGTGTAAATAATTTTTGATGATATCCCGGACATGTTTATTTAATGGAAATTGCTCCAGACAAAGCATGAAGCCACTTGAGGTAAGGAGCTAAACAAATACCATTTCAAGGTCAAAACTCAGCCAATGATAAATGTTATATGGATAGATTCCGACCCAGAAAACAGCAATTCTTCCTCCTTTGTCAGAAAAATAACTCGTAAAATGTGAGAACTAAAGGACAAAATAAGGGAAGCGAGAGTTATGAGATGAGGTGATGACCAGGTCATCAAGTGTGACTACAGTCCGCAATGGGAAATTTGAGAGAGAGTGATTTGCGGAGTTGAGTGGAGTTTAAGTCGAAACGTGCAAACGGGGAATTGTCGATATCCCATTATTCACCACACTATTGAAAACTTTTAAGAAATCGGGAGTACCTAGTTTCTGTGACTCAATGCGTTTTCTGTATACCTTCTCTTTGCTTCATCTATTACAGCCTTCAATGATTTTCTGAGGCTATTTGTAGTTGACTTGTGGCGGTTGTTACGTATAAAATATATTTTGTTTCAGACATCATTTCATATGCATACATAGATAAATACACACACACATACATTGAAACGCTTACAACAGGAATTAATTAGTGTAGCCTGATTTAATGTATATATATATATATATATATATATATATATATATATATATATATATATATATATACATTAAATCAGCCTACACTAATTAATTTGTATATATATATATGATGGACTCTCCCGTCGATTTTCGACGTATGAGTGCCCCGCCAGGGGCGGCCCGCGCGTGTATTTATAATTGCAAGGGTTGCGCAATCTCCAACAGTCGGCATTGCTTGATTCCAATGGCAAGTAGTAATACAGGACGACTGGAAACAATGCCGAGATAAGCAGAGAGCACATACAGCACCTGGTATTCCCAAATGGTCACCCCGCTTAACTTCGGTGATCTAACGAGAACCGGTGTGTCAACGTGATTGTGCCGTGTGTGTATATATATATATATATATATATATATATATATATATACAGAGAGAGAGAGAGAGAGGGAGAGAGAGAGAGAGTCAGTCAAGGTGATATCTATCGGTATATATAGAGGGGCACTCATAGGGAGATATATAGAGAGTGAAATGAAATAATGTTGCACAAAGTTGTTTTTATAAACTCTTCTCTTTTTCTCTTCCCGGACTCTGGGCAACGCCTGATAACCTTGCTAGTTCTAAATAAAGTCTAATCGCAATACGAGGTTGGTTGAAGAATAAGATTTTTTATCAGAAGATTACAAGGCAAGATAGCAGAGTAAACCAATTGCAATTTGTTTGCGAAATAAAATTCTTCCAGAGAACAACTTAATAAAGAGAAAATTCTTTTAAAAAAACGGAAAACGAAACAAACGAAGCAGAAGTTGTCTGAGTGACGGTAATTTGATAAGTATGGGCGAAGAGTAACTTATCGATGCATGATAGGATGAATTTAATTAAGTTGAGGGGGGTTAAGGACATGGTTTGTGGACCACGGGGCATCGGGGATTATTGCGGTGTCCCATTGCAAATGAAAAAAAAAAGGAACGGATATTATTGAGATACGGCCACTTTATGTGCGCGTTTACCAATGAAAATCCTATGTCAAACAGAAGAGCCGCAGGTCGCGGGGCCAATGGAAGGTCATAGCCTCTATGGAAATCTATAGATGCAGCTAAAAGTGCTATTTCAAACTGCAGCATGACAGACGGACAATAGAGGTGCTTGGATGCATCTAAAATATTTCAAAATGCCTATTCAATTAGTGTGTTTAGTGATTAAAATTTAATTTAAAATTTAAGCGTGACAGACCGACGAAAATACTATTTTAAGCTTAAGCGTGATAGATCAATGAAAATGTTATTTTAAACTTAAATGTGATAGAAAATTGAAAATGCTATTTCAAAAGAAAGCGTGATAGACCAACGAAAATACTATTTTAAGCTTAAGCGTTATAGATCAATGAAAATACTATTTTAAACTTAAATGTGATAGAAAATTGAAAATGCTATTTCAAAAGAAAGCGTGATAGACCAACGAAAATACTATTTGAAACTTAAGTATGATAGATAAATGGAGACGCTATTTCAAACGAAAGCGTGACAGAAAAACGAAAATGCGATATCGATACCTAAGGATGACAGACCAATGAAAATGATATTTCAAACTTAAGAATAATAGACTAATGAAAATGCTGTTTCAAATCTGAGCGTGACAGACGAATGAAAATGCTATTTCAAACGTAAGCGTGATACGCAAACGAAATGCTATTTTAAACCTTATTATGGCAGACAAATAAAATGCTATTTCAAAATTAATCATGACAGACCAACAAAAATGGTATTTCAAACTTAATCACAGAAGACTAAAAAAATGCCTTTTCAAACCTAACCATGACAGACCAACAAAATGCTATTTCAAATTAATCATGACAGACCAACAAAATACTATTTCAAACTTAATCATGACAGACCAACAAAAATCCTATTTCAAACATGAGCGTAAAATGCTATTTCAAAGTTAATCATGGTAGACAGACGAAAATGCTATTTCAAACTTAACCATGAAAAACCAACGAAAATTCTTTTTAAAACTTAGACTTGGCTAACCGCCCTACAGATAGATGCTACTATAGAGATGCTTGGACGTATCTATGATAACATGCGTCTATTTAATCTGCGCGTTTAGTAATGAAAATACTATTTCAAACTGAAGCCTGAACGACAGACCGACGGACAGGGCTTCTCTATAGAGATGCGTGGACGTATCTCGAAATAAATAAATACATGGAGCAAACAAGGAGAAGAATCTTTAGGAATAAAGACAAGATCGCAATCGACATAAAGCAGAAGTCGAAGCTGGGTAGGAGACGGGGGGAGGGGGTGCAAGAATTTGCACAAGTCGGATTTTTTTTTAGCGGATGTAAGAACGACATAAAAGATGTCAACCTTTTCTGGACACGGAATGGTTGGGCACGCGTCGGCTTTGCAGAGTTCGATGACAGCAGACAATAAAACCGATGCATGGATTGTTTGAGATTAAACAAAAAAGGGAAGGGCGGCGGAGAAAATGAAGGAGGAATACATGGAGTCAGTGATAAAGACTTGTAGACTGAGAAAATACAAGGGAGAAGAAGAAGAAGAAGAAGAAGAAGAAGAAGAAGAAGAAGAAGAAGAAGAAGAAGAAGAAAAGACTGATAAAGAGGAAGAAGAAGAATAAAAAAAGGAAGAAGAAAGGAAGAAGAGGAAAAAAGAAGACTGAAAAAGAAAAGTACGATGAAGACTTGTAGACTGAGAAAACAAAAGAGAGAACTGAAGAGGAAGAAAGAGGAGGACGAAACAGAAAAGAAGACTGAAAAAGAACAGTACGAAGAATGACAAAGAGGAAGACTGAAGAAGAAGAAAAAGATGAATGAAAAGAAGATAAAAAAAACAGCGTTTGAAAATAAATCAGAAAATAAATGAATTAAGAATATAAAAAGATGTGGGTAAAGTAGTGCAATAACAAATCAAAGAAAATAAACAAAAAAATCGTAGGAGAAAATAAAGAATTAAAAGAAGGGAAAAACAATGTAACAAAAAGAAACAATGACTAAAACGAAATAATGAAGAAGAAATAAGAATTAAGGGAAAGACAAAAGAAACAATGAAGAAAATAGCATAAGAGCAACGAAGAAAAAAGAAACAGCGAAGAAAAAAGAAAAAATGGAACAACTAAGAAAAGAGTAATAACATGAAACTGAAGAGCAAAATGAAACAGTGAGAAAGAAAATAAAAAATTGATTAATAAAAGATAAAATAAACGAAAAAAAAAAAACAATTTCAACGAAACAAAAAAATAAAGAAAAAAGACAATAAAGAAAAAGGAGAGAAACGAAGAAAAGAAAAATTTAACAACGGAGGAAAAAACATACAACGAAGAAGTAAGAAACGATCAAGAAAAATGGCAATGAAGAAAAAATAAAATAACGAATAAAAAAGAAACAATAAAAATGAAATAATGAAAAAAGAAAAGGGATAAAAAAGAAACTATGAAGAAAACTGAAACAAGGAAAACACGAATAACAATAAAAACAATCAAGAAAAAATAAGATAACGAAAAAAAAAGAAACAATGGAGAAGTAAAAAGAAACAGCAAATAAAATATAAAATTTACGCTAAAGGAAAAATACAATGAAAAAAAGAAACAATGTAGAATAAAAAAGTAAATTGATGACGAAAGAAATATGAATGAGGACAAAAAAGAAAAAAATGAAGAAAAAATAAAGAAAGTTGAATAAAAAACGAAACAAGAAAAAATAACAGGAAACAATGGAGAAGAATGAAAAACGAAACACTGTAAATAACATTGAAGAAAAGTAACAAAATCAACGTAGTTGAAACAACTTAAAAGAAAAGGAAACAATAAATGATATAAAAATAATCAATGAAGAACGAAACGCAACAGAAACGATGAAGAAAATGAAAAAGAAACGAAGAAGCAACACAAATTTAAAAGAAACACTAAAGAAAAAATAAACAGAAAAATAGAAACAATGAAGAAAAACTAATGATGAAGAAAATGAAAATTGAAGACGTGAAAAAAGAAACAACGAATGAAAATAAACAATCAACGAAGTATAGAAAAAAGGAAACACTGTAAAATTAATAATGAGAAAACGAAAAATAAACAACGGAGAAAAGAATTAACATCGAATAAAAAAGAAACAATATAAGTAACAGATGTAGTGAAGAAAAAGTGTCAAAAGATAAATATAAACATAAGAATAAAGAAATAACGAAGAAATAAAACAACTAAGAAACAAAGACACAACGATGCAGAAAGAAAACAATGAAGAATACAGAAGAAACAAAGTAAAAAGTAACAATGAAGAATAAGTAAAAGAAATAATAGAAAAAAGAAAACAAAGAGAATCCTTTAAGAAATTAACAATGAAATTAAATGAAACAATGAAATAAATACTGAAGGAATAAAAAAAGAAACAAGTAAGAAGAAAATAATGTATTAGATTTAAAGAAATAACAAAATAACGAAAATGAAGCAGCGAAGGCAAATAATAAAGCAGAAAGAAATGAAACAAAGAAGGAAAAGTAAACAATGTAGTGGAAAGAAAAGAAAACAATAAGAATAAATGAAACACAAAAATTATGATGGACAAAAGAAATAATAGAAAAAAACATTGAAGAAAGAAAAAGAAATTAAACAATTAAAAAGAAAAAAACGAATAACAAAAAGGTTAAAACAAAGCAAACAAAAAAGAAAAAACGAACAAAACCAGAAAATAAAAAGAGATAAAGAAAAAAAGATAACGAAAAAGATAAAGAAAAAAAGAAAAAGAAAAAAGATAAAGAAAAGAAGAAAAATAAAAAGAGGTAAAAAAAGAAAACGAAAAAGAAAAACGAGATAAAGAAAAGAAATAAAAAGAGATAAAGAAAGGGAGAAAAATGAAATAAAAAACGATAAAGAAATAAAGAAAAAGTAAGAGATAATAGAATGAAGAAAAATAAAAAGAGATAAAGAAAAGGAAAGAACGACAATAAAGAAATAAAAGGAGAAAAATAAAAAAGAGATAAAGAAAAAAAGAAATAAAAAAGAAAAAGAAAAAAGAAATAAAGAAAGAAGAAACATAAAAAATAAAGATAGAAAAGAAGAAAAAGAAAGAAATGAAAGGAGAAAAATAAAAATAGATAAGGAAATAAGAAAAATAAAAATAAATCACGAAAAGAAGGAAAATAAAAGGAGATATAGAAAAGAAGAACAATAAAATAAAACTTAAACAACAAAGACAAAACAATTGAAATGAAATAATAGACAAAGATAAGGTAACCCGTGAAAGGAGAAAGTTCCAAAAACAGATCAGAAATAAGAAGAGGGAAAAACATATAAAATGTAAGGAATGACTCAACAGAAATCGCAGTATCAAAATGCGAAGTTGTAAAAAAACGATAAAATTTCAGTACCAGTCGTTGAGCAAATAGAGAACGGACATTGCTTGGAAGGGAGTTGGTTGGACTGTTGCATTGTGGTCCGGATCGATGACGACAGCAAGTAGTAGAAGTAATAGTAGATTCCGGGTAGATTGGCCTCAGGACAATGGAATTAAAATTGGAACCTTAAAAGAAATACAGTAAAACTTGACGCTCGTTTCTTCTTTAGATAATCGTCATCACTTCAACATCCATGTTTATAAGTATTTTTTAAACTTTTTTTTTAAACCCTAAACCAGACATATTGCCACTGAGACGTAAAGACCCTCATGTGAATTAGGGGCCAGATTTATCGGGGGAGGAGTATTCGAAGTGCAGAGTTTTGCAGCAAGATGTTTGTTCCCTTATTTTGTACTTTAGTCCACACATTCCATGAACGATGTTTCTGACAAAGGGAGAAGAAATGCTGTTTTCTGGGTCAGAATTCATCAATCGTTGGCTAGTTTTTTTTTTTTATTTTGCAGTAGTTTTTTTTTTAAGCTCCTTACACCAACTGGCTTCATGCTTTGTCTGGAGCGCCTTTCATAAAAAAAATTTAATTAAAAAAAACACATTATATTTAAATTTCCGCATGTAAGTACAGTCGGGGAAACAGGGAGCAAGGAGGAAATTCCAAAGATAAAAAAGTTCGAGAAAAGAAGCTATTAGAAATAGAAAGTGTTCCGGTATCCGGGGGCTTTACAGTGAAGGAGTGGGACTTTGCTATTTGTCGGGTTTTTCGTGGGTATTTACGTTGAGTGGGTACAACTGCACTAAGTTCGTCAGAGCGTGTTTCGCAGAAATATGTGTAAAACAAGTACGGATATGCAACATTGCGGCGATGTGACAGAGGCTGCAGCTTGTTAGACAGTGTGGAATCTATTAGGTTAGAGTATAGTAGGTGGTGCACAAGTTATGTATCTACCTACCACAGGGTAAGATGTGACACAAGTTCGGAAAGTGGGATTTGAAAAGCCAGCGTCCGAGAATTTGAGCACTCTAGCCTACAAAAAATGCCTGGCCAGCCCGATCAGCATTCCCCGCTAGGGGCGCCTCAGGCAGTAAGCAATAAACTTACTCCTCCCCAAAGAGGGGAGGCAAAGCCTGGGAGGGTGGACCTCCTAGAACTGCACAGGACAAACCCACAGACCGGCGGAATCAAGACCCGAAGGCCAAAACGACACCGATCTATAGGGTGCAGTATCCATCGGAACAGATACTACACTTTCTTCTTAGCCAAAAGGCCACAAGCCTAGAACCTATAATCGTGTACGTTTCACCAACATCCTCTACATCTACTTTTAATTAATTATACATTTTATTATTAAAGAGATCTTCGGTAAATAAAGTCGAAATATAAGTTTTGCACATAAGTTTGATTTGGTTGTCTTGTATTGTGTAGTTATTCACTTTTTTTTCTTATTTCCTAAAATATAATCGGATTCGATCAAAATTATTTTCTGTCATATATATATATATATATATATATATATATATATATATATATAGTTAAAATTATTATTTAAAAATTAATTATTCCCACGATACGTGATAGTGAAAGGAATTTGTGTTCAACTTTTGACAGTGATCAGCTTTATTTTCATCGAAGAACAAAACTGATTTATTTGACCTTTATCCCTTTCAACTCTGAAATGTTATACATATAATTAAAAAAACGTGTTGGGTTTTGTTGGATTACTTTAAATACTCTTTATAACCGGACTGAAGAGGTGATTTGCCTATTTGATGATCTGATTTCAGTATCATAATCGTTTTTGCATTGTTATCCTTTCTTCAAATACAACTGGAACATTAAAATTCTTGAACCGTTTGTAGCCAGCATAATCTGAATAATAAAGTAATATATATTTGAAACTCGTTTTGGGATAAAATTGATTATATATATATATATATATATATATATATATATATATATATATATATATATATATATATATATATATATATATATGTAAGGAGGACTTTTTTATTTTTTAAATAACTAATATAAGTTAGCAAAACATTTATACGGAACAAAACTTAGGTTTAGTATACGGAACGTTTATGTTTTTGTCTTTTAATAGAAGTGGGGTCTGATAAACTCTGCTGGGAAGCCATGAAATTTAATACTGTCTTGTTTTTAAATTCCCGAAACAGTTTTTCATGGTAAAAAACTGATGATCCCTTAAATAATGTTAAAAGCAAACTAATATAATAACTGAAAAAGTTAAATTGACTTACATGAGTGATTTTCCACTGAACGACTTGGGACTTAAGTTTTTTTTTGTTTTTTGTTTTTTAATATAGTTTTAATGGTTGAGAAACTTTCAAGACTATATATATATATATGTATATATATATATATGTACATCTATATATGTACATATATATATATATGTAAATATATATACATATATATATGTATATATATACATATATATGTATATATACACACACACACACATATATATATATATATATATATATATATATATATATATATATATATATATATATATATACAAATATATATATATACATATTGAAAAGAGGGTAGTGCAGTATTAGTGAAGTTCCAACGAGTGAAAACTATATATGTAAAGGAATTATCAAAACGTTTTTTTCAACATTTATTTATTAGTTTGTTATTTTATCATTTTATAATTGTATAATTTAAATTATAAAATGATAAAATAACCAAATAATAAATAAATGTTGAAAAAAAACTTTTTTTAAATGTTGGTAGCTCTACCCTATTACATATATATGTACATATATATATATATATATATATACACACATATATATACATATATATATATATATATATATATATATATATATATATATATATATATATATATATATATATATATATATATATATAACGGGCGACGATCTACGGGTTGGTTGCAGTGACACACCTGACCTCTTAGCTGCCAGTCTTCTTCTGTGGCATTTGAGCTGTGCTCTCAATTTCGGAGGGCCCTTTGACTAACTCTTCACTTGGGAATAATGTCCGAAGTGTGCGCCTTTGTTGTCTTCGAGGTAAGTGGCCCAACACTGGCTGCGGTTCATGATGGATGTGACAGTCACGGGTTAAACAATAAATTGAAAAGATATAAATACAACACGTTTGAAAAATTGCTCTGACTTCCGCGCATACAAGGTGCACTTAAGATGGCGAAGAAAGAAAGTCCGCTCGCCGAAGAGAACGGCGAGCACCCTCCCTCTCCTCCCTCCCTCCCCCGCTTTCACACCCGAGTTTATTCAGCTTGTTTTCGAAAGATGATAAATACGTTTTATTTATTTCGCGGCGAATATTCATTTTTCATTCATTCATTCAATATACACGGACATTAAAGACGAAGAAGAAGAATAGTAAGACGAAGAAACAAAAAAAAAGTATGAATGAATTGGAACTCTCTTAATGTAGAGTTAAGAAAGTGATACAATTTTTCGTCTTGCGGTAACCAATTTATTGTTGCGGAGTAACACGAATGTTGATTATAAAAACATGGAATTCGCGATGGCTGAGGCAATAATTCAACCTCTTTAAGTTGGTTACCGGGACTCGAATTTATGGGAACTGAAATTGTGGATCATGAGATTCAAATAAATTCCAAGATAAGATTCAGGAATATTGTTAATATCCATGCATGTCCATCGGAAATCTTCTTCTTCTTCTTCTTCTCTCTTTCGCTCTCTCTCTCTCTCTCTCTCTCTATCTCTTTCTTTCTCTCTCTCTCTCTCTCTGGTTACATGTTACGTAGGTGTGTAAAAATAATGTTAAAAACGGTATTTTCCATCATAAGGTTAGATTTAGCAGAAAAGTGGAAAATTCCATTATGGAAAATTATATAAGAATTTAAAAATAAAAATTAAATTTACGTGTCAATATATGACGTAATGGAAGGAAGTGAGATGTGGTGAAGAAGATCGAAAAATATTCCTCTTTGGCCGGTGAATTGATTGGATTCGGACGTCTATTTTATATTTTGCCGCTACTCCTACACATTCAGATTTCCCGACCGGTGGTCTGCCATTATTTTACTCCTAATCATAAAACTTTTCCGAAATGTGGCTTACAAAATCTTAGGACGCCGAAATTACTATGCGGTGCTCTAGAGATTTTAAAGCCACACAGTCAGTAAAATATTTCTTGTGGACGTAGCGAAAATGCAACAATCCCATTGTGTTAAAATTTCATAACAGTTTGAAACAAAACACGTATGATTCAAACATTTAATTCATTTACCTTTTTAAAGTGTGATTAGAAACGTCTTGTCGTTGTATTGCTTAAAAATATGTACTCATGATGATCAGATAATTAATCGATAACTCCCTATCTGTGCGAGTGGGAGTGTAGCGGGCATGATGAATGATGTGATGTGGACTCTAGAGTGTGAAAATAATCTTGCAATAAGCCGACACATGCGTTTATTATATATCTGAGCCGAATGAAAGTGGCTCACAAACCTGTGCTTCTTTTTTGTTTTGCAGAAATCGTTCTAATTGGTTGAATAATATGCATGTTTTTTTTTCAAGAAGTCTTCTGATTGGTTGAATAACATGCATGTGTTTTTGCTTTGCAAGAATCCTTCTGATTGGTTGAATAATATACATGTTGTTGTTTTTCAGGAATCGTTCTAATTGGTTGAATAATATGCATGTTTTTTTTTCTAGGAATCGTTCTGATTGGTTGAATAATATGCATGTTTTTCTTTTTGTTTTTGCAGTAATCGTTATGATTGGTTGAATAATATGCATGTCCCATTATTAACTAACTTTATTTAACCGGCGTTGGCAAATGGACAGCTCAGAGTAAAAATAATTCAGATATTCTCATGTTTACAATTTATTTTTTAATAGCATTTTCACAAATTCGTTACAGATGAATGAGTTATCATGTGTCTCCATCTCACCTCATCGCTAACATAGTGTAATACTACTAAACCAGCAGTGATGTATACATTTCATTTTTTTGCAAATGTGTGATGGCACCAGGTGTAAAAGATGATAAACAATCATGTATCAATGTAAATGAAAATGTCAGATTATTTCATTCGTCAAAACTTTTACCTACAACTAACCTGAGAAAGAAACTTTTAATTTTCCGTTAAATGATTGCATGACCGAAATTATATACAACCCTGCCATGCATTACCATTTTTTCTTTGATTTAAGAAAATTCAGTATCCTGGAGTTGCTTTTTTAGGTGTTAGGCTTGAATCTTTATATGAAAAAGACATTTAGGTCGGCAATTAATACTTATTAGAAGAGTGAAAAATTTGTAATTTATGAAATGGGGTACACTTCCCTTCTTTATCATTTGAAGGTTCGTGAGTACCATGTTTGGTTTTCAAATTTGAATTTTGTAGAGGAACCCTTGCATCAAAGTTCCGAAAAGAGAGAATTTGTGTGTGTGTGTGTGTGAGAGAGAGAGAGAGAGAAAGAGGATGTAAGAGAGAGGGTTTCGGATTTTTAGAAGTTTTAAATGTATAATGAATGAAATAATAATAATAATAATAATAATAATAATAATAATAATAATAATAATAATAATAATAATAATAATAATAATAACAGAAGAACGAAACAGAGCAAGAAACACCGCCTGACGAAACCCCTCAAGAGGGTGACAGACAAAACATAAACCCAGCAACGGAAGAGGTCGAAGTCCACGAAATCACAGAACTCACCGAAGTAGAACTCACCGAGGAAGAAACAAGAGAAGTGGAAAACATCAAACGATACATGTCTGAGAACAAAACAAATCTCCCATCCCTAAGGAACGAAGATTAGAAGAAGTTGAAAATTGAAACTGAGACAGTAAACAAGGTACTCGCGTACATTCCAACAGACACCATCACAGACCTAAACAACTTGATATATGCTGAGGCGAAATCAGTAAGTATGAAACTTAAAAAAGAAAAGCCTGGCCAAAAGAAAAGACCGACAAAACCTGGATGGGAAATCAGACTGGAAACCCAGAATAGGAAAGAATGGAAGAGCAGAAATCCGGTTCACAAGGAAAGACTGAATAAGAAACATGAGGAATTAAAACAAAAGATAGCAGCAATACAGGGAAGACTGAGACGATATAGATACAAATCAGAACAGCAAAAACAGAACAGGACCTTTGAAAACAATGAAAGCCAGTTTTACAAAAACGTAAACGGAGAACGAATAACATCAGAACAACCTGACCCGACAGAGACAAAACACTTCTGGGGCAAGATATGGGAAAATCTTAAAACACACAACAAAAACTGCCAAGTGGTTAAAAAACATGAAAAATGAACTACAGGAAATAGAAGAAGGAACAGAAACAGAGATTACTAAAGAAACCATTAAGGACACCCTAAGGAAAATGGCAAACTGGAAAGCACCAGCTCATGATTGAATACATGCATATTTGTTTTAAAAATTCACGACCCTACATGAAAGACTGGTGCAGAAACTGAGAGGATGCATCCAGAGAACAGACATACCAGTGTGAATGACCAAAGGAAGGACAACGCTTATACAAAAAGATTCCAAAAAAGGAACGACTCCAAGCAACTACAGACCAATTACCTGTTTACCAACAATGTGGAAAATCCTGACGGCACAACTGAGAGAACAAATCTACCAGCCCCTAAACAAACGTGGACTACTCCCCGAAGAACAAAAAGGATTCCGTAAAGGGAAAAGAGGGACGCATGACCTCCTATACATCGATCAAAAGATCCCTAAGGAGGTAAAAAACAGGGAAAAAAACATATCCATGGCATGGATTAGCTACAAAAAAGCTTACGACAGAATCCCTCAAGCATGGATAATTGAATGTTTGAAAATATACAAAATACCCGAAAGGATGATTAATCTTATTAAGAAAGCAATGGAAACATGGAAATTAGAACTGACAGCCGGAGGACAACAGCTGACTGAGATAAAGATACAGAGAGGCATCTTCCAAGGAGACTCCCTATCACCACTACTATTTATAATAACTATGATGCCACTTAACTACATACTCAGAAAATGTGATGCCGGATACAAGTTTACAGACACAGAACTAAGAGTAAACCACCTGATGTACATGGATGACCTAAAACTATTTGCAGAAAGCAAAAAGGAACTGGAAAAGCTGATAAATATGACCAGAATCTTCAGTCAGGACATCCAAATGGAATTCGGAATGGAAAAGTGTGCACTACTAGAAATAAAAAAAAGGAAAACTGGAGACAACAGAAAACATAGAGCTCCCCACCCAAGAGGAAATGAGGGCGCTGGGCGAACAAGATAGCTACAAATATCTTGGAGTACTGGAGACAGACGCCATCAAATCTATGGGAATGAAAGAGAAGATTGGAAAAGAATATTTACGAAGAACAAGGAAACTCCTAGAAACGAAATTATATAGCAGGAATCTAATAAAAGGAATAAACACCTTGGCAGTAGCACTAATAAGATACTCTGGACCATTCATAGGCTGGACCAAAGAGGAACTAAGGCACCTGGACCAGAGGACCAGAAAATTAATGACCATGCACAATGCACTACACCCAAAAGATGATACGGACAGACTCTACGTAAAAAGAAACGAAGGGGTAAGAAGACTGGTAAATATAGAAGATTGTGTGGAAGACTCAAAAAAAGATCTGGAAAAATACATAACTCAACACAGGGAAATCCTTATCACTGCAGCAAGAGACGCCGTTCCAACGAACAACTCGAGAAGCACCGAAACCAGAAACAAAACTGCAAGAAAAGAAAAGTGGGAAGAAAAAAAACTACACGGACACTTCAGAAGACTGACAAGTGAAGAAACCAACGAAAATAGCTGGACATGGCTAAGAAAAGGGCACTTGAACAGAGAAACGGAATCCTTACTGATGGCTGCACAGAACAATGCAATTAGGACAAACTACATTAAAGCTAAAATAGATAAAACTCAAGAAAACAGTAAATGCAGACTCTGTGGACAAAGAGACGAAACAATAAATCATATAATAAGTGAATGTAGCAAACTAACTCAGAACGAGTATAAGAACAGACATGACTGTGTGGGGAAAGCAGTACATCGGGAACTGTGCAAACAATTGAATTTTGAATACGCAAACAAATGGTACAAACATAAGCCAGAAACAGTACTGGAAAACGAAAAACACAAAATCATCTGGGATATGGATATACAAACAAACATACAAGAAAGGAGACCGGATGTTATAATAATTAACAAGAAGGAAAAATCATGCAAAATCGTAGACTTCGCCGTTCCAACAGACCACAGAGTGAAAAGCAAAGAAACGGAAAAACGAAGCAAATACACAGAACTAGCCAGAGAACTGAAAGGAATATGGAGCATGAAGAAAGTCAGCATAATACCAATAATCGTAGGAGCACTAGGAACAATCCCCAAAAACCTGGGAAAAAGACTGGGAGAAATTGGGATCAAAGGTATCATTGGAACTATACAAAGGACAGCAATGATCAAAACAGCTACAATCTTAAGAAAAATTATTGAATGTGGAAACTAACCCGCATAAGCTACAAAGGATCATACAAAATCTAACATACGAAGAACACAAAAACTAATGAAAGAACACACCACAAACAAACAGAAAATGCAAGAAACATCACTTAATAAGCTCCCCCTCCTCCTATAAATTACAACGGCGTCAACTGACACAACACAAAAATGGATCAATGAACAGAAATAGCAAGAAACACCATAAGCTCACCTCCACCCCCACCCCCCAATAAATAAATAAATAAAAAATAATCAGCCCCCCCCCCAAAAAAAAAATTGTACCAGCCTAGGCTGACACCACACAACAAATTGGCATAGTGTCAAGGAGGATGAGAAGACCGAGGAGGGACAGCACAAACCAGACCTCCATTGGAAGTGCAGAGACTGCGGGGACCTTGGGGAGGCTTATTGCCACCCAAATCCCAGAGAAGACCAATGGTCATTACCAGCAAAAAATCAATGGTAAACGGCTGTTGTGATACTGCAGGTTTATTTTCGGTGGCTATCGAAAAGAGGTGAAGAATACTGGAAATCTGGGGAGATTTGTTGTCACTCAGACTCCAGGGAATACCACCGGTTGTCGGTGAGCAATCACTGATGACCTGTGTGAGAACTCCTAGTGAGTACAAATAATAATAATAATAATAAACTAGAAAGCACCAGGCCACGATGGAATACATGCATACTGTTTTTTTAAATTCCCGACCCTACTGTAAAGGCTAGCACATAAACTTAGAGGATGTATCCACAAAACAGACGTACTAGAGTAGATAATGAAAGGAAGGACAACTCTAATACAAAAAGACGCAAAAAAGGGAAAGATCCCAAGAAACTACAGACCAATAACCTGTTTACTAATAATGTGGAAAATCCTAACGGCACAACTGAGAGAACAAATCTATGACTCCCTTAAAATATCAGCACAGGTGTAGCTGACTTGCCATATTTTTATAATAGTCTTAATGCTACGATTGCCGCACCCCCTCTTTCTGTTCGTCTGTTTCTTTCTCTTCCAACCCTTTTCTAATAGACTAATAGACTGCTCACTGTTTTCCGGTTTGTTCTCAACCTACAACAAGCAGATCAATCTCTAAATGGAAGTGGTATCTAAATGTGGGGAAAAAGATCTCAGGTCCTGGTAGACGGTAAGAGGTGTAGAGGTAAGGGGTCAAGAAGATCAGATTGGAAGAAGAATAAAAAGAAGAAGAAGAAAACCACCACCACGATCACCACGATCACCACCACCACCACCACCACCAACAACAACAACAACAACAACAACAGTAACAAGTATAAAAACAAAAATAATACAAAAAAGACAAAACGTTTTCGAATATTTAAATCTCGCTGCCTCTAAAAGGTTTTCTAGTTTTTCGGTTTTCAAAATTACTGGTAAGTGACATTTGTTTCTATAATAAGGACCAATATATATATATATATATATATATATATATATATATATATATATATATATATATATATATATATCTGCCTCGTCACACAAAATTTAGCCAGTAAAACGCTGCTGAAGACGCTATTCCAAGCGCTTAGCGAATGAAGAATAAGTCCGATATCCATCACCGTCTACATTGGATTCGAAAATAAATTCTACACTCTATTTCCATGATGAGAATTTGTTTTTATTTCTTTCTTCTTTCTATACCGATTAATACGTTCTTTCTTCTTTTTTAACTTTCTAGTTTCAGACGTTTTCTTACTTTCTTATTTCTTTTAACTTCACGAATAAAAACGTTATTTTTTATGTTTATTAATATTAGTGCGAACACTGGTGAAGTATAATTTTTGACGAAAGGTACGCATACACTTGTACAAATAATAGAAATTACATTTTAATCATACGTACAAATAACGTAATCTGTTACCTGAATAAAATCTTATTACCCAGCATTTAACAATGTTTTAGACGTCGTCAAAACGCAGAGAAAAAAAGACCAAGACAAACATATCCATCCAGTTCGCCCGCACTGTTAGACATTCCGCGCGATTCTTTCCGGTAGAACCTCGCCATTATTTGCCTCCGGGTGTCATGGTGCTTTCGTTAAACAATTGAAACTTTTTTTTTTTATCAAACTCTTCTTTTCATCTTTTTTTCATAAACGTTTTTCAAGAAAGTTGGATTGCGGCGATTTATTTATCCATGTTTCTGGAGGCATCTTTCTTTTTTTGTTATTTTGCTTTTCTATTTATGTGGCGGCGGTTATGTCTTTAAAATATTTGCAAATGTTTTCAAAGAATTAAAAAAAATAGTATTCGTTTTTCTTTTGTGAATTTGGACAAACGTGTTGGCTGTGGGCCAACACAATCGATTAAAACTCAAGGTATATCCCAGATTACACATACATACACACTTACAAACACTTACACACTCATAAATATATATATATATATATATATATATATGTGTGTGTGTGTGTGTGTGTATGTGTTTATATATATATATATATATATACACATACATATATACACACGCACATATATATATATATGTATAGAACACACACACACATATATATATAGAACAAACACACACACACACACATATATATATATATATATATATATATATATATATATAGAACACACACACATATATATATGTATATATATATATAGAACACTCACACATATATATATATATAGAACACACACACACACATATATATATAATATATATATATATATATATATATAACAGACACAGACACATATATATATATATGTATATATATCTATATATATATATAGAACACACACACATATATATATAGAACACACACACACACACATATATATATATATAATATATATATATATATATATATATATATATATATGCCAGCAAAGAATAGCATAAAAGAAATATGCAGTAAATTTTGCTATTTTCTTTTTTACTTTAAACTTTTGGTTATAATGGCTACTTTCTTAAACAAATTTTGGCAATTTTTCTCGAACATTTTCTGGCAATCAGCATTTTTCACATTTAAAAGCAAATCTAGTTTATAGAAAATTACTGTTTTTACTAAAGAATGAGCTGCACATTCCGTTTTCAAAATTTTGCGGTTGTTATGAAATTATTACTTCGTGCTACGCTTAATACGAATATCAATTGTTCTTAAGGGTTTTTTGTTGCATCATGTACCCTTAAATGTCCAGTGACGACGGCGCGATCAACCATTGGTTGATTTCACCACGTGGTCACTAATATAAAAGTCGTGACTTAGAAGTCTACTTCCGTTTTCGTTTTTCACCAAAAGAGACAAGTCCTGTCGACGTGTTCTTAAACATATTTTGTTCGTCGTTTCATATATGTATAAGGACGATTAAGGACGATTAACACACGTACATATTTTAGAGTTTCATTTTAAAAAAGAAGTAAATCATGTTATATTTTATAAGTGGGGCTGTTAGTTCTTTTTGTATTCATCTCTTGGGTGTATGCTTAAAAACAATTAAGACACATATAATTCTGATAAGTGTATGGATCTCATTAAAAGTGTTAAATGAAGACAAAATATCAACTCTTCAATATTCAACTGAGTTTGATTTCATGTTTTTATTTGTGTGGTTATTCACCTGCTGCTCACTACAAAGTAAAGAACTTACAATGCTATGTGTTTACTTTCACATTACCGACTGCTGGAAAAGCTAATTCTTTATACAAAGAGCGCTTTTAACTATATATATATATATATATATATATATATATATATATATATATATATATATATATATATATATATATATATAAGTTATGGAAATATATTTATGAAAATTTAGATTTACAGAGGCGTCCTCGTTTCATCCCCGTAAGAAATCGTCAGCTCAAGTACATTCATGTTTAGGAGTGAATCCTGTACATTCACATAGAGTAGCATATAATCATCCACAAACAAGCTGTTTCGCTGTATCGACGTTATGCAGTGTGGTTAGATATGTTAGTGTATTAGAAAGTCCGATCTTTTATCTATAAATAAGTGAGGTAGGGAAATCTTAATGATTATATAAACAATATAAGTAGAAAACGGTTTCTGTCATTGTTGACGCCATTCCCTGTCGGGCGTGACTACAATCGTTTCAGCTTGCCGATGATTCCACTGGTCACGGAGATTTACTAAAGATGTCTAAATCTGCCCTTTTGGATGAAACCGCGGTACATTGCTGAAATATGTAATATACAGTATCGAAATAAATTATATTAGCTCTCTTATATGATCGAGCACTTTATTTGCTTTCTTTTCATATACAACCTGACACACACTATATATATATATATATATATATATATATATATATATATATATATATATATATATATATTTGTTCATCACTCGTATTTGTTCACCACTTGTGCGTTAAGCTTTCTAGTAGGAGAAATAACGGTTTCCATTTAGTATCAAAACATCAATTTTAGTAATTAGAATAGAGTTGTCTTTGTAACCCGTAGTCATTGTTGTGTTTTATAAGGAGATATAACTTTTTATGTATCAATTTTCAGTATTTACTTCAACAGTGCCTGATACGTAAGTAGAGCTAAGTAGTAAGCTATGAAAATATATTATGGCAATTAAGCTACGCAGAGGCTTTCGCGTTTCCTCCCCGAGGGGAATCTTCAGGCTAAAATGCATGGAGTTATTTTTGTTGGATGTATATACACGGCTGGCTTGTTAACCAATCAGATTCTTTGCTGTTCTCTCAGCCAATCGTTGGGCTTCCCGCGAACAAAGGTCTTGTTGGTGTTACTTCGTATATCCTGTTCTATTGTTATGTTTTCTATAGATTGGCCTATATCCTGTTTCCTTTGTTGTGTCAATATAATGGGTGAATTTATTTTAACACGTGGTTCCTTGTATTTCTATTTAGGTTTTAATTTTTAAATTGTTAAGTTTTGTTTAGTTTTTTTTTACTTATTTGTTTATTTATTTATTTATTTACGTATTTATCGTTAGCCTAAGGTAAATTTATCTCTGTGTAAGCAGCTGTTTGCTATCTCACTTCTACAGTTTAATAGATTTCGGGGATCTTTAAAGTTTAGAATTTCAATTATTTAATTCAGGCATAATCTACACGGGTCGTCTAAATTTCTACGTGTACTGGCCTGTCGTATCATTTTCCATTCAATTATTGGTCAGCGTCCATTGTCTTTGAGCTCCCAATAGTGGTTTCCTAGTGCTGTTTTAATTCGACGTTCTCTGTTTTTAAATGTGCTTTTGTGGTCATAATATCTGGTTTTAAAATCTAGGGAGGTCATACACACGTAGTATTTCTTGATATGTGGTCTTTCCTTGGCAAATATTTTTGCTTGGTATACAATACTTTTGGTTAGGCATTTATTTTGTAGTGGGCAAAGTGTCCGATTTATGCAGTTACATCTTTTCTCTTCATTGCTAACTTTTTCATTTTTATTCGGGTGGTTACTATTAGGGTTTTGTTTATTTCTATTTGTATTGTTTATATTTTTGTTCTTCCTAGTGTTATTTTTGTTATATTTTCCACTTTTTTATGTAATTTGTTTGTTTTTTCGGGAGCCTCTGTGTAGCTTAATTGCCATAAATATATCTTCATAGCTTACTACCTAGCTCTACTTACGTATCGAGCACTGTTGAAGTAAATACTGAACATTAGTACATAAAAAATTATATCCCCTTATAAAATTTTATGTGGATACATGAAATACTAATATATATATATATATATATATATATATATATATATAAAAAGTGGTGAACTAAAAGCGAACTTTTAGGAAAGGTAAAACCTATTGTGAAAAGTATACAGCTCAATATCCAGGATAGAGCAGATAAATATGTAGAAGGATGAAAAGGAATTAGAAAACAAACCCACAATCCGTTTCTCCTCAAGACCCCCACATATACAGCCATACTTCTAACCAAGCACCCCCAATAATAGATAGTGTCCTTGGGCTAACTGACATTTCCCCCATATCCGCTCCGCCCTACAACTTCAACCAATCCTCCTTCGCATAACCTGAATCTCCAAACTCAATCTCATCTAATACCACTAGCAATTTCAATGCAACTATAGCAGCACCCTTCAAGATACACACATACATTGGAGCGTCCGCTTTCCCCATTAAGACCCGGATCTCTAATCATATCTACTCCTTTAAAAATAGCAACGATAATAGCACTGGCACTTCACTCTCCAATTTAATTAGAAACCTCAATCTTAAAAATACCCCCTATTCACTTCATTGGTCAATACTTAAAAAGTCCAAATCATATACCCCGGGTGCACCCCACTGCCAACTTTGTACATTGGAAACCTTTATGATAGCTACTGCTACTAAATCTAAAAATATTATTAATTCTAAGAATGAACTTATCTCCAGTTGCAGACATAAACGTAAATTTAAGTATAGCAACCATAGTAATCCCCCAGCCACCCCTCCCCATTTGATTAACTACCCTCACTACATCTCGGATTTACCCTCCCTACATCTCGGATGCTTTCTCCGATAATTCTAATTCCTTTTGTTCTATAACTCTGCATATATCTCCCTCATTCCTTTAGCTTTTCTCTTAACTTAAAAAATTACCTATAAATTCCGTTAGCGTTACAATCCCCTTAGCTTTAATACCTTTCTCCCACTACCCCCTAAATCATTGTACTTACCCTCCTTAATCGTATAACCTTTATATGATTTCTATTACTTTTTCCTTTAACTTCCTTTAATACACTCGTCCGCTTCCCATCAAAACATCCAACCTTCTAATCTTCCCTTTCAACCTGATAACTAACCCACCATAGTTGCATTAGACCCTAACCCTCTTATTTACTTGATGATTCGCCTTATCTACTTTTAATCCCCTTTGCACACTTCGATATCGAACTGCTCACCGTTTTCCCTGTGCATTCTAATTACTGTTTCCCCCCCCTGTTAAACTTCTAAAT
>OY744525.1:48294647-48327147 GCA_963556195.1 Sepiola atlantica | reverse complement strand
CTGACCTAGCCAGCGTAACGTTCACATAACTCTACTTATTTTCACACACACACACACACACATACATATATATATATATATATATATATATATATATATAGATATATATATATATAGTGCGTCAAGTTATGTTGAAAAAAATCAATAAAGTGCTCGATCGCAAAAAGTGAGAGCTAAATACAAATTATTTATTTAAAAAACTATACATTACATATTTCAGAGGCGTACCGCGGTTTCAACCAGATTGACTGACTTTCTTAAACTTTCGTAAAAATTTGCAACAAAGATTCACTGTTTGGAAAATGTTTCGTGAGATAAATAAAATATTGGCCTTTGGAATGTAACAAAATCTTGTTTACTCATATATATATATATATATATATATATATATATATATATATATATATATATATATATTAGGCGCCCCTACCGGGGAATTCCGACGGCGCTACTCAGGCATTTTTTTGTAGGCCAGAGCGCGCTAATGCTAGCGCGCTGTCTGTCCACACTTAACCGAGTCTAGCGTCCTGGAGAGGAGGTTAAAAAATACTTTGATCTAGCTGTAACCTGCTGGAGAGGAGGTAAATCAAATACTAATAAGAAATAACAAATGAGCACGATGTTGCGGGTACGGTAACCCCGAAACGACGAAGTCCGAAGGATTTTTAAAAAAATGAGTGTTTGTGATTGATTTTGAAAAGCGTTTGATACTTTACACAAACAGGCGGACAGACATACGCATATCGGTAAAAAAAAAAAGATGGAGTGTATGTTATGGAATAGTGCGCGTGTGTTTTGGAATAAAAGAGTGATCAAAGGCGATGAAAGGCCGACGGTTAAAAGAATGAAACGTTTACTCAGGTTGTCAGTGGTAAAGAGAAGGGATAGTGGTATGTATAAACGGAAGAATGGAATAATGACTGCGTCAGACGAGTCTCAGAGAGAAGGAGAGAGAGATAGAGAGAAAGAGAGACAGAGAAAGAGAGAGAGAAAGAAAGAGCGAGAAAGAGAAAAAGACAAAGAGAGAGAAAGAGAAAGAGAAAGAGAGAGAAACGGATCTGATGAGGGAGGTAACTGACTTCCACATAATGTAAATGCATTGCTCTCCATAAAAGAATGCAGCATCCAGGTAGCCTGATAATTGTCAATATATATCAGCATTTATAAATTTCTCTTGCCCGTACCGGCTAAAAACATGATTCTGTTTCGAATCACGGTTGGAAGAACCCGTGCATTTCTAGCCACACTGAAAGACCGTGATATGACGAAACAGTTGCCTGTGTTCGAACTAAAATTTTAAAAAGATAATACACCTCTATCTATATAAAATTAGGAATGTTTATATGCTTATATATTTGTATTACAAGATCCACTCCTTAACTAATCAACGGATCATTATGAATGTTCGAACACAGCTGCTAGACGTAAAGAATACAAATGTGGGATATATTTAATTAAGTTTTTGGAAAGGGTGGATGCCCTTCGATAAGATTTTGATGCCTCCTATTATTGTAAGCAATAAATTGTCTCCAAATGTCCAGTTATTTGGTGCATTTTAAAGGGTATTAAGGGGGGCATCATATGGTAATAACCTCCAATTGAAAATTCAAGTATTTTAGATTTTCATTGAATTTGATCCATATATATATATATATATATATATATATAGTGGCTCTCTTCAACTGACCCTGCCAGTATAACTTTTGTTTTCTTTTTGAAAAAGAGGTGTTGTTACTGTCGAAATGATTAAAGCCTCTATCATTCCGGACCTTTAAATATTTAACAGTAAGCCCACCAATTTTACAATTTACTGTCTTTATATTTTTGGAATATAAATGAATTGATCTGAGATTTACCGTCTCTTGTCATTAATTTTCTTCATAATTATTCCACCTTCTGGTTCTCAACATTGCATTGCTCCTACCTCGGAATTGTCACTTTCATATTTACTTGTTTACCAGCAATGCTTCAAGCAATCTACCACTTCCTTATATATATATATATATATATATAGCCCCCTTCACTTTGAGAGAGTTTAATAACAAACAGTACCACTAGCTTCATTCGGTTTGTTGTTGCTGATCACTATTCACTGCTCGTTGTAAATACCGCGGACTTGGCATTTACAAAGTTTAATTCCTCCTAACTTCCAAGCTAATTGACGGTGGCCGACGGGTAAGACTCTTGACTGAGAATCAGTAGCAATTTGTGATCGGAGTTCGCGCCTGCCGACCTTCGGGAATTAACTCCCTACACTGAAGATTGTGCAAGCATGAAACATCGATGGTAAAAAATAATTAAATTTATATATATATATATATATAAATAATAATAATATTTATTAAATATTTTAATACCTACAGACATCGATGTTTCATGCTAACGCAATCTTCAGTGTAGGAACTAATTCTCAACGGTCGGTGGGCGCGAACCCGATAACAAATCGCCACTAATTCGTATTCGAGAGTCTTATCCCATAGGCCATGGCCAATTAGTTAGTAAATAGAGAGGAATTTAAATGTAAATAGCGAATCGGCGGCTAGATTTACCCAAGCAGTTTTAGAGTGATCTACGAACGGCGTTCGGATCGTGCATATATATATATATATATATATATATATATATATATATATATATATATATATATATATGTATATATATATATATATATATCGGCTCTCAAAGGCCTAAAATGTACGGCTTACCCAAGGTTCATAAACCCCAACATTCCTTTACGCCCTATTCACTCAATGGTGGGTTTTGCACAACATGAACTTGCACAATGGTTACTTGACATTTTAAAGTCCGTTCTTACTTTTTATTAGCCCGCTGTATCTCTGATTCTTTTTGATGTGTGTCTTATATACACAAATCATCTCTCTCAAAGGATATCGAGTTCTTGGCTTCTTTTGACATTAATAGTCTGTTTACTAATGAACCGTTGGATGAAACCATTGGTATATGTGCAGATTATCTATACCGTGGACCCATTAAAATCTCTACAATTTCCTGAACAGATTTTTGTTGAACTGATGGAGTTTGCAACTAAATCAGTTTCGTTTAGTTTTAACAATATAATGTATCGGCAAATTGATGGTATATCCATACGTAGCCCTCTTGGTCGATCTTTAGCCAACATTTTCATTGGATTTTTGGAAAACCAATTGTTTTCCAAAATGACCAAGCCGGCTTTTTACACACTTTACGTTGAAGACACATTGCTTGCTTTCCTGCACGGAGTGAGGCTGAACAGTTTCTTTGTCTTCTTTCTGACTTGCATCAATCGTTGCAATTTATCATGAAGGTCGAAGATTGTGGTTCCCTCCCATTCCTTGACGTTTTAGTGTGTAAGGCTGATTTAACGTCTGAAACCTCTGCGTATAGAACCCAACATTTACAATTCTTTATCTAAATTGATTTTCGTTCGCCCTTAAATCAAGAAAAATAAATCTTATTGGTACTCTTACTCATTGAGCACTTATGATTTGTTCCCTCACCCAACTCGATGCGGAACTTGGTGAAATTACCAATATTTTTCTTGCTAATGGATATCCTATTAATATCATAAAAAGCACCATTGCACGCAAAGTTGCTATATTTAATGGTGACAAATTAATTGGCTCGTCACGATGTCTTATCTATTTGAAACTTCCATGGTTAGGTCGGACGGCCTTGACATTTTCAAAAGGATTTCTTCTTCTACTAAATGCTGTTTTCCAGCAACCATGCTGAGAGTAGTTTACACGACTCGAACCTTTTTCTCTTCTTTCCATGAGGAGGGTTTGAAAGCCATTGAAAAGAATTATGTCAGTGTGGAGCTGACTACGTTGGCAAGACATCCCAAAGGTTAGAAATGAGAATAGCCCAAAATGTACCACGTGATATTCGTTTACACAAGTTTTCGAGATCATCCGGGAATTTTCAAGCACATGAATCTGCCATTGGTAACCACCTGCTTGGTACAAGTATTTGTTCTGACCAGTATTCCGATGGGTGGTTTTCTGTTTTACACAGTGCTAGGTCGAACTATTATCTCAATATTATTGAGGCGTCAGTTATAAACAATTATCGACTTTGCCTGTGTAGACAAAAGATTTTGAAACATCAGGTGGAGATCTTCCACGATTCACCTCCCCCATAACGTTGAGAGATTTACCCCCTTTTTTTCTCAATTGATTTCTCCAACTTAAACAATTTTCCGCTCATTTCTCATCCGATTTTCTTAGTTTTTAATTTATCGACCAAATTAAGAATGGGAGAGGTTCAATAATGTGTTTTCTCCCTCCTTCCTCTCATCTTTCTTCTTCCTCTCATCTTTCTTCTTCCTCTCATCTTTCTTCTTATACATATTTGTCTTTCTTTCTATTTCTAGTTTCTATTTTTTAATTTTGTTATTCTCTCCCTTCCTCTCCCCTTCATCATTGGCGATATTTTAAATCCCATTCGCCTTTTGCATTTTGGTTTGAGATTATTGTCTCGGTCAGTTCCGGTTCGATTATCCGTTCTCTGGTTGTCACGTTTTCTATCTTTTTCTTTTGTGTCTCTCCTTTTCAGTTTAAATTTATCTATCTTTCTTTTTTTTCCGATTTTTTTTTTCGTTTTTCTTTCTTTTCTTTTGCATATTTTATTTTAACTTTTTTTTTCTTTTTCTTTTCCACTTATTTTTCTATTTTTCCTCTTTTATTTTTATTTTTATATTTATTTTTCTATCTTTCTTTTTTCTTTGCTTTATACCAATTTATATCAAACTATGTTCTTTTCTTTTCCTTTCCTTTCCTTTCTTTTCTTTCCTCTTTTTCTCCCTCTGATACTACTTTCTCCTTTTTCTTCCTTTTTTATTTGTTTTGGTTATCTTATAATTTCTTGAACCTTTCCCATTCTCAATCTGGTCATTTAATGCCTTTAATCATACTTTTTTGCTGGCTCAAGGAAGTCAAATTACCGGGCTGATGGATTTACGTATATTGTGAGTTTTATTTGGAAATTTATACATTTATCTTCTTCTCTGATGAGTCGCGCATCTTTTTACCAATATTCTTTAGCCTCGGAATTGTACCCCTATATTGTTCGAACTTCTGAAACACTGTCTGATATATTTGTTTGCTTGCCATTCATAATATCCTGGATTTACCTTTTTTTAGACATATTGCATTTTCCATCGATCTGGATTTTTTTTTCTCAAAAATTGTTTTTGTATTTTGATATTTATATATATATATATATATATATATATATATATATATATATATATATATATATATTAAATATATTTTCAAATCTGTGCTAACAATAATATAATTTTTATCGATGCATCCCGATGATTTCCTCTGATGATAAAAGCTTGCATTTTTTGAAAATACATGGGTTAAGGAAAAAAATAAGTCTATTGATATATTCCTTATTTAAACTACTTGAGGATTCAATAAATATTGTTCTTTTCTAATGTTTATTCTCATCATTAATTTTAGTTTATAATTGCCCTATCACGTATATTGAGCATTGACTTTTCATGAAAGGATTAGGTTGAAGATAATATTTTATCTTTACAATATCTCCAGTTATATATATATATATATATATATATATATATATATATATATATATATACAATTAGTTAAGAATAAATATTATTTTCAAATCGACCCATATCCACATGTGTTTCAAGTCAGCAACGTAGAGGTGGCTATGTTTTATTCCGCAAGAAATCATCAGACTAAATGCTTACTTGCCATAGATATATTTTCTCATGTAGCTTACTTGCAATAGATATGATATCATACTACTACTACTAAGCACTACGCACGTATTGAGCACTCTTGAAGTAAATACTGAAAATATATCAAACATCACCTTATAATATTATGTATATATACATGAAATAATATATATATATATATATATATATATATATATATATATATACTTACATTCAGTCAGTGTCGTATGATAGCGCAGGGGTAGAGGCACTAACTGGTCAAGCTGCGGAAGAGCTGTGATTCAGCGAAACAGTCTGTAGGCAGATGACTATATGAAGCTCTCTTTCTTGGGTAGGGCTTATTTGTAAGGATATCGCCAACTGCCATTAGCTTTAACGCATAGCTCATTTAATTTTTAGTGTACATTCTTGATAATGTTTACATTGAGATATCACTCAGATTCAGTCAGCGTCGCATGATAGCGCAGGGGTAGAGGCGCCGACTGTCAGCTCGACGGTTGAGTTTCAATCCTGAAGAGCTGTGATACTGTATATATCTCATATATATATATATATATATATATATATATATATATATATATGAGATTGATAGAGAGCTCCGTTGTGAATTTCGGTGCCTGTTGAAAAAAGGAGTAAGAACAAGAAGAAAGAAATTAGAAAATGTTTTTAATACAAATAATTGCGGTGCTTCTGCAGTTTCACAATCACATTAAAATATTTAAAGAAACGTATAAACTTTGGTATCTACTTACGTTTTAGCTTTAAATATGCGCAAATTTATCCAGTATTTATTAAATTATAGGAAGAAAAACGATCTTACATATCGGTAGACATTTCAGCTTATAGATTAGCCAAGGGAGATAACTTTCGGAAAAACTCAAAATTTAAGAAAAATGTTTTTTTGTATTTTTATTTAATAAATACTTGAGGAATTTACGTAATTTTTAGTGTACAGTCTTCTTTTCAACTACCACGTAAGTACATAACAAAGTTTATACATTTCTTTAGCTATTTTTTAAGAGAGGTCGAACATGTCATTGTGAAACTACAGAAGCCCCAATTATTCTTTATATATTAACTTTGAAATATGGCTTTTATAGATCGAATATGAACACTTTAAACGAAAGGCAAAAACAGATATGATGAACATGAACTTTTATAGACAAAAAACTAGGAAACTAAAGTGTCCCTTTGAATTTGAGTAGACAAAAAAAATATGTATAAATTTAATGAATGTCGGGTGCATTTTAAGTTTTCAGCCTAACTGTGAAATATTTGCGATAATTTGTATCTCATCAAATATATGTTCTCGATATGGGCAGAAACAATTATCTGTCAATAAAAGTGTTTTTGAAGGAAATATGGAGTGTTTCTCTGAATAATTATGATTTGTATCATGTGAAATCAAAAGCCTTACTGGTACACTTTTGAGCTACTACATAAACATTTGTGTTTACTTACGAAAATGTATATTATATATATACATATATATATATATATATATATATATATATATATATATATATATATATATATATATATATATATATATATATATATTAGTAGTAAGTTTTTGAAAGGCTGTGGGCAATGCAATTCCGGGTAAGATGCAAGTTGAAAGGAAAGGAACAAAAACAATAAAAATAAATCGAATACGATATAAGACTTACTATTTATTTTTCCTTTTTTTCCTTTTTTTTTTTTTTTTCTTACATAACAGCAAGAGTGTTTTTGATATTTCGGGAAAAGACATCCCTTTTTCAAAAATAATTAGACCAGAAGAAGAATAATATTTTATTCTTCTCCGACTGTGTAGAGAATAATACAAAACAAAATGGCTGCCAGATATAGACCGCAGCAAAAAAAACAGTTTCACAGGGAATATAAATTAAGTTAAGTTTTATTTTAATATTATGTTAAATATATGATTGGTGTTTAGAATATTAGTGTAATGTTGGTTAGGTGTATGGTGTTCGATAAATTGTTATTTTTGATAATATATATATATCATTTTTTAATTTTATTTATTTATTTTTTTTTTTATATTTGAATATTTACTTTGTTTTATCTTCGTATTTTTAATTTGTTTATCTTTCTATCGTAATTTAAGAACTTAATTTATATTCCCTGTGAAACTGTTTTTTTTGCTGCGGTCTATATCTGGCAGCCATTTTGTTTTGTATTATTCTCTACACAGTCGGAGAAGAATAAAATATTATTCTTCTTCTGGTCTAATTATTTTTGAAAAAGGGATGTCTTTTCCCGAAATATCAAATAGTGATTTTTAATCACCCGGACAGCTAAAACACTCTTGCTGTTATGTAAAAAAAAAAAAAAAAAAGGAAAAAAAGGAAAAATAAATAGTAAGTCTTATATCGTATTCGATTTATTTTTATTGTTTTTGTTCCTTTCCTTTCAACTTGCATCTTACCCGGAATTGCATTGCCCACAGCCTTTCAAAAACTTACTACTACTATACCCAGCAATGCTTCAAGCAAACTACCATTCTCTACTATATATATATATATATATATATATATATATATATATATATATATATGTGGGGGGGGTGTAAGGTTGGTGGAAGAGAACTTCAGCGGAGAGCTCGATTATTAAGAAAAATTCAAAAATAAGAACGTAATATTTATATACGTAATTACAGAAGATTAAGACAACATCGGTACCGTCGGTTTCAAATCCGCAGCGTGAGAGCCCGCATTTTCCGAGGAGACAGACATAAACAAAAGCTGAAGACAGTCCGACTATAGCTACCAACTACAGGTCCCCTTTGTTTGGATTTGAAACCGACGGTATCGATTTTGTCTTAATCTTCTGTAATTACATACATAAATAATAAATAATATATATATATATATATATATATATATATATATATATATATTTTTAAAGAAAGAAAGATGAAGATAAAAATTGTACAAAATTACATAAAGTTACATAAATTAATACAAATTTTATAACATCGAAAGCTCAGCTGCCTTTCAACAGACAATCTTAACCTCGGATTTGCCGAATTGGATATTTAAAATACCAATACAGTTTTTTTACTTGTAACTCCACGGAAATATACTATAACGGAGTACGAATCCATACAGACCAAGTGAGATATTTTGAACCCTCCACCTTTTATTTGTTAAAAAACTTTCTTAAATTCTACAAACTGTTACTTTTACCATTAACTATCTACACCATAACGTCCCTTTCGTCTTCAAAAATCACTTCGCAATACTGCTAATTTTTTACTTCCCGAGCTTTTATTTCTTTATCCCCAACCTTTTTTTTTTTTTTATTCTTCAATTTTTAAAGTGAAATGGAACTAGGTAATATTTAATTGTTATAAATACCATATTACCAGATTTTATCCTCTGACGAGAAGAGTTTTATCTTTGAAAAACCATGGTTTAAGAATTAATGTAACTCCTTGCATCTGAACTTTCGATGTAATAAAATTTAGATTAATTTATATGTTATTTTGTACAATTTTTTATCTTCATCTTTCTTTCTTTAAAATTGATTGCTCTACTCAACGTATTGAGCTTTATTTTATCGAGATAGATCACTCTACGATAGTTCACTTATCGTTAATTCTATTATCATTAGTATATATATATATATATATATATATATATATATATATATAAGTTTTTTTTCCAAGAAACGAGAACAAAATTTTCAGCCGTTATCCTTCGGCCTTCGTCAGTGTACTGAAGAACTGTGGGAGCACGGTGGCAGTAGGAGAGAAAAAAAGGAAAAAAAAACAGTGAAATGATGATCACGCAGGTGTCTGTCTCTATGGTCGAGTAGACCATAAATTTATTCTATGTGTGACCTGGCATGAGAGTGTGAATAGATGGATAAGCAGATAAAAATACGATACACGTATCCACGCATACACACCAAACCACCGGCACACTGACCTGCGCCCATCAACTCACACACACACATACGTGCGCACACAGGCATATCTCCATACAAACACATAGCAGGGGAGAGAGAAGTGAGAAGAAGGATTGGGGTGGCCAGACAAATTTTCTGGAGTAATTTAAAATTAGAGTAAGGGTGTGAAGTCTAGTACGCGGAGTGTGCGTGAACTTTGAAACATGAAAGAATAAAAAAAATGAAAAATAAATAAAAGTGAATGAAAATAAAAAATAAAATATGTCCCCGCACACACACGCGCATTCATGTGGAGAAAGGGGAGGCATAGACGCTTATATGTGTGTAGGCATATACATGTATACACGCACACCCACAAAGGCTAAGTGCAAACACCTATTTATGTGTATAGGCATATACATGCATACTCGCTCGCCCACAAGGGCATACGTGTACACACATATATATGGAGAGAGGCAGAGGGAGAGTGTGCGTGTTTGTGTGTGTGTGTGAGAGAGAGAGAGGGAGAGAGGGGGGGATAGGCAGATGAATGGATGCAACCTACTGTTTGAAAATGTTGTTAGTTAGTTCGTGTTTTTGTAAAAAGTGTATTTGCTGAGAAGTCCCAGATCTCTATTTAGTCCTAATGTGTGTGTGTTTAGTTTCAGGATAAGTTTGGCCTCATATTTCTTTCTGTATTTTTGTGATTTGAATTTGGAGGCTAAGAGAATGCATTTCATGCTGTCTATGGTGTGGTTTGTGAGATTAAAATGTTCGACTACTGGGTGTTCTTTGAGCTTGTTGTTGATTGTGTATTTGTGGTTGTTGAAGCGTTTGCGGAAGTCCCCAACGTAGTTGCCTTTAGTGCATCGGGTGCGGTATAAGTAAACTACGTTGGGCCTATAACAGGTGACAGGGTGAGGCTAAATTTGATGTTGGTGGCTGGAGGTGTAAATGTGTCGTCGGTTGTGATGTATTGGCAAATTTGGCATCTGGGCCTGTTACATTTGTTGTTTCCCTGTGGTGCGAGGGTGTGATGTATCTTGGTTGATGTAAGAAGAGAATGTAAGTTCGGAGGCTGTCGTTTTGCGCAGATGGGTGTTTTTTTTTGTATATTTTGTTAATCGTGGGGTCGTTCTGTAGCTGTGTGTATATGTTTTTGAGAGGGACGTGTAATTTGTTGGTGTTGGGATTGTAGTCAAATACCATTGGTATTTGTGAGTGTGCTTTTTTGCTGTTATTGTATGTTAGTAGGTTTTGTCTCTTTGTGTTGGATGCTTCCCTAATAGATTGTTTTATTATTTTGAAGGGGTACTTCCTGCGGAGGAAGTGGTTGGCTAAACACCTACCTATGTTTCGTACTCGGTTGGGTCCGAGCAGATCCTTTTTATGCGTAGGCATTGACTATATATGATTGATTTTTTTGTGGTTCAGGGGTGGCAGCTCTCAAAGTTTAGGTAACCGTGTCCGTCGGTGGGTTTAGTGTAGAGTGATGTGGTGATGTGATTGTTGGTAATGTGTACTAGGACGTCTAAGAATGGGATGTGTGTGGTGGAGTGTTCTGTTGTGAATTTTATGCTGTTGTGGCAGTTGTTTAGGTGTCGGTAAAAGTCCATCAGTAACTCTTCTCCATGTTGCCAAATTAGGAAGATGTCATCTATGTACTTGTAGTAGTGTAGTGGTTTGGGGTGGTAGGTGTATATGTATTTTTGTTCAAATGTGTGCATGTAGATGTTGGCATAGCTGGGAGCAATCTTAGTTCCCATGGCTGTGGTTATTACTTGTAGGAAGTGTTGGTTGTTCAATGTGAAGTTGTTGTGTGTCAGAATAAATTGTATGATGTTGCATATATCGTTAATATGGGTGTTTTGTAGGTGTTGTGCGTGTAAGAATCTTCTGCACGCGGTTATTCCCTCTCCGTGTGGAATGTTGAAATAAAGTGAGGATACATCCATCGTGACGAGAATTGCATTGTTGGGTAAGTTGTCTACTCTGTGTAGAATCTGTAAGAAGTGTGTGGTGTCCTTACGGTATCTGGGGATATATAAATAACTCTCTCTTAACGTCAAGCCGCCAAATAAGTGTTAAAATTATAACTTTTTATCTAGCTATTCAGCAGTGGGCGTGAGGATCTAGATGTCGAGATTTGAGTTTTAACTTACTCGGAGCCCGGGGTTTCGAATCACGCGACCAGTAGTGAATAGTTATGCTGATTAAAGTACGAGACGTATACGTACATAGATAATAAACAAAAACAAACAAACAAATATTATATATATATATATATATATATATATATATATATATATATATATAGTCTTGGAAGTTTCTCAACCATTAAAACTATATTTAAAAAAAAACAAAAAAAAACTTAAATCCCAAGTCGTTCAGTGGAAAATCACTCATGTAAGTCAATTAAACTTTTTCAGTTATTATATTAGTTTGCTTCTAACATTATTTAAGAGATCATCAGTTGTTTACCATGAAAAACAGTTTCGGGAATTTAAAAACAAGACAGTATTTAATTTCATGGCTTCCCAGCAGGGTTGATCAGACCCCACTTCCCTTAAAAGACAAAAACATAGACGTTCCGTATACTAAACCTAAGTTTTGTTCCGTATAAATGTTTTGCTAACTTATATTAGTTATTAAAAAAATAAAAAAGGCCTCCTATATATATGTGTGTGTGTATATATATATAATATATCGATAGAGAGAATGATACAAAGTTAAAGAGAGATAGAAACTGAAAATGAGACATAACAAAGTGAAAGTACAAGGAATGAGAGAGAGAGAGAGAGAGAGAGAGAGAGAGAGAGAGATAGAAGTAAAACAAAGGGGGAATAAAAGAGCGAAAGTGAAAAAAAGATACGAGAGAGCGACATATAAACTGAAAGAGAGAGAGACATTAAAAGAAAAAAAGAGATAAAATGAATAAAAAAAATAGACAGATAGAGACAGATGAAAGCGAGAGAGAGCGCTATAGAGAGAGGGAGAGATAGCGCGACATACTGGAAGAAAGAGGAAAAGTTAACGAGAAGTAATGAAATGAATACATAAAAAAAGAAACGGTAAAACAGAGTATGAGATAGAGAAAAACGAGATGAAGAGAGAAGGGGGGGTGTAGTTAATAATCAATATCGAGTTGTCGTTCGTCTTGCCGCCGCCGCACGCCTCGCCCAGCGCGCCACGGAGGGAACGCATCTTTTTCACTAACTCTTGCCGTTTCGGTGAGAAACCAGGTCCGTGGCTGGAGAGTGCTTACTTTTTTTTTTTTTTTTACTGAGAGCACCACGCCGACCGTCGCTGCTGCTGCTGCTGACGCCGCCGCCGCCGAAGTTGTCATCGGCGTCGGCGGTTCAATGGATTGGCTCAGTTAGCGCGGTCCGTTGCCGTTCTGCTTGTTTCACGCTTGCCTTCCATACATTCGTCTTCATTATTATCGGATTTTTTTCCCACCCATTTTTCCAATGCTTCCCCATTCTTAAAGGGGTTCTCAGCTATCGCGGAGAAAGCACAGCTGCCCTCCACTACTATTGAGAGTGATGCGCTTATGATAATAGACGAGGGGGGGGGGGGGCAGATTAGAGGCTAAAAAACAACTCTTACCTTTTGATGGAACAAAAAACTAAACGCAACACAAAATTTGTCTTTTCAGGCTTTGACATCAAACTATGACAATGCTATTGAGCTTAGTGTTTATTAAAACTGACAATGATACTGAGCTTAGTGTTTATTAAAACTGAAAATTCTATTGGGCTTAGTGTTTATCTACAACATACGTTCTAAGAATTCAACAAAAACAACAGTTTGGCGTACGATCGTTTCTGAGACGATATGGATTTTTATTAATATATCTTAATCCGCACAGGTTATAGACACCAACTTCGAAGTCAAAACATGGCATCAAGACCAGAGTATAGTTTACTCTACGTTATACAGCATTTTTTATGGAAATCGCTCCAGACAAGGCATGAAGCCACTTGATGTAAGGAGCTAAAATAAAATAAAAATACTACTTAAAGGTCAAAAACTAGCCAACGATAAGTGTTAGATAGATAGATTTCGACACAGAAAACAGCAATTCTTCCCCCCTTGTCAGAAACATCGCTCATAAAATGTGAGAACTAAAGGACAAAATAAGGGAAGCGAAAGACCCACTTTCTACTCTCCTAAATTCGATAGGATGAGGGATATGATAAGTGCAATCCATTTCCAATAGTATACAAAACAATGAAATCGAACATATAAAGGGGCACAATAAGGGAAGAAAGACTGTCAAAAAATATGAGTATAGAAAACACATACATCAATAGCACAAAAAATTAGAGAGAGAGAGAGACATTTAAAAAAATGCTTTAATTAAGTCCCAAATAAATAAGAATACACAAATATGTTATGGTTGTTTACAGCTTTTTCAAGACAGTGTTTATTTTAGGTCATAACATGAATGATAAAAATCATAAACGCTCACTTTCTTCAGGACATAACTTTGTAAATCAAAATTTACGTGAAAAAGCAACAAAACAACCCCTTCAATATATATGTCCCAAAAGTTTCAAATTCCACCAAAACAGAACAAAAATCACAAGAAAAGTCTTCTCAGCAAATACCTTGGTAAATACCATCAATTATTAAACTCAATTCCACTTAAAAATTCAACAACAAAAGTAAGAAAATGTAAAATCGCCATATTTGTGTATACGACGGTTAAAAATCAAAGGGAAATAACTATTGTTGGATAATGGCCCTATGGGAATTGAACCCACGACCACACTGCCTGTGGCCTAGTAAGTTACTTCTGGCCTACGGGCCTTTATCAAATGTTATGTGTGATTTTTAGCGCCTTAAATCTTAGTTTTTTTTATTGTCCTTGTTTTTCTTAGATGCGAGATATATAGCAGTTAACAGAATAGACGTTTGGGGGGGGGCGGAAGATTTCAGATAGATGCAAGATTAAATTTCCTTACTTTAATGAGAAATTTAAATTTGCATTGAATTACCGAATTCAAGAAAGGTTATTCGTTGTTATGAGGGTTAAACACCACGAACGATTTCGGCTATACACACTAATATATACACACATTAAAATACAACCAATTAAACTGATTGCTGTATTTTAGATTAGAAATAATCTCAGTAAAATTATGTTTTAGCGATGATTTTCATTTACTGTACTCTTTACAGAAATCAGTTTAAATCTCTTTTTAAAGTTTAAATTCTCTTATTAGAAATCAGTTTAAAATGCGCAAGCATGCTATTTTTCTTTTATTTATCATACAATGCGTTATTTGTATCGCATATATCAGAATTTAGCGATCCTTGTTTTAATTGAATGACAAACAAGTCATTTAAAATTTACTTACAAGACCCCAAATACATAGAGGGACCACCATAAAAAATTGCTCATGAAATAGTTAACAAAATTCACAATCCTTTCTGCAATCTAAATATATTTGGTACATACAACTTCAGTTTATGCCTGACTTGGCCATCGATATTCGTTTTATCGCTATTCAATGACATGCACAAAATATGCACCTCTGCATTGCAAGCTCACCTGAATACAATTCATTTTGACCTTTGGTGACCCTCTTCAGTTCAAGAATAGTCTGCGAGATTGTTTTAATACACATGATCTTTGACATAATTCTACAGGCAAAAGTCGGGGGTGGAGGGTACGATCCGGTAAGTGTGTAGCCCATTCAATATCAGGATAACGTCTATCAAAACAATCCCCAGACTACTTCTGGGATGAAGAGGACTATCATAGCCCAAATAAGTCGTATCCAAGTGTGCTTGTAACGTAAGGTGCATATTTGGAGCATGTCATTGGGTGATGATAAAAGAAAGAGTGTTGGAAATTCATTACTGAAACTTGGTGGACAAGTAAGGCATAGGATGAAGTTTATTCGTACCAGATATGGTTGGATTACAAAAAGGATTGTGAATTTTGTTTACAATTCCATGGGTGGTATTTTTGGTCACTCTGTTCGATGTGTCCGAATGATATAACGAATGAGTTTGTGAAATTTATTCACTTCATATGACATTACTTTTTTCTACATATGTACCCAGTGTAGCAGCAAGTCTTGAGAACATATACAAGATAGAACTGTTAGAAATAAGTCATACACCATCTGCTATGACTATTCAATTCCTTCAGCAACATACGTAGAAAACGGAGCTATTAAACCTGACATAGTGCTAGTGGACAAGAGAGAGAAAGTAACAACCCTGGTTGAAGTCAGTGTCCCTATTGATGCTGGTTTAAACCGAGCTGAGCGGCAGAAGATAACGAAATACCAAGATATTGTGTACGACATGAAACGTAACTGGAATCTTAGGAAGATCTCCATCATTCCAGTAATTTGAGGAGCAACCGGACTTATGAAAAATAATTTCAAAAACTACGTGGCGAATATACCCGGTGAACCAAGCTCAATAAAAATACAAACAATTGCTCTTAAAGGGACGGTTAGAATCTTTAAAAGATCTCTTGGGTGTGAGCTTCTGAAATAGCGGATGAATGTCTGCCATCCGGTAGGATGCCCCATCCCCAGCAAGAACAAAAAGATAATAAAATTGAAAAACAAGTAAAAGCGTATGAATTTGTTGGTATGAACCTTGAGAGCAAATGGGTCAGCATGAATAAGATAACTCTAAGGTAATCTTCTAAAGTTAGACCGATTTCCCGCAGTAACGGTGAAGTCAAAACGCCCAATTTCAAGTCAATTCAACTTTACACAATAGACGCGACATCTTTTTTATATACTTCTCATGCATATCCGATATCAGTCGCAAGATTAACTAATTTGCATATTGGTTTATGAAAAGGGCATTTTATTAATTAACTCTTATTTGTTATTGTTTGTTTTTTAAATTCAATTATTGTTTTCATTTTAATGTAACAAATACTTCGGCTTCGCAATATTGTTTCATTTCATTTTCAACAAGTTGCGATCTATTTCTAAATTGCAAATGCAAGGGCAAATTGATTTCTTTCTTTTCCTTTCTTTACGGTCACATCTACAAGATAAATCAATTTGTATCGAAAATTACAAAAATGTTAATGTTTATCTGTTTATATGAATAAATGAGAAAGATTTTGTTTCGTCTTTACACCATGTTATGAATTAAATGTTTATTATTTTAAATTGATGTTTCAAGTAGTTCAAGTAGCGAACTTTGCGAAGCGATAGCGAGCCAGCAAAGCCATCTAGTTCAAATTGAAGTAAGAGAGACTGCAATGTGGGTAGTGTTAATGAAGTGACTACTACATCTAATATATAAAGTAGAGACGTTTTTCCCCTCTACCTTCTCGGATTATAGGAAAATAACCACATGCATCACAGGCTACTAAACTCACCACTATACTACACTTATTCACTCGAGCGTGTTTTAGTAAATTTGTTATTATTTTTTCCTACCTAACACTAAATATTACATTTGGCCCACCATCAACGTCTCTCTGAAAAACCAACTCCATATAGGTGGTAGCAAAAACTTCCCCCCTAACAATTCTGTACTGTCACTCTACTCATCGACACCGGGAACTAACACACACAGTTTAATTTTCACAAAACACCGGTTCTTATTTATTATTTGCCTGGTATTAATTTACTACATAATATAAAGCAATACACAACGGCTTAATGGCCGCTCCCGTTCACTCCGATGATTTTCCGCGAATAACACGCATGCCAATAAACAAGCTTAGATTAATTACCCAATTTTCACGCTTACTTTTTAACTCGAACCTGTGGTGCAGTCGTTAAGAAGACAGGTTTCATGATCGCCAGTTTTAGCGTTCGTTCTCATCCTACTCTACCACATTTTCTTTTTTTTAAATTTAAAACATTCGCCAACACGGTAGAGGAAGGGGAGAAACACAATAGGACGTATGCAATAGGTAGTACTTTCTCCCGTGCAACGCCGGGCGACGGGTTCCGCTAGTATATAATAAAATCGACACTCATCTTTCTTTACTTCATTTTGCATAATGAATTTTCTCTCTCTTTTTACGTTTTTTCTTTCTTTCTTTTTCACACGGCATAATGGCGGATGCAAGAACTACGATTCGGGCAATCTGAATGCTTTGTTTTACAACTGGGCCCCCGAAGCTACTGAAATGGCTCGCAGGATTCCGGGAAGGGGAAGGAAACAAAACAATGCCTGACCGTCTTGCCAAAAACTGATTTAAGCATTTCACTGATGATGATTTTCTGTTGAAACAAAGCTTCTCCTCCCCCTCTCATCCTACTCCTCTCCCTCCCCCCCTCTTCCTCCTCTCTTCCTCCTCCTCCTCCTCCTACAAAAATCAGATGATCATCAGTTGCCGATTATGATGCTTTCATATGCAAACCAAGATAACACGTAGGGTTACATATTACTTGGGATAATATTAGGGACGCGTAATGAAAGTAAAAGTGATATTTTAACCGAAAAATGAACAAAAAACCCTGATCGAAAATGAACGAAAAAAAAAACAGAATTATCCGACTTATTAAAAATGTCAGTATGTATTAATAAATAAATAAATGTTAATATAAAATATTTATTTATTTAAAAAAAGAACATAAATTTTGAAGTTACTTGAATTACTTTACCTTCCTTCCGCTTAGTGTTAAGCCGTATAATACCGGTAGTCGAATTTCAGTGACGTTCTTTACAAAGAGAAAACACCCTGAATGTCTGAAAGAAAAACAAGTTTAAAGGCCGCTCTACGTAAAAAAATAAACGATACTTAAAATTCGAAAATTTAAATGTAAAAAAATATTAAATCTCTTGGGAGGTGTGTGAAAATACAGCTTTCATAATTGAAGTTATGAGTATGAAGTTATGGTGTGATGTTGATTTACCCTATTTCGAGAGTAGATGGACTCTTCCAGAAACTATGAACAGAGTTACAAAAGACTGTCGTAGCAGTCATGGCGTCAGTTGTTGATAGCAGTCATAGACACAGTATCGGACGCAGACTTTCTGTAACATACTATTCTGTACTAAATAAAATAAACTCTTGGAAATACACCACCGTATTGTCTTAATTATTATTGGACTTTCGAGTTCACAACATTAAAAAAGTGTTAATTTTGCAGACTTAAGCCATTATTATTTAACAAGATTAGATGATTACGGAATTGTCCACTTAAGCCGAGAGTAAAGAAAAATCGGAAAATTCCAATAAAAGTTAACGATTAGTGTACAGAAAGTTGTGTTACAGGCAGGAAGTCAGCAGTGGTACGTAGCGGATAGGTGATCAAATCTTTATTTTTTTTTGTACCGCAAAAGAGCAAGTTCATGTTTTTAGACAGCTGCTTCCTCCCACTATGTTAGTGCCGAGGGCAAGAACAAAAAGGGTTTAATGTAGATTGTAAAAGAAAAGGAAAAAACCCCGAAAGGATTACTAAACATTAAATTATCACATACTGTCTTTATTAAGAAATGTTATAACCACAGTTATTAAAAAGAACGAAAGCAACAATAAGAGAAAGGAAAAGAAAGAGAGCAACATCACTGCAAAACCTACTACTGCTATGTGTCATCTACGCAACAAGTATATAAATTGGCTCTAGTTATCATGCGACCGACGGCATGGTTGTATATATAGACACACCGATGATATTTAATGAAGATGAAACATATATGCAATTTAAATATGTTTGAAATCAAATTATAATCAGAGGTAAGAAAAATGTTTCTAAGTTTCCAGGCGTTACATAATGAAAGCCGTTGCTTGAATGGAAAATTTTGAGTGACACTTAAGGGTCAGAGGTGAGCCAAGAACGGAAGTCAGCAAAATCATGTGAGTTTTGAACGGAGATTTTCTATCTCCTTTCTGGCGACACTTTTAGCAGAGAAAACGTGTACAAGACGCCGCACCCCCCTTTGACGGACGACGTACACAATGCTACTATCTATGTCTCTCTCTCTCTCTCGCTCTCTCTCTCTCTCTCTCTCTCTATCTATCTATATATCTATCTATCTCTATCTCTCACGCGTGTAACTCGACGCTCTAATTTTTTATGTGACTGTTCTACTCTTTTTAATAAACCTTTTCATAAATTAACATCGGCGTCTAAATGGTTTTCTCAGCAGACGATCCAGAACCTGGGTTCCCGACGGGTGTATAATGGTTTATACACGTATAAGTAAGCGAAAATATAATGCCAGAGTGAAGAAAATCAATAGATAAATATATCCCCTTTATAGCTAGATGATCATTCCCAGAAAACTTCTTGTTTCTATATCTTATAGCATAAAAGTAGTTAGCAGACACACAAACACAAACACACTCATCTATACTAATATGATTGACATGTGTCTGCTGCTTTTAGGCTATTAAGCTTAGAAAGATGACACTTTGAAGGAATGATCTTCTACTTATTGAGATGATGGTTTTAACATTAATAGTAGAAATATATAATTTTTTCAATGTTCATCCATTCATCCCAAGCTGGATTACATATGAAACAATAAAGCCGAACATTTGGAAAGAATATTCAAATTTGGTGCCGTGACCAGGATCGAACACAAAAGCTGCTAATCAATTTGACTTCTAGTCCTTAGTCCTTAGTTTTAACAATTGAGCCATAACCTTCGATTGCTAAAGAAGATGTGTTGACATGTGCTGTCTGAGCTGGGGGCACGGCCGTAAGAAACCCGCTCTAAAAAAAGAAGTAAATAAAAATGGAAGACAAAGGTGTCCAGATTTATTACGAATGTGAAAGGGTCACTTATTTTGCATACGGACGCCGGCTGTAAGTTATAGCGCTTACATATGAATAGAGAGAAGGCATTCTTTTTCGTGTTAAGAATTATTGCCCACTTTATTCTAGCTTCTTGTTGTGAGTGAGAAGAATGAATGGGCTTTTGTGGTTTATCAAATAGGCTAAAAATTCGAACACAATTTGTGAGCGGTCATCGGCCGGGAAGGGAGGCGGTTAGGAAGCAACAATTTAGATGCAGTTATATCCCAAACATTCGGCATTCTATTACGATAGATATAAGTATGCAAAGATGTGCATATAAACGCACATATGGGTTACTCTATGCATATGTTATGATAATAAAATTGTTTTAAAATAGAAGAAAGTATAAATCATGCACAAAAATATATAATCTCAAGGTTAATGCACTCGCTATATCTAGCCACATTGATGAGTTGTGAAACTACGAAACAGTTGTCTCTGCGGATAACTATATATATAGATGTATCCACAGAGATACAGTCTAGCCACAGTGATGAGTCGCGAAACATCGAAACAGCTGTTCCTGTGGAGTGAGGCTAGAGATAGCAAGCGCATTAACTTCGAGAAAATGTATTTTTGTGTGTGATGTTTTATGTTTCTCCAGTAATATATATATATATATATATATATATATATACATATATATATATATATATATATATATATATATATATATATATATATATATTTGTTTTGGTACAGAAGAATTAGTACAACATTCGTACCGTCGGTTTCAAGCACAGAAGGACTTAGCAATCCGGTTCTCTTCAGCTTCTGTTGTCATCTGTTTCGGAAATGTGAAGTCACGTGTCACTCTTGTTTGGAGCGTTATTTGCTTATAGTGTTATGTATGTTGTTTAAATTTAGTGTAGGGAAGGTTTAATGAGGTTTGAAAAAAAGGGGGAGGGTGAAAAGTAACAGTGGAGATTTAAACCGAAGAAGATTTAAAAAGATATAAAAATAAATTAAAAAATAAATTTTAAAATTTAAAAAAAATTCTCTATAAATCCCGTGGGCCAATATTATAAATATCGTATATTTGGCCATTAGTATTTTGGGGTTTAATGATGTGTCTTCTAAATAAATTAGGGAGAGAAAATGGGTTTAAGAATTATACTTATGAAGAGTAAAATGGTTAAAAGGAACAACATTAACAAAATTCAAGTTTAATCCTGGATAAAGGACTTTAAATCAATCCCAAAGGAATTTGAATAAAGATATTATCTGGGCGGTCTAAGGGCAGTAACTCTGCAGGTTTTTTTTTAATGATTTGTATTCAGAATTTAACAGTAGGCCTTTATGTGTATCGGTAAGTCCAGTTTATGAGTAGTGCTTGTCTCCTGTGGATGCATCCCTTAAATATTTCATCTCGAATATATATATATATATATATATATATATATATATATATATATATATATATATATATATATATATATATTGACGTATTTGTTTCCATGTCTCTGTTTCATTTTCTCACTTAATATACATAGGACGGATGTAAGCACTAAATATAGCATTAGTTTAAAATTTAAAATTTGTTTTTCTTTGGGGGAGGGGTATTGTACGGTTTTGGCCCCCTCTCATTAAATGGTAAAGTTTACAAAAATATTGATGTGCCCACGTTACTCATCTTGTCGCCTTAAATACATATTCCATAATTCATAATTATAAGTTCAATAGTTTAGGACTTTACCAAGAGCATACATATTATCCATGCTCACGTGCAGGAACCAATCCTTTTAAAAATGTATTATTAAATATAACTCAAAATTTGATGTAGAGAAATTATTTTCTCTATTATATTTTTAACTGTTAAGGTTTACCAAAAAATGAATGTGTCTATATTACTTACCGGGCTGCCGAGAATGTATATTCCAAAATGCATAATGATCGGTTCATTAAAAAAACTTACATTTTTTTAAAAAGATTACACACATATATATATATATATATATATATATATATATATACATGAATCCCCTGAATGTATACATTTAAAAAAAAAATAATATGCCCAATGTTACTTACTGTATTCTTTAAATTATATATTCCAAAAATCATAATGATCCGTTGATTAGTTTGGGAGATTAAAATATTTGAGGAGGGGATGCACCTCCTAAATGGTAAAGTTCACAAAAACAATAGAGTGTCCATGTTACCTACTGGGTTGCGAGAATATATATTCAAAAATTCATAATGATCGACTCATCAAAAATATAAAATATTTTTTTTTAATTATATATATACATGAACCCCAAAATGTCAAGATTTACCCAAAAAAATAATTTTCTCATGTTACTCACTGTATTTATTAGGATATATATTCCAAAATTCATAATGATCCGTTCATTAGTTTAAGAGATTAAATGCTTTTTGGGGGACAGGTTTGGGTGGATGCAGCCCGAATATAGTCAAATTTACCAAGGAATTATGTGTTCATGTTATTCAATAAATGTTTTAGGATATATACTCCAAAAATTCATAATGATCCGTTCATTAGTTTAGGAGATTACAATGTACTTTATATATACTAGCAAATATATGCTCCCTCCGGTCGCATATTTTTGCTAGGCTGCCGCATCAGAAATGAAGGCTCACGCGTAAGCCAATGGAGCCCCAGTCATATTTCTGTGGTGGTTAGACATTGATTTTCTGTGTTTATGACCAAGAATATTTTTAGTTGAAAATAAAGGAAAAAAAAATTCGACCCTACCCCGATTTTTGTTGTACCCTCGCCCATAAAGAGAAAGACCTGTAGTTTAAAAAGAAAGAAAAACAATGTTTTGTACCTCCCTCAATTTTTTTATATTACCAGTCATAGAAATATTTTTTAGTTAAGAAAAAAAAAAAATTTATTTTGACCGCCCTCCCCCAATTCTTTTATCTTCCCCCCCTATACATGTAAATATTTTTAATTAAAAAGGAAAAAAAAAACCTAACCCTAACTGTAACGACGGGGGCAAAGTTAGCGTGGGTCCTAAAATGAAAAAGCACCAAAAAATCAAATACAGTGAACACAGTGTGTGTGTGTGTGTGTGTGTGTGTGTGTGTGTGTGTGTGTGTGGGTGTTTGTTTAATGACCTTTTTTAATTAAACAATTTGATTTTACAATCAGTTGTATAGTTTTCCAGTACAATGTGTTAGTTTATTTAGTTGACATTAAAGAAAAAAAAATCACATCTTTTTTTTTAATAAATAAAACATGGAATCATAAATTCTATTGAGGTCGTGAAAAAATGATGATATTGGATATGAAAGTATTAAGAAATCAAATACAGTAAACACGAAAAGTTTTTTAATTCTCGGAAAGAAAAAGTTTACCTGAACTGTGTGTGTGTGTGGGTGTGTGCGTGCGCGCGCGCGTTTTTATATAGTTATTTTTAAATCAATTATTATTTTAATTAAACAATTTGATTTAATAAATGTGTGTTTTAAAACATAATGGCTAAGAATAAACAAACTTAGGACGGTTTTAAAAATGGAAAACTGAGCACGGTGAATACCAGCATTGTTGTTTACATATTTAACGTGCCATATTAACATCGTCAGATCGCCATATTTAATTACCGGAGGGAGGGAGGGCACTACTGATTAAAAAGCCAATCGGCTGCTTAATCAGATCGGCATATTTAATTACCGGAGGGAGGGAGGACACTACTGATTAAAAAGCCAATCGGCTGCTTAATCAGATCGCCATATTTAATTACCGGAGGGAGGGAGGACTCTACTGATTAAAAAGCCACTCGGCTGCTTAATCAGATCGCCATATTTAATTACCGGAGGGAGGGAGGACTCTACTGATTAAAAAGCCAATCGTCTGCTTAATCAGATCGCCATATTTAATTACCGGAGGGAGGACACTACTGATTAAAAAGCCAATCGTCTGCTTAATCAGATCGCCATATTTAATTACCGGAGGAAGGGAGGACACTACTGATGAAAAAGCCAATCGGCTGCTTAATCAGATCGCCATATTTAATTACCGGAAGGAGGGAGGACACTACTGATTAAAAAGCCACTCGGCTGCTTAATCAGATCGCCATATTTAATTACCGGAGGGAGGGAGGACACCACTTATTAAACACCCAATGACTTTGCAATTTTTTTAACAGTACTCGCGTTGAAATGGTTTAGAAAACACGCCGGTTATGATGAAAATGGCTGTAATTAATTGTATGAATAATTTTTATTAATATAACCTCATCGGAAAATATTGTGAATACATATGTAAATTTGATAATAGCAGTTATAAGTGTATATTTGTAAATATGAATTTAATTGAAGGTTTAAAGGAATGACTTATGTAAATAGGAAAACCCATCTGGTGTCTTAACGGCTTTTAATGACAGTATATAAAGAATTTCAAAAAGATTAGTTTCAGTAAAAGAAGAATAGTTTCAGTAAAATAGTCATACTGGAGTTTCGGCTTCAGACAGATGCATAAACTCCATTATTAATAGACTAGCAAATATATACTTCCTCCGGTCGCATATTTTTGCTAGGTTGCCGCATCAGAAATGAAGGCTCACGCGTAAGCCAATGGAGCCCCAGTCATATTTCTGTGGTGGTTAGACATTGATTTTCTGTGTTTATGACCAAGATTATTTTTAGTTGAAAATAAAGGAAAAAAAATTCGATCCTACCCCGATTTTTGTTGTACCCTCGCCCATGAATAGAAAGACTTGTAGTTTAAAAAGAAAGAAAAAAAAATTTTTGAACCCCGCTCAATTTTTTTATATTACCAGTTATAGAAATATTTTTTAGTTAAGAAAAAAAAAAAAAAATTTTTGACCGCCTTCCGCCAATTTTTTTATCCCCCCCTATACATGTAAATATTTTTTATTAAAAAGGAAAAAAAAACCTAACCCTAACTGTAACGATGGGGTCAAAGTTAGCGTGGGTCCTTAAATGAAAAAGCACCAAAAAATCAAATACAGTGAACACAGTGTGTGTGTGTGTGTTTGTTTAATGACCTTTTTTTAATTAAACAATTTGATTCTACAATCAGTTGTATAGTTTTCCAGTACAATGTGTTAGTTTATTTTGTTGACATTAAAGAAAAAAAATCACATCTTTTTTTTAATAAATAAAACATGGAATCATAAATTCTGTTGAGGTCGTGAAAAAATGATAATATTGGATATGAAAGTAGTAAGAAATCAAATACAGTAAACACGAAAAGTTTTTTTAATTCTCGGAAAGAAAAAGTTTACCTGAACTGTGTGTGTGTGTGTGCGTGTGCGTGCGTGCGCGCGTTTTTATATAGTAATTTTTAAATCAATTATTATTTTAATTAAACAATTTGATTTAATAAATGTGTGTTTTAAAACATAATGGCTAAGAATAAACAAACTTAGGACGGTTTTAAAAATGGAAAACTGAGCACGGTGGATACCAGCGTTGTAGTTTACATATTAACATCGGCTGCTTAATCAGATCGCCATATTTAATTACCGGAGGGAGGGATGACACCACTGATTAAACAACTAATCGGCTGCTTAATCAGATCGCCATATTTAATTACCGGAGGGAGGGAGGACGCCACTTATTAAACAGCTAATGACTTTGCAATTTTAACAGTACTCGCGTTGAAATGGTTTAGAAAACACGCCGGTTATGATGAAAATGGCTTTAATTAATTGTATGAATAATGTTTATTAATATAACCTTATCGGAAAATATTGTAAATACATATGTAAATTGGATAATAGCAGTTATAAGTGTATATTTGTAAATATGAATTTAATTGAAGGTTTAAAGGAATGACTTATGTTAATGGCAACCCCCATCTGGTGTCTGAACGCCTTTTGATGACAGTATATAAAGAATTTCAGAAAGATTAGTTTCAGTTAAATAGTCATACTGGAGTTTCGGCTTCAGACAGACAGACAGATACATAAACTCTATTATTAATATATATATATATATATATATATATATATTTGTTTAATTGATTTATTTATTTATAAACCAATCTGTTGTATACATATTTTAATAATTAATTGATAAATTAATTTTTTGCGTGCACAATGTCTAACTTCTGTGCACGCAAAAAATTTATTTCTAAATTAATTGAAAAAATCTGTAAACAACAAATTGGTTTATAAATTTATTAATTTTTTTTTTTTAAATCTATATATACAATTGATGACTCGTCCGATTAAAGGCGAATAAAAAAAAAGGAAAAATACGCTCATTTGCATATTCTTAAAAAAATAATAAAAACTAAAAAACGCTAGGGGGGGGGGGGCGAAAAACGCACCGTAAAAGAACACCGGTCGCTATCGCCGAAAACAAAACAATAACACATAATCTACGTATATCTATATATATATCTATCTATATATATATATATATATATATATATATATATATATATATATATATATATATATATATCTATATATATATATATATATATGTGTGTGTGTGTGTGTGTGTGTGTGTGTGTGTGTGTGTGTGTGTGTGTAAACAGAAAATTAAGAATAAAAATAAATCCCCCATGAAACATAAAAACCTGCTATTCGTTTTGTTTACGAAAACAATCGCTTGGTTTGTTTCCGACCGGAAGTTAAAATAACGGCGTTGAAGCAATAACGAATCATTTTTAGTCTATCATTTTGTGGCGCTTTTTCTTATCAAAGATCCTGATTCGCTCGTTTTAGAATGTTCTTTTATTTTCAATCAATGAGCCCCGCTGCGAAAATGCCGCCATTACCGCAAACCGGTGCTTCTCCGTTCCGTAATCAAAGAATTAATATTGCGTAGATATCCGGCCATTTTCAAAGAGATGTACATCTTTGTGTGGTATTACTTCTCTTAACTTCCCTCGCCGTCCCCGTCGGCATGGAGGACGATTTGACGGATTGCAAAGCGAGGAGAGGCGGACGGGGGGGGGGGGGGTAGAGATAACGTTGCAAAGACTTCCTAATTACATCCTCGTAGAAAGCAAGATCACCCGGATTGTCTCTCATCTTCGCGGATGTTTAAGCCACTCTGTATATACAAAGTGCTAGTTTACTGCAGGTTTGAGGAAATTCTTCGACATATATATATGCATATCTTAAGTTCTGTACTTCAACTTTGGGAGAATAGAACTACAAACAGAAATGTCGGAATTTTAAACCGACGAGTCCTTGGGGGGACTTAGAAAACCTCTCTGCTTTAGTCAGCCTCACTAGTATAACGGTTAACAAAGCTACAACAAAAGGTTTCTTAATAAGGTCATAAGTAATCCTCCTCCTCCTCCTCCTCCTCCTCCTCATCATCATCATCATCATCATTATCAGTTTAACCTCCGTTTTACACGCTGGCGTGCGTTGGACACTTTTAAGAAATCGACTTCCAAAGTAATCTATCTCTGACCAGGTCTTTATTCACCACCAGAAATATGAGATATCATAGTTTTAACGTTTATAGTAAAGCACATGTCAGAGTCTTCTCCGACACGAGCGCCGCCATGTTGTGCGTTGTGTTTTCTTGAGTACATACACATTGGTCCGGATAAAAAAAAGGTTAATAATTAAAAACCAGTTGGATTAACACACACATACATCATCATCATCATCAGCAGCAGCAGCAGCAGCAGCAGTAGCATCAATTTAACGTCCGTTTTACATGCCATGGCATTTTAGAAATTAACCTCCAAACTAACCTATCTCTGGCCAGGTCTTTATTAATCCCTCTTTCTCTCAAGTCCATTCTTATCAGTTTCTTCAATGTTTTTCTTGGCGTTCCCCTGTGAACTGAACCTGCTACATCAACTGTTCTACATCTACTAATCCAAGAACTCTCATCCATTGGTTTAAACGTGGCCATACCATCGAAGCCTCCTTTTATGAACTCATCTCCCAGAGATAATCTTCCTTTGAGCTCATCAGATCTAAGCCTGTCTTTAAGCTTCACATTACACCCCCATCATACCATTCTCGTATCATTTCACTCCATGCAACGCATGTCCTCAATCATCACTGGTCAGGTTTCACTTACATATATAAGATTATAACTAAATAATAGAATATCATTTGATTTTTGTCAGGCTACAGATCAGACAAACTTTTAATTTTGCTGTTCACATTAAACTAATACGGACAGTATAAACTAGCACAAAAGAAGAACATATGGATCAAGAGAAGAATAAGGACCCCAGATCATTAACACAAGACGCGGGACATATTTTCAAATCACCGGTTGACCTCGCAATACACGTGGTCTCTATTTACAAAACACTTGTAAATAGATCTTTTATTTATGTTAATATTTATTTTAAGGCAGAGAGTTCATAAATAAAACAAATAAATATTAACATGTTTTCTTTTCTTTTAACATGTATACGCTTTTTTAAAAATCGGCTGACTTGTAATCTGTCGTTTTGCAATAAACAAAACAATTTATCATTTTTTTTTTTACTTTTATTTACTAAATAAAAAACAAATTTTAAACGCAATTCTATATTTCGTGTTGTGTACTTTTTTTTCTTTTCGTAGGGAGGCGAGTAGCGAAGTTTTATATATTTGTTTATAATTGTTGCTTACAGAAAAAAAAGGAAAAAACTTCACGAGGGCAGAAATGGGGGGGGGGTATGAAATATTTATCACCGTACTTAAGTAATCTTTCGTTTTGTAGGGAAAAATCAAGCTTCCCAAAAAGGGGCACTATGGATCTTACCTCAGTTTAGAAGGATTTTTCCATACTACACATTGCTCCTAGCCCGAGGAGGCAAAACGGATGATTACGCAAGTTATTTTAATAAATAAACGAAATATATACGCCTTTTAAAAAATCGGCTGACTTGTAATCTTTCGTTTTGCTTCCCCACGAGGGCGGAGTTAGACTTCAAAAATCAGTTTCTAAACGGAAGCAATTTAAAATTTATGAAGTTTTTTCCTTTTTTTTCTGTAAGCAACAATTATAAACAAATATATAAAACTTCGCTACTCGCCTCCCTACGAAAAGAAAAAAAAGTACACAACACGAAATATAGAATTGCGTTTAAAATTTGTTTTTTATTTAGTAAATAAAAGTAAAAAAAAAAATGATAAATTGTTTTGTTTATTGCAAAACGACAGATTACAAGTCAGCCGATTTTTAAAAAAGCGTATACATGTTAAAAGAAAAAAAAACATGTTAATATTTATTTGTTTTATTTATGAACTCTCTGCCTTAAAATAAATATTAAGATCTATTTACAAGTGTTTTGTAAATAGAGACCACGTGTATTGCGAGGTCAACCGGTGATTTGAAAATATGTCCCGCGTCTTGTGTTAATGATCTGGGGTCCTTATTCTTCTCTTGATCCGAACATATATACTAGAAAACATCACACATAACATATAGTGACGATTACTATACAGTCTGACCAAAAGATATTTTTGGATACAACAGTCATATATGTACTAGACGTACCCGTGACCCGTTGGGTCACAACCACTACACTATTTTCTCCTTTGATTTCATTCAAAAATTCATACACTGTGACATATCTGTTCAGAAATTCTTCTAGCATAACTAAAAATAATAAGTCTTTTTAGATCCATATTATCACTATCGATAAAGTAGAAATAAACCGACTTATTAATTTGCCATCTAATTTACATACGTGTTTCTGGCGGGTACGAACACACCATGTAAATTAGATGAACAGATAGAGTCACTCTTTCTCTAAATGCTAACAGAGAGATTAAAAACTGTTAAAGAGTGTCTGAATCAACATATAGTGAGAGAGACTAAAAAAAGAAATGCATAGCTAACTAGGAGATGGCTGACTTGTTCAGTTAATTACAACTTACAGCTATTATGTTTCGGAATTATTTTTAGATGAGGATTGATAATCTATATCAATTGGATTATTCGGACTACTATTCTTATCTTGGATGCTATTCTCACAACGTTTCAGCCTTCAGACGCATCTTGTCGAACTGGGGAATCATTATGTCGAACTCGGGAATCTATACGGAATTTCCACATGGACGCGTGCTGCAAAAGATAAAGGTGTTTAATAAAAATCAGTTCTAACTGACATTATTATACAAGCGATACTAATAACCCGTCATGGCTGACGGAACAAGAACAATCTACCCCTGTAGGGTTCAGTTCGGAATTCTCTATAGATTCCCGAGTTCGACCAGATACACCTGGAGATCGGAGGTTAAATCAGCCGAAACGTTGTGATAATAACATCCAAGATGAGAATTGTAGTCGGAATAATCAAAATAATGCAATTTACGGCTAATTAGAAAACTTAAAATGGATAATTTTTTCAAACATAACTCAATCCCAGAACTAATGTATCTTGTGTGATTAAAGTATGTAGGAAAAGACCTTATGGAAACAACCGATGATTAACTCAGCTTTAGTATAAGACTCAACGTACTCGTGACCCGTTGGGTCACAACCACTAGCACTATTTATTCTACTTTGATTTCATTCGAAAATTCATAAACTGTGAAGAATCTTTAAAGACATTCTCCTTGCTTAACTAAAAATAATATTTCATTTAATCGCTTTAATTAATATTAATAATAATATTAATAGAAAAAATATTGCGTTTATAAAAATACTAAGATAATAAAAATTACAAATATCTTCCTCGTTTCTTTTATTTTGAAGGTTATCTTTTTTGTTAATTAAATCGCTTTAATCAATATTATTAATTACAATGATATTATTATTAATATCGACAAAACTATTGCATATATATAAGTAAAATAGAAAAATCAAAATTAGGAATGAATAACATAGTATAATAATTAATTACAAATTGTTTTAGAAATAAGTATGCAAAATAAGCATATATATATATATATATATATATATATATATATATATATATATATATATATATATATTCGTTTCGGTGTTAGCGAATTACTATATATACAGTATTTCAAGATACTATGTTGTATCATTTAATTAAATACACCTGACATCTGTTGATGTTAATATACTTTATATAAGTGGACACAGCTTCCGCATTTATACATTTAATTCCTGATTTCGTTTGGTAGAAAGAAATCTAACAGAGAGCTCAGTTATTTAATTACACAAGAGCATAATAATTATTTATTAATAATATTACAGAAGATCAGATCAAATCAACATGGTACCATACGTTTGAAGCCGGAAGAGCGGACCAAGATTAAAAGCACAGTGTTTTTTTTTTAGTTTCAGTTATGTTTATGAATCGCTTAAAATCCACGAATGACCTAGCGTTTCTCTTATAAATTAAATATGGCTGAAGAGAGCCGGTGAGCGATTTATAAATATAAATAAAACTCAAATGGACATTGCGTGTGTTTTAGACTGGGTCAACTCTCGCAGCTTGAAAACGATGGTAAACATTTATTCATTTAGATAGATAGATAGATAGATAGATAGATAGATAGATAGATCGATAGATAGATAGATAGATAGATAGATAGATAGATAGATAGATAGATAGATAGATAGATGTTAAGAAACAGGGCTAGAGGATTGACATAGATAGATAGATAGATAGATAGATAGATAGATAGATAGATAGATAGATAGATAGATAGATAGAACCAGCTTTTAAACAAATGAAAACAAAGTGGTAAGCTCATGTATCCACAATGAGTGAGAGAGACTTATTTAAAACAATTCCCTCTTTCTCCGTCCTCCCTTGGACAGCTGATCATCAACATTCTTCGCCCCTATTGTTTAGCTACCTCGCGTAAGCTGAAACACTTAGCCAGTGTGTTGCAATTTTATTTCTGTCTGTGTATAATTTAATCATATGCGTTCTCTACACAATTTCTCCATCAGAAGATTAAACCTCATTTCTAAGCAAATTAATCCCTTATTTTTAGACTCTTTCAAACACTTTATTATAAGAATGTCTGATGTTACATAAAACAGAGTGATTTATTCTGGATCTGACCAATCTCCATCTAAAACTCTTCTTTGTTCAAGTTCGAAAGGGATGAACTCGAGGTTACAATCTATACATCGTTTGTTCGGTGTCATTTTCATTCAAAGAGCTACATATTAACTAGCGGTGAATCGTTTGTGGTTTGGCATAAAAAAACAGGTTGATATGCCATAAAACATTTGTTTGTGGATGCCCATATATATATATATATATATATATATATATATATATATATATATATATATA
>OY744525.1:48189647-48292147 GCA_963556195.1 Sepiola atlantica | reverse complement strand
AATAGCGACCAACTCATCGGGCGGGCGAAGGAATTCAAATGGCCATTTGTTTTGTCGCAACTAATGGAATAAAATCAAAATATATATATATATATATATATATATATATATATATATATATATATATATGATATATACGTAGTGGAAATTGAAAAAGGAAAACCAAAAATATTATTTATGTATTCATCAACGTTTCGTCTGTATTATAAGATTTCCTCAGGATGATTTTCTAAAGAAAAAAAAACCAAAAAAACAACAACAAGTGTTTGAAACACGATGTATATATATATATATATATATATATATATATATATATATATATATATATATATATATATATATATATATATATATATATATATAAAATGTACTTCGATCTTGTCACGCAAAATTTACTGAGTAAGAAACGTGCCGGACAAGACCATTTCAAGGGTTGAGGAGAAGCGAGAAAGCAAGTCAGACAGCCCCCGCCCACTGAAATCAATTTGGGAAGAAATCCTCCACTCTAAATAAAAATTCAACGGTTAATGGGTTTTTTTGCTTTATGTGATCAGAAATGATAATAATAACCGATGTATGAAAAATTAAATTACAAACGTAATTCTACGATTTTATTTGGCTTTTTTCTTTATATCTCTATTCATATAAAGTTAGGTATATGTATATGTTAATGTATTTGTATGTACAGGACCAACTCATTGACTAATTAACCGACCTATTATGAATGTTGGAACACAACTTCTAAGCGTAAGGGTGGATAAGGTGGGTTATTTTTATGTTCATTTAGTTTGATGCGAAAGGGGAAAAGAGGGAGTTGAGGCGCGTCATGAAAATCCAGAGATCTTCGATTTTGTGAAATTTAGACAGTAGATAGTATACATCAATTAATAAATATTCCTTCAAATGTCAGTTTCGGTGGAGTGTTTTAAAGGGGGTATAATTATAAGAACAATCTCCACTTTGAAAATTCAAATATTTCAGATTTGCATTAAATTTGATCCATAGTTATTAGAAACCAATTTAACAAGATTTACAGAATTTCAGTTCATTCTTAAGACCCCTTAAGCTTAAGCCTTAAATTTTAGACATTTTCTAGGATTAAAATCATGTAATGGATTTTGATCAAAATTTGAATAAAGATTCTAGACATAAGGTTTAGTATCATTATATCTTGATTTTAAACTTCGTTAGGAGACATATTCTTCTAGTTTAGTCTAATAATAATGTGAATGGTTTGTAGTGATAGTGAATCCACTTCCGGTCGCTCTTTTTAGTATGGTCACATTTAAAGAATGGATGAGAGCTCTTGAGTTAGTAGATGTAGAACAGTTGAGGTACCAAGTTCAGTTCACTGAGGAAGGTCAATGAAAACATGGGAGAAACTGATAAGAATGGACTTGAGAGAAAGAGGGTTAATAAAGACCTAGCCAGAGATAGGTTAGTTTGGACGTTAATTTCTAAAATGCCATTCAATGCACGCTGGCATGTAAAACGGACGTTAAAATGATGATGATGATGATGATGATGATGATGATGATGATGATGATGATGATGATGTGTGTGTGTTAATCCAACTGGTTTTTAATTATTCACCTTTTTTCTTTTTTTATCCGGACCAATGTGTGTGTACTCAAGAAAACATAACACCCAACATGGCAGCGCTCGTGTCGGAGAAGAGGCTCTTATATGTGCTTTTATATAAACGTTAAAAGTATGATATCTCATATTCCTTAACTTTTACACCAGTTTTTTTTTCTGCTAGTCATTTTTTGTTTCTCATTTCCTACTAGACTTAAACAATACTGGGTCAGAAAAATGAGGTTACAGATTGTGCAACCGTTGCTTCACTGTGAAATACAAATTGCTCAGACACCCTTTCAGGGGGAATCCATTGTCTCTAATGACAGAAAGAGGTCAACAAACTTACTAACAGAATGTTTTTTATTCATGCAGAAGTTTTTATATGGAAGCCACCGATTGATCAAGTCACTCACCCGTGCGATCACCAATATTCCGCTCAGTGAACATCTAAAGGATTCTTGGCCATAATCAATCTGATCGGAAAACGGTTTATCGACTAAATCATGACAATCAAAAGTTATGACTTTACAGCAGAAGGCACAATTAATTCTCCAATCGAATGAAGTCATCCGGTCCAAGTTTCGATTTTTCAGAAATTCTTATGTAAATCTTTATAATGTCTACAGCATTTCCTTCTAGGTATGATTGAAAAACACGGTGCGTGTGAATTTGATTTTGTTTGTTTTAGGTAAAATTTAAGATTTTATAATCAGTAATATTTGTCTAATAGCATTTTAATAGTTATTTAATAGTCATTTAATAGTTAAGAAGATATGGTGGTCTCCCATTAAAAAGCATTGAATATTTAAATGTAAGAAAGCGTTTTGAAGCCTAACAATGCATTTTTTATTTAAATAAATATTAATTTATTTAAAAGTAGTCACAAATTTTAGACGTAATACGTCCTTGTCGGGGATGCAAGACTTTTTTTCTTGATACCGACTTGTCTATCGCTAGTAGAAGGTAGAATCTGTACGATGTTGATTCGGTAATGGTTCAAATGTCGAAGTCTTTTAGGGAAATAGGGAAATAGGGAAATTTGAAACTACTTTAAAATAAATCAATTTTTTTTTTTAATGTATTGTTAGGCTACAAACCGCTTTCTTACATTTAATAGTTGTTTGCAAACAGTGTCCAAGTGATGAATGTATAATGGAAAGTTGTTTGGGCTGCCGAAGATCTGTCAGCAGATATCTTCAGGCAAAGATAGTAGGTGCTGGAGCGTCCAGTGGACAGAGGTAGGAGAGAGAATGCATACGTGTTTCCTTGTTGCTGACCGGCCGTAATTTCGAAAGGAGCTGAAGTATTTCTTCAGGGGAAAGATGGAATCAATGCGCCCTACAAGCTGATTGGTCAATGTTTAACCAGATTGCTTAACAGGGGCATTACTCTGATACGGAATATAAGTCTTTATTCATGACTCCTACAGAGCAGTTGGACGATGATCACTTCCATGAGAGAACCGGAAATAATGAGTGGGGTGGGTAAAAGATGACCTAAGAGGAATTAGTCATCCAAGAGAATGTCTCAACAAGTATTTGTTTATATTAAACTTGAAGACGACCATGTTGTAATGGGTTGGAAGCAGACTCGTAGTACACTTGTTGCACAGATATTAATGTAATTGTTTTTTTTTTTATCATAATTGGATTAATGATTCTAGACATAAGGTTTAATAGCAATTTTAATCCTCGTAAAAGTGGTGCAAAACTGTTATGTTCTGGAATTAATTTGAACCCTCTTGGAACTAGTATTTTTCTAGTATATTATAAGACTCAGAGCAAAGCACAATTACCTCGTTTTTTTGTTTGTTTTGTGTTGCTGTTTCGTCTCAACTTACAAGTATGTGTGAAAAAAAACCTCGACAAGTTACTGAATTATTTAAGACATTTAATAGAGCTGAAACTTTTCAAACTCCAAAGAAAAACATGATTGCTGACGTCACTTCCTGTCGCATTGTATTTTAATAAGTCGTTGTTTAATCAGGAATTTTTTGGTGCTGTTTCATAAAATTATTGATTAAAACTAAAGATATTTTTAAAAGTGCAGAACTTTTTAGTGATTGATTTATTTTGGGAAGATTTTTAATTAGCGTTATTTAAAAAAAAAAGCAATTTAATTCCAACAGAAGTCGCCATGTTTGAATTTCACTGAAAAATTTTTTTAAAACTTCATTTTGTTACTGTCTCATTCCAGTTCCATATCGCTATGGTGGAAGAACATAACCCAATATCCGATAGACTTTTCCCTAGACTTCCTTATCCTTTTGGCTGTGAGCGGGGTGTAGTATCTGTTCTGCTGCTGGACTTCGGCTTTTCTGTCCTCTGTCAGTCAAGGAGAGGTCCTTTTTTACTGAGGCAATATTTTGTTTTTGTCCTAATGTAGAGTGCCCCTTTTTGATAAGTTAGATTTTCCCCACATTAAAAATAGACCTTTTACCTCTGCCCTTTTGGGGAGGCAAGTAAATAAAAGAAACGAAGTTTACACACATGGATATCAATTACTAGATCACAGAACAACCAATCAAATTCATTTTATTTTCACATGTAAACCTTCAATAAGATTACATTTATTAGATAGATGACCACTTATACTAGGCTGGTCTAACTGCTGTAGTCTTTATTTATCTCTGGGAGGTTAGACACAAAGTCAGGTATGGGTTTGAAAAGCCAGCACAAGAGGATTAGTGCATTCTGGCCTACACAAAAAATGCCCGAGCAGCCCTGTCAGCATTTACCGGTAGGGATGCCTCAGACAATTAGAAATAAACAAACCCTCTTGTCAAAGAGAAGGTAAATCCTGGGAGGGCAGACCTCCTATGACTGAACAAAACCATACCTCAGCTCGACAGCAACACAGTCACTGTCTGACTGATTGTCAATGACGTAACCTCGACTGATACGAACACCTACTCGAGCTGTGCCAGATAAACTGCTGAGTATTTAGGAGGAAATAAACAATTTGACCCCGTAAATTGAGGAATGAACTGCTGTTTTTAGGATGAGTAACAAATCAGGAGAGACGAAAATTATGAGTGTGCCTTGCCTATTAAATTAATGAATAAAAGCATACAAGTTAGAATGCCATATCAAGAATGCGACTTCCAGTGGAGGTCTGGATGGTGCTTTTCCTCTTCAGTTTTTCCATCTTTCTTGACCCCTCACAGCTATTTTGTGTATTTCTAATCGAGGCTGGTTTGTGAGGGGTGCGTGTAAGATTATAGGATTTCTGATAGTTTCAATTCCCTTGGGTTCGTGTGTATAATTTTATTTATTTTTATTTCAACTTATCTGTGGTCGGTCTTACCTGCTTATGTTGGTTGGTTTATGTACTCGAAGATTTTTCTTAATATTTCAGCTGTTTTCATCGCTGCCGTGCATTGTATGGTGTCGATCTTCCCTTTGATTCCAATTTCTCCTAGTCTTTTTTATTATTATTATCATTTACTATCTAAGAGTCCTCACACAAGCATTATCAGTGATTGCTTACTGGCAGTTTGAGTGACAACAAGTTTTTCCAGATTTCCAGCATTTTCTGCCTCTTTCGATAACCGTTGCAAATTATGTTGTGTCATGGCAACAGCCGTTTACTATCGCTGATAACGACCATTGGTTTCCTCTAGAATTTGAGTGGCAATGAGCCTCCCCAAAGTTCCAGTATTCTCCAAACCCTTCCAGTGAAGGTCTGGTTGGTGCTCTCCCTCCTTGGTCTTTCCATCCTCCCTGACACCTCACGACTATTTTGTGTGCCCAGGCTTGTGTTGCCATTATTTTTTTTTTGTGTAATGTTCTTTCTATATTGTTTCTTCATTTTCTATTTCAATTTACCCATGGAGTCGGTCAGTGTTACCTGATTAGGTGGCTTGCTTTCCGCACTCGAGGATTTTCCTTAATATTTTAGCTGTTTTCATCAGTGCTGTTAAATTGCTTGGTGTCAATCCTCTCTTTGATTCCAATTTCTGCTATTCTTTTATTATTATTATTATTATTATTATTATTATTATTATTATTATTATTATTATTATTATTTACTTACTAGGAGTTTGCATACAGCTCATCAGCAGTGATTGCTAACTGACGGTGGTGTTCCCTTGAGTCTGAGTGACAGCAAGTTTAAACTGTTCAAAATACAATAAAAGATCGATATATAAAAACAAAAGCAAAAAACTTACTTTAATTCTTCTCTCTTTCGCAAAGCTTCGTTACGCGTGATCCTCGTGCCACAAATGCTCTTATTTGTAAATTGGTAGGACGATTCAGTTGTATTTTTTTACGTATTATTTATTTTAAAACTTCAATGAAATATTTCATTTAAACTGTTCAAAATATGATAAAAGATCGATATATTAAAAAATGATTACTATTATTATTATTGTTATTGTTTACTTTGTTTGTGTTCATGTACTAACGAGTCACTGCTTATCAAGGCCTAAAAGCCAATCGAGGATAAGGGTTCCTGAGTTGGTAAGAAGACGGTGAGACCACAACGTGAGAATTGGTAACGATGGCTGATGTGGACAGAATTTGATTACTTAAGAGAACGGTCGAACAAGAAATTGTTAACATTGGACTTGAAACGAATCATGTTGTAGTCAGCTGGGAAGCAGTCCTGCAGTATTGTGTTCCGCAGATGGGTAGTTCTTTGAAAGAAACTTTGTTCATGGAAGTTCTGTTTGGTTTGAGATACACAGTGGTATCATCATCATCATCATCATCATCATCATCATCATCATCATCATTATTATTATTAGCGAATATATGTATCCTTCAGGTGCAAATATCTAATCATCTAATGAATACACATAACGTGATTACACTTATTCCGCATTTATTTTAATAGTTTTCTTATGATTCTTGTATGTTCGACATATTTGACACCCGTAACTTGGGCTTCTCAGGAACATAGTCATAGGAGAGGGGGTAGAAAAAAAAACTTTCATTTCATCCCTACTGGTAGTTGTTCCAAAAACAACACTGAAACTATATCAAACAGTCGGTCATTAGCTAAGTGAAATTTCTTTTTCTTTCTTTCTATCCGTTTTTTCTATTACATTAAGCCAGTCACCAAAGAGAGAGAGTGAGAGAGAGAGAGAGAGAGAGAGAGAGAGAGAGGTTTTAAAAGAAAGATGTTACATACCCTGTTTTTATTCTTCTATTTTTGTTATCACTGCTCCGGACAACGCCGGGTGTCACTGTTAGTGTATACTAAGAGTTAATAGTTGTATCAGACTTTTAAGAACCAGACAAAACCATGGTTACAGGCCTGCTTTCTGTTGGGTCTGCAATCACTATTGACCAGATGAGCCATTCTTTCGGTACCGTGTTTCCTGCTTTCCAAACTATGACTTGGTGGTCAAAGAGGTGCCATGCTGCTGCAGACGCTAGCGAAAAATTAGTGCAATGCAAATAAATTTAATTTCTTTCCATCCTCCGAAGACGCAAAGTATCTCCCGTCGCAAACAATGACCCCTTTTTTACACCTCGACCTTTCAACTTAGCTTTCCAATTTATTTTCCTCACCTACTACCATTCCTCTCATTTCTGCCTTTATACTTCTTCATCTTTTCACACTTCCTCCTCCTCCCCCCTCTTCTCCTACTCTTCCCATTCTCTCTTATTCTCTTCACTTATTTTCCGAGGTGATAAATGGAAACTGTCCGGTGTCTTTAACTGACTGCCAAAATCAATTCTCCGCTTGAACGTAGAGTTGCCATCAGCAAGAAGGAAATTTCACTTCGGAACATAACACCTGGCAGACAATTGTCTTTGAAAGATGCCCTGCACTTCGGAAAGGGTGTAACCTGTGACTATGTTTTTCTCGAATTTGTTCCTAAATTTGGAGACGGTAACCACCAAAAATTTAAGATTCAAACAGCCATTAACATCGGCATCAATAAAAATCAATACAAATCAAAAATAAACACGGAAACATTGATGTCTCCCATTTTTGTCATCACTTCTATATTGACCAATCAACAAACAGAAAAGTCGGATGAGTTCTGTCCAACTGATTGGAAAAGAAATTTTTATTACAAGGTGACCCCCCCCTCCCTCCCAGTTAAAATTTCACCAATGGAATCGTTAATAACGTATCTGCAATTTGATTGGCCTTATTCTCTCTTCTTCTCTGCGCCCTTTCTCTCACAGACGTGATGTTGCTAGTCTCAGTCTTTTCTATTCCCTGCTTCTTTTGTTCCAGCTCGTGTTTGACTTGTTGGTCTAGTGGTCTCCATCAATTCTCTGTTTTGATACCTTATTGTTATGCAGCTTCCTATTCCAGTAGCTTCTTTCCAAGAACTGCAGGCTTGCGGAACTCTCTTCCTGCTAACTGTTTTCCCTCCTACCTATAGCCTTGGTCTTTTCAAGACTAAAGTCAATCGGCATCTCCTGTCTTTGCGGTAATCATCTTTCGTTCTTGTTAGCTCCTTATATCAAGTGGCTTCATGCCTTGTCTGGAGCGATTTCCATGAAAAATCCATTCTACAATTCAGCCATACTTGGTACAATTTAACTTCACTCCATACCTGACGTGTCCACTAAGTTTAAATCATGAATGCCCAACAGTCTTTGTTTTATCGCCTATATTTCGCATCCTTTCTAGCTTTTTTCTGCATACACTATTTCCTAACCCTATCACCTACTTAAGCCTTTTCCTTTCAACCGCTCTGGGTTTGACACAAAACTGCATCCAGTGGTGAGACCTCAATTTGGGAATTCTGAAGAGTGTGGATATACCCTTTTGTTACCACTACTCCCAGGTCCGCTCTGATCCGTTGTGGTAATACCTGTCAAGCGCCATCTATAAGTTAAATGGAAACTATCGTTTAGACTATTAGTTCATCAAATATACGTCTATGAAACTAATTAACCCTCTTAGGCCGTCATTAGGCAAAATTGCGACAAGTCTACCACCTTCAATAGCAGACGATAATACACGCAAAACTGGTTTTATTTGCAATATAACACACAACAGCATCAATACACACAACAAATTCAGCAATTTTTTAATATGTGCATGAGAAAATGACAATTTTCCATGAACGGATGGTCAACCTCATTAAAATTCAAGATGGCCGCCATCACAATATGCAAATCAGTCAAATTTTACACTTTATTTTTATAATCCTACTTATATGCCACGAATGTCATATGCATTGTTTGGGCATACAATGAAAGGTTATGCTTACAAAGTTCATTTTAAAATAGGGTTAAAAATAATTTTTCGACAAAAAAACAATTACCGCTCAGAGGGTTAATAAATTGTATACAAAACATATGTACGGTTTCGGCATGCAGTGGTTGACATACCATAAAACCCAACATCCAACTGATATACAACTTGGTGGTCATTTCTTGGATATAAAAATACTGAAGGGTTTCCATAGAGTAGGAAGTTAAGAGCAAAGCATGTACACCTTGCTGATGCCATCTTAATATATCCAGTATTAGTATTAAAAGTTGAGAGAAAAACGAAAGTTTCATCCTAGGGAAGATTAATTTAAACATATTTCATTTCCGGAAAAGGTTAGATTCTCTAAATTTTTTTTTCAGTTTTTTTTTCAGTTTTTTTAATCTTTTTTGTTTTTGCTACAGAATGCCAGACATTCACCCACTATCTCAGTGAGTCTAACTGAGCGGTCTTTTTAGGATTATACCCGTCTTTTTAAGCGCAATTGCTTAGTTCTGTCTTGATTTTGGCTAAGATCAAAGTGTAGTATCTGTTCCGATGGATACTGCACCCCATAGACTGGTATTGTCTTGGCCTTCGGGGTTTGATTCACGCCGGTCTATGGGTCTGTCCTGTGCAGTCCTAGGAGGTCCACCCTCCCAGGCTTCGCCTCCCCTCTTTGGGGAGGAGTAAGTTTATTGCTTACTGCCTGAGGCGCCCCTACCGGGGAATGCCGACGGGGCTGCCCAGGCAATTTTTAAACCCCACTTTCCCGACCCGACCTTGTGTCACATCTTACTTGTGGGAGTAAGAATAAAACTGGCCCTGTGCCTAACTCCTGGAGAGGAGTAAATCAATACTGGTCGGATGATTTACCGGGTATATCCATCAGGTAGTTTTTGAAATTCTTTTTCATGAGTAAGGTTGCTTCTATAATTATTGGAATAATGGAGATCTTCCTAAGATTCCAGTTTCTTTTCATGTCGTACATAAAACCTCGCTATTTAGTTATCTTCTCCCTCTCTCTGTTTCCGCCAGCATCATTAGGGACACTGACTTCAACTAGGGTTGCTACTTTCTCCTTCTTGTCCTATATCACTATGCCAGGTTTTACAGCTATGTCTTCTAAGTATGTAATTGTAGGGATTGCATAGTCATAGTGGATGTTGTATGATTTATTTCCAACAGTTCTTTCTCGTATATATTCCCAGGACTTAGATATAATGAATGACAATTTAGACACTAAAAACTGAAGTCTCCGAGATTGAAAATGGAGGGGACAGTGGTAAACGATATTATGACTCAACGGAAGTAATCCTTATTTTTTTTTAAGTGGGGAAGGGATCCTGAACAAACTAAAAGCAACAAAAAAGCATGGTAATTCAGGAGGGAGTTGACTGAATTCCATTTTATTGAGTTACTCATAGAAGCCACTGTCACACACTACCCAGAAGATTATATGGCTGCGGTTATCTGTTTTGAATTAATTTTTGGAAAGGAAGATACTGGCCCAAACAACTACACAACCTGTGCAGCCGACGCAAGTTATATCAACCCTAAAATCAGACAGGCAGAGTCTATGCCATTTTTGAGGATGGCTTGTTCTCTGTCGGTCTGAAGTATGGTCCTGTGCAGTTCTAGGAAGTCCACCTTCCTAGGCTTTACCTTCTTGCCCTTTGAAAAGGGGTTCGATTGAATCACCGGCAGTACCACTTTTTGTGGTATTCGCTCAGGATCCGACATTCCGCCTTCCACTGAAAGTGGAAGTTTATGGGGAATACAAATTCACATGTCAGCATGTATATCCCAGTTAGGGGAAATTACATACAGTGCCTAGTATTTCCAAATGGTCACTTATCTTGTACTGGCCATGCTCAATGTCGCTTAACTTCAGTGAGCTAATGGGAACCGATGTGTCAACATAATTATGCTGAGAAGGCATAAAAGCTAAGATAGACAAAACCCAAGAAAAAAGTAAAGATAGACTCTGTAGACAAAAGACGAAACAGTAAACCTCATCATAACTGAATGTAGCAAGTTTGCCCAAAACGAGTTAGTTTATTGCTAATCGCTTGAGTCAACATTCTACGGTAGGCCGTAGAATGTTAACAGGGCTACCCAGGCAACTTCTGTTCAACCAGAGTTCTCTTCTTCTAGGGCATTTGCTTTTCAAATCCCATTTTCCTGACCTTGTGTCTCATCTTCCCGCCGTGGGAGGGAGATAAATAAAAACTCACTCCTCATCGTCTCTAGTTATTTCCAGAAAAAATTACTTAATTATAAATGTTTCACGGTTCTTTTTTTTATGATTTATTTATTTATTTTATTTTTTATTGAAATCGCTCCAGACAAATCATGAAGCCACTTGATGTAAGGAACTAAAAAGAATACTACTTCAAGCCCAAAACTAGCCAACAATAGCTATTAGATGCCGAACCAGAAACCAGCAATCCTTCCTCCTTTGTTAGAAACATCGCTCATGGAATGTGAGGACCACAGAACAAAATAAATAGGATTTTGAAATTAAATTTAATTATTACGGTATGTTTTGATAATTAGATTATTAATTCAACCCAATTGTTTCATTCATTTCATATGAATCAGACGATTCTATTGTTGGCATTGGTTTCCCTGATATCTTTCTAGTTAGAATTCTTTCTAGAAAGACATCGGGTACTTACGGAAAGGAACCATGTGAAGGTTACCAACATCCTAACGTAAAGTGTTTCTGTGGAACGAACTGGATTTGAACTTGCCCCACCCAGGTTATCAGTCTGTGCCGTTAACCACTAAGCCATTATCACCTCCCAGTTTATGATAAAAAATAAAGAATTAATTAATAGCAATATTTTTTTTGTTTTATTCTTTTGTGAAATTATTATTGTTTTTTACTCTATAAGATTTCTCACAGGAATCATCACCAGTGATCGCTCGCTGACAAAACAAGTAGTATTCCCTGGATTCTGAGTGACAACAAGTCTCCCCAGGTTTCCATTACTCCCCGCTTCATTTGATAACCATGGCAGATCACTTTGCAACTACCAATTGATTCCTCTCCGATTATGGCCATTGGGTTTCTCTGGAATATGAGTGACAATAAGCCTCCTCGGGATTCAAGTACTCTCCATTTTCTTCCAGTGTATGTTTGGATACTTATTTCTTTCCTCGGCCTTAACATCCTCTCAGATCATTCCTGACCATTTTCTTTGGTATCAACCAAATCGTGACACACTGCGTTTTTTTGAGAGTGGGTTGTCGGATTATAGTATTTTCTTTTTACTCTACACTGGCAGTCTCAGATTTTTATTAATATCATTGTTTACTCACTAAGAGTTATCATACATCATTACCAGTGATCGCTTACTGGTAAAAACAGGTGGCATTTCTTGGAGTCTGAATGACAAGTCTCCACAGATTTCTAGCACTCAAAGCTTTTTCGATCATTGTTACAAATCACTTTGCACTATCGCAACAACATTAAGTTCTCATTTATAGCGGCCATTGGATTTCTTAGTATTTGAGTGAAAATAAGCTTCTTCAGGGTTCAAGTATACTCTGTGACCTTTTAGTGGAGGTCTGGATGGTGCTTTCCCTCCTCAGTCTTTCAACTTTCCTAGAACCTTCACAACAAGATAGGGGTGACAGATTATGGGATTTTTCTTATATATTTACCCAGGAAATTTTAATCACCCGTCATGTGGGTTGGTTTCCGTTCTCTTAGATTTTTCTTAATATTCTGACTGTTTTCATTCATGTCGTGGTTTTGAAGGTGTCAGTACTTCTTTTGATTCCAATTTCTCCTAGTCTTTTTTCCAGGTTTTTCAAAACTGTTCCTAGTGCCTATGCAATTATTGGTATGGTAGCGATCTTCTTCATGTGTCATATTCCCTTCACTTCTCTTGCAAGCTCCATATATTGACTTAGTGTTTCCGCTTCCTTGGTCTTCACCTTCTAGGATGGCTAAATTTAATATTTGGCATGTTTTTCCTTCTTATTGACTGATATCACGACCGATCGTTTTGGAATCACCACTAACAACTGCACAAAACAACGCAACCAGAATGAACTACATAAAGATCAAAATAGACAAAAACCCAGAAAAAAAGTAACTGTAAACTCTGTAGACAAAGAGACGAAACTGTAAACCACATAATAAGTGAATACAGTAATCGAGCCCAATAGGAGTATGAAAAAAGACGTGACTGTGATGGGAAGGTAAGTTCACTGGGAACTGTACAAACAACTGCGTTTTGAACACATAAACACATGGTACAGACAAAAACCGTGAGCCAGTAGTGGAAAATGAAAGGTATGAAATCCCCTGGGATGTAGAAATACAAACGGAGAAACTCATCCAACAAAAAAGAAACAACAAAACTGCCAAAATGTGTTTTTTCTGCTTGAATTTCCACATCCATTTAATGCCTTTCATTTTTCGATACTGACTTCATTTTATGCTAATGCAATTTGTCAGGAAATTTAAAGTGAATTCGTGTGTATAGTGACCAGTGGACTGCCTTCTTAATGCAGTTATGTCCGTTTTTGTATTCCTTTTGGGCAAACTTGCTACATTCACTTATGATGTTGTTTACCGTTTCGTCTTTTTGTCAGCAAAGTCTATATTTACTGTTTTTCTGGGTTTTGTCTCTCTTAGCTTTTATATAGCTCTTTTTGATCCTGTTGTTTTATGTGGCTGTGAGTAGCGATTTCATTCAAATGTTTTTTTTTTAACCATGTCCATGTGTTTTTGTGCACATTTTCTCTCGCTAGTTTTATAAATCGTCCATGTAGCTGCTTCTCTTCCTATTTTGCATTTCTGGGTGTTTTGGTTTCCAATTTCGTTGATCTTTGTACAGTTCCTTTTGATGGTGCTTTTTGCAGTGATGTTAAATATTGGACGAGTAGAGACACACTAGTATATAATTTGGTTAGTTGTAAATAACAGGAAATGAAAGTTCAATCAGGGGTCAATCTGGTGACATTGAGGTTACCATCGATTCGACTCTGGGAATTGATAGAAACGGATGTGACGTCACATGGCTCAAAGAGAGAGTGAGTGAGAGAAGCCGTGTTCGCTGGAAGCCCTAGAAGTGCTAACACTGGTCAGAACCAAGATCAAGGCGAATAAACCTACAGGAGTATACATGGGCCCTCAATAATTACCGGTAAATGCCGGATGTGCTTCGAGGGGGTTAAAGACTATAATTTTACAAAGTTTCCTTCAATTAATGTCAATTTACTTACACGCCCTCTCACGCAATTAATGCTGAGTATAGCCTTTAACCTTTCCCCCCAAAATGGATAGTATAGAATGTAAAAAAATAATTTTAAAAAGGAGTGTACAGTGTTGTGGGCTGGGTGGAAAAGAGCATAGGATTCGTCATTCAATCCCAGGCAACGCCGGATCATCCTGCTAGTTAAATATATAATTTCTTCAATAAACTCTGTGTATTTCATTAAAATTGTGTCATTTTGATTTATGTTGATTTAAAAAAAAAATCAATGCATTATTTGTTTTTCAAAGCATAGTACTAGCACTGATCAACTAATGGTCACACCAGCCGAGATTTGTTTTGACATCATTATGTCAACCTAGGGTCTGACTTGACCCATCAGATCCATCTTTTTTATAATAAAGTATGGTGCAGCTCGGTCATAGGAGGTTCAACCTGTAAGGCATTATCTCCTTCTTTATAAGTTAGGGTGGGTTTATTTTTTATTTATATATATTTTTTTAAAATGAAAATCGCTCCAGACAAGGCATGAAACCACTTGATGTAAGAAGCTAACAAGAACGAAAGATCATTATTGCAAAGACAGGAGATGCCTATTGGTCTTAGTATTGAAAAGACCAAGGCTATAGGTAGGAGGAAAACAGTTAGCAGGAAGAGAGTTCCGCAAGCCTGCAGTTCTTGGAAAGAAGCTACTGGAATAGGAAGCTGTATTATAATGAGGTATGAAACAACGAATTGATGGAGACCACTGAACCAACGAGTCAAACGAGCTGGAACAAAGGAAGCCAGGAATAGATCACACAACTCCGAAGAACACATGCCATAATAGTATTTATAGAAAAGATTGTCTAAGGCACCCTTACCTAAGATTGCTGATGTGTCCGTTCACAGCCAATATCCCCCTCAGTTGATCTGGTTTCCTCATTTTCTGACCTTGTGCCACATATTGCTGCAGTGGGAAGCAAGTAAGTCCCGAGGCTCATTACATTATTTTCGCTATTAGTTGAGATATTGATGAAATATCTTGAGCGCAGGTTGCTCAGAGTTCTGTAAGAACATCGTTCAAGGTGAGTGGATTGTGTCAAGTTTGAGCCGAGAACTAATTCAGTGGTTGTTTAAAAGGCTGATCAAAATTGGTGATACATTGGTTATCGGATTGATTTTTCTTAAATGGTCAACACTTGAACCTACAATGTTTTCAACATGGCTGACCAGCGAGACAGTAGACTTTGGAAATATTCAAGCATTGCTTTAAACACGGACAAAAATTAAGAATACATTTTATACACTTGAATACTGCTAACAATATGACAGATTCATAATATTTATTTAGGCATTTCTGATTTTCACTGTTGAGCGGATTTATGCACTCAACTGAGCGAAATTTTATTTCTTATCTTTAATCGCTGTCATGTGTCAGTAATAAAGATGGATCATTCAAAATGAAAATGTTTTACAATAGTTCAAATATCTGGTAATCCTGGTGTGTATCTATATCATGGCCTTCGTTCAGTCTTGAGAGACAAGTGATACCCACTGTAAGGGTAACTGCGTGTGTAATTGTGAAGCAAGGGTTCCATAATCTATAACCACAATTCTCCTGAGTCGGCATTCTCTGATTCTAGTGGTAAGAAGAAATCCAGAACACCTGAAAACAATAAGCGGAGAGCACATCAAGCCCATGGTATTCCAAAATGGTCACCTATTTAAGTACTGACCAGGCTCAACGTCGCTTAACTTCGGTGATCTAACGGGAACCCGTGTGTCAACATGATTATGCCTTATATATATATCTGTCTATTATTATTTACTCACTAGGAGTTCTCTCACAGGTCATCATTGATTGCTCACCGACGACAACCGGTGGTATTCCCTGGAGTCTGAGTGACAACAAGTCTCCCCAGATTTCCAGTATTCTCCACCTCTTTTCGATAGCCACCGCAAATAAATTTGCAGTATCACAACAGCCGTTTACCATTGATTTCTCGCTGGTATGGACCATTGGTCTTCTCTGGGATTTGGGTGGCAATAAGCCTGCCCAAGGTCTCAGCAGTCTCTGCACTTCCAGTGGAGGTCTGGTTTGTACTGTCCCTCCTCGGTCTTCTCATCCTCCTTGACCCTATGCAAATATTTTGTGTGATGTCAGCCTAGGCTGGTACCATTTTTTAAATTATTTTAATTATTATTATTATTATTATTAAAAATTATTTTTGAACCATAAACCAAATACATTAGTTTTTTACCCCATTCTAAGCCTCTCCCAAATAAGTCAGCCAAAGAGATGGTAGCAAATTATATTCTCGCTAACAAAAAAGTCCTCCCACCACCCTCATAAACACCGGTCGGGTTAGCGGTCCTATTATTTCACAAAGAAATTAAAACGAAAATACCGGTTTCAGAATTCGTTTCCAAAATTCAAATCTGACATTTGTTATTTTACATTGACATTATCCGCTGTGACCTATTTGCATGCGAGTCGCCTATCGACACATTTTATTTCATTCTTTTACATTTCTCCCGGACAAAGCAGGGTGGCGGGTATCCATTTGTTTGTATATAAAACGTCATATTTCCAACTTGGAGACTTATGTATTTAAATTATGGAGAAAATATATATATAACGAAACATAACACTACCAAATAATAATTTTATGTCGGCCATAACTGGCCTCTTTCAGGTGAGGGGTTAAAAGACACTAGATATTAATAAAACACAGGCTCATTTGACGTCGCCTGGAAAGGAATAAGGGCACTGATTTACCACTGCTCCTAGCCCTGAACCCAATATTACCATTTTATTGTCAGTTTTTAATTTCTACGATTTTTAAGTTATAAATAAAATAAAATAAAACGTAGTCCCCGCTTATGGATGCCCGGTGCAAACCCAACCCCCATAATATTTTGTAAACTCCACCCCATACAAAATCAATACAACCATGGAATTTCCGCATGAATATTTTTTAGGTTAAAATTGCGTTCGTTCTTGGTATAGGGATTTGTTTTCAATTGCATCCCTATACAGAGAGACAGAGGCACCACCAATGTCGTATAGATTTAAGAATAAACTATTCTCTTTGCCTCCCCACGAGGGCACAGTTTGACACCAGGTCGGTTTTTAATGCGGGGTAAATTCATCTCTCTAAAAAGAAACACTACAGATTTGGAAACAAAAATAAAAATTACCTCGGTCTAAAAAGATTACTCGTTCTATGACCGAGAACAGAACAGATACTTCACTTTGAATTATTCATTTGCAACAACAAAAAAGTTAAACAATTTTTTATAAATTAGATACAACACTATCAAAAGTGTGGGGAGCAGCGAGGAGAGCTTGTCCTACTCTTAACTAGACGCATTTTGACCAATTCGTATAAGCGCTGTTTCTACTATTCTTTCACTTCATCAGTCACCATAATACCGTATTTACTCTATGAAGTACTTTACTTAAAATATCTCTAATCATTTAAAATTAATTTATTTTACAAAACCTACACTTTGATTCTCAACCGAAGATTGGACTGCATCGAAAAATAGATTTAGGAGTATTGTTCATAGATTTTTTAGTATGAAACTGATAGAAGCCATGGGAGAAAGGGAACTTGTAAAAAACGAAAATACTTTTGATACAGTTTAATACTTCCATCTCATTAAGTTAGGATTTCATGACTTTCCGGACTGAAACCGAATTATGAATTCAACGTCTCTTAAAATCAGTTTTAGTGCCAGATTTTGATGCATTTAAATCTTTTTCTGACTTCTTTATCTCTTGCTCGCCTTCTCTGTTTTTAAACATTTTAATTTATTTTTCCTTCTTTTAAACTATTTTTGAAATTTTTATTTTGAAATTTTAATTTCGTGACAGGTGGGATGGCGGGGGTGGGGTGTGGGGGAGAGAGAAAATGTCCACTTTTAGATTTAAATTAAAATCCCTCCTCCTTCTCTCTGTCTCTCTCCCCCGCTCTATCCCACCCCCCCCTCTCTCTCTCTCTCCATCACTCTGGTCACTCATTTAGATTTTTTGATCAACTTCTTCAAAAAATTGTAATCTTTTCTTTTTTTCAGACACCAATACTTGATAGTGAGATTTCAGACAATGAGACATCACACAAATATTTGACAAGGGACATAAATTAAGACTAGCATGGTTACCCAGCGTTGTCCGGGAACATGGACAACAAAATAGAAGAGTTAAAAAGTGTGTGGAACATCTTTCTTTTAAAACTTATTTCTATATATACTACATCTCTATCCCCTCCCCCTATCTCCCCCTCTATCTCTCTTCTTCTTTCTCCCCCATCTCCTCTCTGGTCTCCTCTCCCATTAACCTCTCTCCTTCCCCTATTACTCCACCTCTCTCTCTCTCTATCACCCTCTTTCTCTTTATTACACCCTCCCTCTCTTTCTCTGGCAACTTTAAAAAATCGCTCTGAATGTCGACCCTCCACTGACTAATTTAGTTCCTGTTGAACCCCGCCCTTAAAAAATGAATATTATATAAACATGTGTCCATATTCTGTCCGACATAATGCTAAAAAATAATATATCAGCTTTGTGATGGTGTCTTGTGTAGTTTCCGACTTTTATGTGGACCCATATACACATTCACACACATAACTGCTCTTTATATAATAGATGGTTGGCAGAAAACTCCAACACATCTGGGCAGGTGCATCAAAACCTTCTTGGAGAGGGTCCAAAAAAGAGTCTCTAATCTAATAGGTCTCACATTATTTAAAAAGATCCAGTCTCTGTCCCATTGCCGCAATGTTGCTTATTTTACAAGTACTTTAATGAAATGTTCTCCAACGAGTGTACTGCACTGGTGCCCCCTCTACATAAATATACCCAATCAACCTGTCAATCACACCCCTTCACTGTTTTTTTGTTTTTTTTTTAAACATAGTTCACCCCAAACAAGGCTGGATGGTATTTAGTTGATTGTCAAGTTGGTCTAGTGAATTTACATCGCGGGGGCACCAGAGGAGCCAGTTCATCGGAGCACAATCCATTGAAGTATTTGTAAAACAAGCACAAGTATGCTACATTGCGGTGATGGGACAGGGACTGAAGCTTGGTTGACAGTGAGAGACTTATTAGGTTGGCGACTCCTTTTTGGACCTTGTCAAGGAGGGAGAGACACGTAGATGATGCACGAGCCCAGATGTGGCAACAATACTCCATGCATGGGCGGATGGTGGCTTTGTAGAGATACAGGATAATGTCAGGTGTGAGAAGTTTACTAGCACGGTAGAGGGAGTTAACCTTCTTTGCTGCAGCCTTGGCAATGTCTTCAATGTATTTGTTCCAACTCATGTTACCTGTGAAGGTTAGGCTGAAGAGTTTGATTGTTGAACTCTCAGGTAGGGTGTTATTTGGCATGACAATTGGTGGTTGGAGAGGTTTCTTGTAGTTATTGAAGGAAAGTAGCTTTGTCTTTGTGGCATTAAAAGTTACCAACCATTTATGACCCCAATCCACTACAGCCTGAAGGTCATTTTCTAAAGAAGAGGTGTCCAGATGCCGGAAGGCTTTCTACTCTAATAGCTTCTTTCCTCAAACTGTTAACCTTTGGAATTCCCTTTCTGCTCCCTGTTTCCCCGACTCTACCAACATGCAGAAGTTTACATTTAATGTGAACAAGCATTTCGCTTTACAACTCCCCACTTAGGATGCCCCTAATTCGCAGTAGTCCCTTACGTCTCAGAGGCATTGTGCCTTGTTTAGGGTGAACAAAAGTAAAAAATAAAAAAGCCGAAAGAACAGTTATTCTCTAGATGTATCCCTATTTGATTGTTTCCCATTGAAACAAAATGTGGCACATAGTGAGTAGATGGAGCAAAACAGCTCCCTCGAGAGGGGCAGTCTTGTCGCGTCCAAAATAGCCGAGAACCAATGAACCACACCCACCCACCTGAAGGAGGAAGAAGTAATACCCGGGAAGATGCACCTCTTAGGACCGATTCGTACCATACCTCATTCCAACAAAGAAGGATCTGATGTATCAAGTCAAAGTCTAGGTTGCCAGAATGATGCCAAGAAGAATTTAAGCTGGTATGAACACTGGGGACGAAGCCCGAAAGTGACTTGACGATGTCCTTCTTAACATGTCTGCAGTATTTATAAGCACCATTTTCTGAATTCTCATTTATACACGATTTAACAGATATATTCATCCAGATATTCATCATTTCCTTTACTGATTGCTATGCCCAAAGTTGAGGGTGTATTTTAACCCTCATAACAACAAAAAAGAAAAAGATGATAGATCAAGCCAGACCTCAGGTGCCAGAATGATGGCCAGGTGAACCCCGGCTGGTATGAACCCCGGCTGGTATGAAGGCTAGGGCCCAAAGCCCGAAAAAAAAAAAAAAAAACGAAACGAAGCGGCATTCACCCTAGTATCTTATTTTGGTAACATCAAATCTTATTTTTAAATTATCATCAAAATTTTTCTTTCTTGAATAATGAAATGTTGGAATGACATCAGCTTAGTTTCAATATCAGTTGGTTGTTTCTGATTGATTTGTGTTCTTGGATGTAATGTTAATTCATACTTATTCATCCAATGAAAGCCTTAAACTCAGTGGTTATTCAATATTTAGCATCCTTTGCTCACTTTAGAACATTAATCCGTATTCATTTCCTAATAACCACATAACTATTCTAGTGTAAATCTAACACCCTCCTCCTATTCTGATGTTATGTGGCATGCACCTTGAGTGAATTGAGCCGGTTTCCTCCAAATGAGGAAGTTTCTAGGGAATATTAAATTAACAAAAGGTCCCCAGTCGCATGTATATGCCTGTCAAAGAAGATGAGGACGTTAAGTTTTGCAGTTCTTGCAGGAAGATGTCGACATCTTCCCCCATACAGCGCCTGATATTCCGCAATGGTCACCCATCTGGTACTGACTAAATGGCGCCTAACTTCTGTGTTCTAATGAGAACCGGTGTGTCGACGTGATTATGCCGTACCTAAAGCTTGAAAGTTAGCATTCAATCCGCACGTTTAACGATGAAAACGCTATTTTAAGCTTAAGTTTGACGAACAAGAGAAAATGTCATTTAAAACTTAAGTGTGACAGACTGAGGGAAATACTATTTTAAACTAATTGTGACAGACTAACGAAAATGCTACTTCAAATTTGATTATGACAGACTAACGAAAATACTATTTTAAACTAATTGACAGACTAACGAAAATAATATTTCAAATTTAATTATGACAGGGTAACGAAAATGTTATTTCAAATTTAATTATGACAGACCAACGAAGATACTATTTCAAATGTAATTGTGACAGGCTAACAAAAACTTAAACATGGTCAGTAACCGTTCTACAGAGGCTCTTATTACCAACATGCATAAATGAAAGTTGGGCCATGGAACCGACAAGATTCGAACTTGGAACACCTAGGTCGGCAGTTCGCATCATTGTTCACTTCACCACTGACACCTCTTATTAAAAACAATATGCATTCATTCAATATGTGCATTTAGCAACGAAAATTATATCTCAAGAGTAAGTGTGACAGATTGATCGACAGACAGAGCCTCTTAAAGAAGTGCTTTGACTCATCTAATATATAAAGTAAAGTCAGTCTCTTTCTCGAAGTTTGTGATCAATAGCTTGCTTCCTACACAACACTATTTGATCTTCGTTAGTTAGTTCTTTTGGTGGATACTTGTAACATTTTGTTCAGAAGAAGAAAATGTAATTCGACTTAATTCCTTACAGAAAATACTTTGACAAAGTCAGAATTATTTTCATACAGACACCATCTTATGCATACATATTAACACAAAGTTACGTCCCTTTGTTTGGAACAAACAATAATATTACAAGGGGCGAGCAATGAAAGTGAAAATTATTTGTTTATTATAATATTTTTTTAAAAAACCAGCAAAGTTTTCAAAAATAAAGTAAAAACGCTACCGGGCAGTGCCGAGTCGGAACAGCCAGTCTGAGAAAAGACGCATCCATTAAATCTGTGTTTAATGATAAAAATGTAATTTGAAACTGAAGCGTGACAGAGCGACACATTGACTGATAACGTCTCTCATAGTGACACAAGGACGTACTTAAAAAAGAAAACTAACTATCCCTTCGTGATGTTGTCGCCATTTTATTACTATCTCTTAAAGACATCATCTTCATTTTCCCCTCACCCGGCATTCTAGGCTGGTGTAATCAAATCATCATGGCACACGAACCAACGAGACTATGTTTTTGTTTCCAAATATGTCAAGAGCCGATCCAAAATTCTAAATGTGTGAACATATTATCACTAGCTGATGCATACATGGATAGGCGTGGCAGGCTGAGCCTAGCACCACAACATTTAGGGAACATAGTGTATAATAATTTTGACATGGTCGAATAAAAGTGAATGTAATTTATATATATATATATATATATAAAGATAGATGAAAGAAGAGTGATAAACATGTACGAATGTCCAGATTTATTTCAAACTTCAATTGTTCAATGCAAGGTATATTCTTTAATAAAATTATGTTTATCATTCTTTCCTTAAGCCAAGGCTTTTCAAAGATCGAAATCTTATCACCAGAGGAATTATATAAATAGATAAGTTGGCAGTGGAAAAGCCAAAATTCAACATTTGAAAAATTATTAAGAAATGGAGAGTGAAAAAAAAGTTTGTGTAAAAAAAGATATGGGGTTTGTCCAGTTGGTAATTGTCCGTTGATAAGGTGTCCAATGAAAGGAGATTTAGATAGAGAAGAAAAGCTTTTCGTGGAGACAGCATGGAAAAGCGTTCAAAAATGAAGTAACTTCAATAGTGAGATGTTGAGTTCAGATCGTAGGTTGACATCTTATCAACGGACAATTACCAACTGGACAAACCCTATATCTTTTTATAAAAATTTGTATAAAAATTTTCTGGGGAAGACACTGAAAGTGATCCTGAATCTTTAAGTGCTCTCTTAACCCAAGGGAGCTATGGGGGTCCGAACCTCTGCTAAAAATTCAAATATATTCTATTTTGATGAAATATATATCATATGTATTTAAATCTCTGAGGGGGACAATGGAAATGGTTCGGAATGTCTATGTTATTGTTTATGTGCTGACTATCTATGTGCTCCCACCTCTAAGTGCCCCATGGGGGCAGAGCCCCCTTACAACTTTAAATACGTATATCCAGTTTTAATGAAATTTAAACCATATCTATATGATATTACTCCAGAGAATTTTTACAACATTTCAGCTTCGGCTTATATTAGGGGGCGAAACGGGAGGAAGAGGTTAGGTTGACCCCCCCCCCGCAACCTTCTCCTTTTTCTTTTTTCTCAGTAGCCCCTTGCGTCTACAGTGACGGTCTGCCTTGTTTGGAGTGAACTATGTTTAAAAACACTTTTAAAAAACCCCAAAAAAACAAAGAAAGTAATATGGTGTTATGAGCAGAGTAAAAAAGAACATAATAGTGATTCTCATTTAATCCCGAGCAACGTCAGGTCACCCTGCTAGTTAAGTAATAAATAAATGTTAATATAAAGTATTTGTTTTATTTTTTTTAAAATATTATAGAGTTTTTAGATCACTTAAATTACTTTACCATTCACCTTCATTTCAAAGACAAATTACTTCATGGTATACCCATACTCGAAACACAGTTACCGTCTTTACAATGAGACAACACCCTGAAGGTTCAAATATATTTTTTTTTAAAAACAATTTTAAAAGCAGCTATCGGTAGGAAATTATACTAAACTGTTGGCAATTTCAATGTAAAACGCACAAAAATTATATCTCTTGAGAGCTTTAAATATTTGCTGCCTCAAAAAAAAGCATTCGTTCCTTCAGAGTTTTATTTCTTTGTAAAGTTGGTCACTGAGTTTCTAAAACACGTTGCTACAAGATTGCTGTCCTGAGGGCTACACGCTGGTCCTTTTCAAATCTAATGACACTTAAAATTTGCCACTAACCCTTATCCTCGAGTGGCTTTTAGGCTTGATAACTGGTGACACATAAGCAAAAAAAAATATATTGCATTTTAGAAGTGATTTTACAGGCATTTATTTAATTTTAAAAATGAACTTCGGGATCAAAGTGTAGTATCTCTTCCGATGGATACTGCACCCCATAGACCGGTATCGTCTTGACCTTCGGGTTTTGATTCCGCCGGTCTGTGGGTTTGTCCTGTGCAGTTCTAGGAGGTCCACCCTCCCAGGCTTTGCATCTCCTCTTTGGGGAGGGGTAAGTTTATTGCTTACTGTCTGAGGCGCCCATACCGGGGAATGCCGACGGGGCTGTCCAGGCAATTTTTAAATGGCCAGAGTTCTCAACTTCTCGGGCGGTGGCTTTTCAAATCCCACTTTCCCGACCTTGTGTCACATCTTACCTTGCGGGAGGAAGATAAATAACTTGGTACTTAAAAGTTAACTTTTTAAATTTCGAAAATTATTTGAATATGTAGTATTTTTTCTTTATTATTAATTATCTTTATGTGACGATGTGTGAATTGCTAACAGCCTTTAAGTTAAAGCTTATATTATTAGATGCGTCCTTGTATTTTCATAAGAGGCTTTGTTTGTCAGTCTGTCCCGCTTCAGTTTGAAATAGCATTTTCATTGGTCTATCATGTTCACCTTTGAAACAGTATTTTCGTTAGGCTGTCATGATTAAGTTTGAAATAATATTTTCGTTAGGCTGTCATGATTAAGTTTGAAATAATATTTTCGTTAGGCTGTCATGATTAAGTTTGAAATAATATTTTCCTTAGGCTGTCATGATTAAGTTTGAAATAATATTTTCGTTAGGCTGTCATGATTAAGTTTGAAATAACATTTTCGTTAGGCTGTCATGATTAAGTTTGAAATAATATTTTCGTTAGGCTGTCATGATTAAGTTTGAAATAATATTTTCGTTAGGCTATCATGATTAAGTTTGAAATAACATTTTCGTTAGGCTGTCATGATTAAGTTTGAAATAATATTTTCGTTAGGCTGTCATGATTAAGTTTGAAATAATATTTTCGTTAGGCTGTCATGATTAAGTTTGAAATAATATTTTCGTTAGGCTGTCATGATTAAGTTTGAAATAATATTTTCGTTAGGCTTTCATGATTAAGTTTGAAATAATATTTTCGTTAGGCTGTCATGATTAAGTTTGAAATAATATTTTCGTTAGGCTGTCATGATTAAGTTTGAAATAATATTTTCGTTAGGCTGTCATGATTAAGTTTGAAATAATATTTTCGTTAGGCTGTCATTATTAAGTTTGAAATAACATTTTCGTTAGGCTGTCATGATGAAGTTTGAAATAACATTTTCGTTAGGCTGTCATGATTAAGTTTGAAATAACATTTTCGTTAGGCTGTCATGATGAAGTTTGAAATAATATTTTCGTTAGGCTGTCATTATTAAGTTTGAAATAACATTTTCGTTAGGCTGTCATGATTAAGTTTGAAATAATATTTTCGTTAGGCTGTCATGATTAAGTTTGAAATAACATTTTCGTTAGGCTGTCATGATTAAGTTTGAAATAATATTTTCGTTAGGCTTTCATGATTAAGTTTGAAATAATATTTTCGTTAGGCTGTCATGATTAAGTTTGAAATAATATTTTCGTTAGGCTGTCATGATTAAGTTTAAAATAGCATTTTTGTTGGTCTGTCATAATTAAGTTTAAAATAGCATTTTCGTTGGTCTGTCATAATTAAGTTTGAAATAGCATTTTCGGTCCTATCACGTTAACGTCTGCTATATCATATTTGTTGGTCTATAACGCTTTAGTTTGAACGAACATTTTCGTTAATCTGTCAGTCTCTAATCTTAAAATCGCATTTTATCGCTAAACGCAAAGATTGAATGAATTCACCTTAGTTTAGAAGAGCAGAATACCCGTCTGAGAACGGGTATTCTGCTAGCCGTACCGACCCCGGCGTTTATCACTAGTGTATTTATCTCTTTTCTTTTCTTTTCAATATACCATTTTTCCAATATATATGTTTTGTTCTAATCAAAAAAAGAAGTAACTATACATGGACGAATACAGAGTTACGTCCTTTTTTTTAAGATGGCGGCTATTTGAAAATAATTCCCACCCAGACAAAGTATCTCCTGAAAGAATTGGACTACAAACTCTGGTTCTCTCTTGTAAGACATTCACAACAACTTCTCGTCTAGCTACAACGACTGACCACTTCAAAGAATTTTATTTTATTTTTTCTGTGCACCTTAAGCCAAGCGTAACTTCCATGAACAGAGTTTCTCTCAAAGAAATGACCATCTATGGAGCACAATACCGCGCAACTTAGTTGTTTTCAAATCAAATGTAAAAGAATACCTATCGAGCCGTCCTCTTAAGTAATCAAATTCTGCTCATCTCGACCATCCACTCACAGTATTATTTTATCATCAAACCAACAATTCTATTAGTCCTGATCCTCGAGTGGCCTTTGGCCTTCATAAGTGGTGATTTATTAGTTAAAAAACACTAATTACTTTTTGGTGCTTTTTTAGATTAGGACCAACGCTGAAATCCACTTGACGTCGATACTTTCCAGATGTTTACGGAAACCGCCGGGAAGTACTGACGCTAAGTCGGTTGACCGACCTGCGTCCAAAACACGAACTAAACATTAACCAACATTTTAAAGCAAACAAAAAAAATCAAATAATATATTTAGTCAAATTGTATGAAAGAAATATTTATTTTAATGAAGAAATAAATAAAAAACTAGTGATAATTTTTTTAAGTGGTTTTTTAATTTTTTTTTAACTGAAAATTATTTTTCAATCGGTTGCAATCGCATTTCAATCGGTTGCAATCGTGTTTCAATCGGTTGCAATCGCATTTCAATCAATTGAAATGTTGACATGTCTACTTATTTTCTCGCAATTTGATTTGCTAACCGCTTCAACACTTTCCGGCGGTTTACGTAAACATCCGGAAAGTACCGATGCCAAGTCGATTTTAGCGTGGTGGGTCATAATTTAAGAAAGTACCTACTTTTTTTTATTCTTAATAACATGAGATCCACAAGAAAAACTGACGAAGCAGAATCAAATATTGATTTTGTAGCAAGAAAGCTATCGATGACAAAGAAATGATAAAAAGACTGACTTTACTTTATATATTAGATGTGTCTAAACATCGCTTTAAGAGGCTCTGTCTGTTGGTCGGTCAGTCTGTGAGGCTTATGTTTGAAATGGTATTTCATCACGGCACAGATTAGACGGGTGCCTCTTAAGAATGGATCCGTTCTTGTTTTAATTCAATTTAATGAAATCTGCGAGTCTCCCTAAATGATCCGTTCATGATGAGAACATTGACTAAAATGACAGATGAGGATTCAGAGATCCGACACTTCAACGGGCAGCAATAGGCAAGATCATATGAAGAAGCACGTAAGTAGCTTTGAGAGAAAGCGAAAGAAAAACAAACAAAAACAAAACAAATGAAGAAGAAATGAAGGGAAAATAAAAAAAACGAAAACTTAATTCCGACATTCTTTTCTTCTGCATGGTTTGCGAAAATGAAGAGCTTATTCTAGGCAGCCATGACGATTATCGAATAACTTTTCTGGAAGATGACAGTCATTCAGTGTTGCAAGTAAAAGACACGAGCCATTTTATCTATTTTTCGTTCCGTTTTGTTTTTTAGATAACGGGCTTGACTTAGTTAGATCTTCCTTTTTTAAATGAAGGGATTTTTTTTCAATCTGAAGTAAGAGACTAAAAGAACTCCCCGCGGCCTTGGTTCAGATTTATTTGTCTCTTTACAGTTTATATTATTTTCTATCTATCTCTCTCCCTCTCGCTCACGCACACAGACTCTTTTCTTTGCCGCCCCTCTGTTCTTCTTAATCTCCTCTCTCTCTCTCTCTCTCTCTCTCTCTCTCTCTCTCTCTCTCTCTCTCTCTCATTCACTCCTTCTCCTTTCTCGCCGTCTTTATTTCTATATTTCTCCCTCTCTCTCTATGTCTCTATATATCCATGTGAATATTTGTTTCTGTCGATCTCTCTCACTCTCTCTCCTTCTCTCCCTCTCTCTCTCTCTCTTTCTCTCTCCTGTTCATTCTTTTTTCCTCTATCTCTGCTGTCTTTATTCACTCCCTCTCATCTCGCTCTTTCTTCCACTCTTTTACTGAGGCTTGTCTCAGTTGGATCTTTCCTTTGCAATAAAGAGATTTTTTGTTAATGTGAATTTAAAGACCAAAAGAATGTCCTACCACATTGGTTCAGACTTATTTACAATACTCCCCCCTCTCTAGTAGTCTTCCCCTCCCCCTCTCTCTCTCTCTCTTGGTCTTCCCCTCCCCTCTCTCTCTTAGTCTTCCCCTCCCCTCTCTCTCTCTCTTCAACCCTTTTTGTCTTTTTCTTTTCATTCTGTCTGTCTTCATTTCTCTTCTCTTCTCTCTCTTTTCTCCTCTCTCTATCTCTCTCACACTTTCTCTCTAAAATTTGTCTTAGTTAGATCTTTAATTTTCAATGAGGGGTTTCTGTTTTATATTAATTATTTTTAGAATTTAGATTTTGTACATGTCTGTGTAAATAAAAATAATCATATATATATATATATATATATATATATATATATATATATATATATATATATCTGTTGAACCCTCTTGACTGTCTTCTGTCTGCCACCCGCTTCCTCAAAGTACAAATAGAACTTAATTTACCCTTAATTACGTGGTAGTTTATGGTGGTCGCTGGGATAGAGCGATAGCTTGCAGAGTCTAAGCTGACTCTATGAACGAGGTTCGCACCCTGCGACCGTCTGTAATTATCACTTCCTACACTGATGAGAGCAATAAGCTTGAAAAGCGGGCGTATTTAGGTAATAATTATTATATATATATATATATATATATATATATATATATATATATATATATATATGTGTGTGTGTGTGTGTGTGTGAGAGTGAGAGAAAGCGACAGACATAAGTGCTTTCCAAGTACCCTGGGTAATATTGTTTCAGAATATATGTGCTTATAGGGATGATGGTGTCTACCGCTAAAGTCCGAAAAATTTGTGAACAAACAAACAGACAGGCAGCAACTACAACTTTATATATGTATAACTAGCTGTTCCTACTCAGTGTTGCCCGGGAGTCTTTATACTTTTATTAACAGTTTACTGTAATAGAAAATGACTGGAATAAGGTTTCTTCTTCTGCACGAAAACGTTATTTGTGTTATGAAGAAATTTCAAAACAATGTTGTGTCATCTGTAAAAAAAGTAAAAAGTCAACCAGTTATTTTACCCCCCCCCCCTCCTCATGTGGTAATTGAACTAGGAATCGCGTTTTAACAGACTGGTATCTTATTAATTTGCCTATCGCGCCAGTGTTATTAAAACTTAGATTATACAAAATGGTATCGAAACGTTTTTGTTTAAGTAGGTCAAATAGTGTTTAAATGAGGGAAATCGCTTATCAAAAAGGGAAGAGAAGACAGAATATTAGCTGCGAAATTTAGAAAATTGATTCTTATAAGATTTTTAAAAGATTTCTTCACGGTGTCATTGGTGGCAAGAAGAGGATGTGGAACTGTGAGAGAGTTCGCTTCTTCTACACCCTCTATGGTATTAGTCATCAAAACAGAAACTGTTGTTCGGGTTAAATATGAAAATTAATAAAATCGATTGAAAATGACAATTTCGTTTTTAAGAACACAGAACAATATTTGCAAAAAAACTATGTGATTCAACAATTTTAAGAATGTATCTTTTCTTAGAAAACTATTAACGTCAAAGAAATAAGGACAACTGTCTTTACTTTATATATAAGAAGAATATACTTAAAGAGAAAGTTTGTGTGCATGTCCCCCTCACCTTTTATCATCAAAAGACAACAGCTACTTATTTTAACTCATTCTCAACCGTTCTTAAGTGCTTCTATTATTAATTATTTAGAAGCTTTTAACACACATACACACACATACACACACACATACACACACACACATACACACACATACATACACACATACACACACATACACACACACACACGCTGACATTAGCATTGTGACCAAGCGTGTAGACGTTTACTTCAGCTAGTAAGAAAAACAACAAAAAAGAGGTAAATATATATCATCAAAAAATCAATGAAAAAAAGTCGGAAAATAAAAAGGTGAAACGAAAAGAAAGACAAGATGAAACGAAATCACTAGAAATTGAATAAAGACAGAACGGAGGAAAGAACGGCATTTTCATATTGATTTTTTGACATTTCAAGCCGTTTTCTTCGGAACCGGCCGGGGAAGGGGGATGGAACGGGGGTCGGATATGTATCGAAGAAAATGTCATTGCGACTAAAAGGGTGAAATTCTGACGAAAGAATCGTGTGACCAAGTGAAGAATGATAAGATTTAAACAGATAATCTTGGAGTTATACTGTCGCCACTGATGCGTCACGAAGGAACGCGGAATTTTGGTTGGTCTCGAAGAGGACCGAAGGGTTGGGGGTATAGTCAAGTGTGATTCTACGAAAAAGCGGCACTCAAAATAATGGTGAGGGTCGCGATGATACGTAAATGTTTAATGCAAAGAAATTAATTTCTGATGTGAAATTGTTGAATGCGAAGTCCGTAAAAAGCCATTATTGTAAATAATGGGTAAAATGTAACAAAGAAAAAGAAAGAAAAAGAAATGAGTACAACAGAGAGAAGAAAAAGAGAAATAGAATGTAAGCATACCGAAGAAAACGAAAGAAAAGAAGATTTCAAAGTACTAGCTAAATACCCATCCTTGTGGAAAGGGGGGTAGATTTTATCAAAAATGCTTTTCTTGAAGCTAGAATAAACAAAAGAATAACCTTTTATTATGCAATAGCAGGGCTATCCGGCGTTGCCCGGGGGCAAACGTGTAACATATTTCTATTAGAACTTCTATCTCTCTCTTCGCCTCCCTCTATTTTCTCCGCCCAGTCCATTCCTCTATCTGGGCATACACACACATATACACACACACTCCAGGAACAAGTCGGTATAATGGAAATAACTCCTTCAAAAAATTAGAGTCACTTCCCTTTAGTTAGTGGTTGGAAAATAAACCCCTTGATGAAATCTGTGCCAGTTTAGAGTCAAAGAATGAATATATTTTTATTTAAGATATTAGTCATCCAGGAAAACGCTGATCAAGAAAATACCAACTTTGTTGGTGTTTGTTTTGTAGTATTATAATTTTATCTACACCTACACACCTACACAAGGCAAACGCTCTTTATATAATAAATTAACTGGACCAACCATGCGTTGCCGGAAGTCTATTTGTAACGAGATTACACGTGTGGGGGCAGATAATGCGATAATCTATTACTAATAGAGATTTGGAATCCGTCTGTCTAAAGCCGAAAGTATACTATTACATCTTAATAATAATGGCAATTTGGTATCTGTCTGTCTGAACCGAAACTATGTTAGTACTATTGCTAGATTCATGTGATGTAGTGTAGTATCTGTTTTGTGCTCATTATACTATCCTTCCAGGAATTACCTTCACCTTTTTGGTGGGAGGTGTATGAACTATCTGTTTTGGTTTTGTTATTATTATATCATCCTCATCTTTTGGAGGGTAGTATAGTATTTGGTAAACAAATAAGATTTCAAAGTAAATCGAATATTAAATCCCTATTAGTTGTTACCTTAATTTCCCTTTTCTCAGATGGTCACTTGTTGTTGAATTCCATCTGGGGAAGGCGACCCATTTAATCTCCCACTTTTCGCGCGTGACGTCATAGCTACACGAGACCTACTGACCCACGTCCTACTGGTTCTATTTGGGAAGAGAGCAAGGCTGTATTTAGACCTCTTTTTTATGATGTCGTTTTGTAACATAATGAGACGATGTAACATAATGAGACGATGTAACATAATGAGACGATGTAACATAACGAGACGATGTAACATAATGAGACGATGTAACATAACGAGACGATGTAACATAATGAGACGATGTAAATGTAACATAATGAGACGATGTAACATAACGAGACGATGTAACATAACGAGACGATGTAACATAACGAGACGATGTAACATAATGAGACGATGTAACATAACGAGACGATGTAACATAATGAGACGATGTAACATAACGAGACGATGTAACATAATGAGACGATGGACGATAAAATCATTTTCTTTAAAAATCATTGAAACACAATTTGTTTAGGAATTTTTTAAACGAAATTTTTTGTTAAGACTTTTTTTCTTACGTCAGCCAACAGACAATGGAAAGAGTAATTTGTTAGAATTAGATTTCAAAGTAAATCGAATATTCTCTTTCAGGTGGTAAACATACAGAGAAATACCAAGAATATTTATGTACGTAAATCAAGACGTAAACTATATAGATAGATAGAAAGGGGGACAGTGGACCTAGAGCAAATAAGAAGCAAGTGAACGAGTGAAAAAGCAACACGCCGAAAAGACGAATTTACGTTAAAGGCAGGAAAAAACAGACACAAACAAACTCATATATGACTGCTATACGTTAATTAAAGAAAGCAGACAAAATACATACAGCAGTTCACAGATGACAACCTTTTTACAACCAATAAACAAAATTGTACGTACTTTCACTTTTGTGGGTAGTGTGTGAACTAACAACGACTAATCAGAAACTACACCAACGACAACAACCAGAACACAGCACCAACAATGCTACAGATGTAAAGAAAAAACACTTAAAGAAGTTAAGGGCTATGGCACAGTTTATTTAGAGACGAATTCGAGGGGTAAAAGCAAAAGGATCTATACCTTGATAGTACAATGGTGTATTCTTTGGAATTTTAAAAAGTGTCCTTCTCACGGCTTGGGCAGGGCCTATAATCTATGTAACAACCAGTTTTAAAAATGTCGACATTCCCTAGAGTATAGTACGAAGAAAATAAACAAGTCGTATATCCTTAAATCTCATTCTCTCTCTCTCTCATATATATATATATATATATATATATATATATATATATATATATTAACCATAACAATGGTGGTGTTAAAATAAATAAAATTTATTTTAATCTTAGCTTTCGAGAATTACAATTCTCCTTGTCAAAGAGTGTTTTTCTTGTTTCTTCTTCTTTTTCTTAATCGTCCGATGGTAATGGACTTCTGGGTCAGAAAATCACGTTATGTCTGAAGGCGAGGTTGCGCCAATTTGAATTAGAAAGGGTATTTAGACATATTTTTTAAACCATTGTTTCGTAATTGTATTTTTTTAAAACACACACACACACACACACACACACACATATATATATATATATATATATATATATATATATATATATATATATATATATATATATATATATATATATATATATATATATATATATATGGCGACGATCGTTTCCAAAACAGTTTGGAATTACTTTATTTTATTTTATCATTTGATAAAGTTAGTCCAAAACGTCTTAATCAGCGCCTATAGCAACACGTCTTACAAATTAAAAAAAAACTCGTTCTAGAGAAACATCCACTGATAGAAAGAATCACAGGTGGATATGTTGGTAGCATAGAGGAGTAAAAATACAATGACACCTATAAACAAATCACCGGACAGCACTGGACATTGAAGTGTCTGAACACCATAACATAAAGTAAGTAATATTTTATTTTATCGTTTACGAATATTACCCAATCTACGACCCTGGCAACATATGTTCTTCTCTCATTGTATTTGGAACAGTAATATATTCTTTCTTTAGTACTAATGTATGTTGTGATTTCCTTTGTGCATCACATTACATGTTTATGTAACCTATTCTACGTTTGTCTTCAACAAATTGTTTATCCGTGAATAAATGTGTGTATGTAAATTTAACTGTTGTCCTATTTCTTCTGACACTCGTCTGTGTTACCCGCAAATATATAACACAGAAAATAGCGACCATGTGTAGGAGAATGATATGCATGAACACGTGGTCGCTAGAAACGTAAACCTAGGAAATTAAACATTCATTAGCTGTTAATATTGATTTTTTTACTTATTTAAATAATTCAACAAAAATTTAGTATTTTTATTGGAATTCCGTAAAATTGATGTTTTCATTTACGCTCAACAAATAATTCGTAATAAGACAGAATAAGGCTATGATCCGAATATAAACAAACGGCTACGAACGAAACGGAGGAATATTTAAAAAATAAAATCTCTGCAGTTATTTTCGGTTTTAAAATGGTAAATATTCATTTTATCAGCGATGGTTAAGCTTCGTTATTGTTTTATTTTCATGTATATATATTTCGTTGTTTCATTAAGTTACGTACGAATACGGCTGGATGTAGAAAAGAGAGAACAGTATTTTTGTACAAAGTACGACAATTTAAAAAAATAGTCTTTTTTTATTCATTCATTACTTGTCTTCTTTTTATTTCCGCCTCCTTGCCTTCTCCTCCTCTTCCTCCTCCCTCTTCTCCTCTTCGTCTTCCTCCTCCTCTCCATCCTCATCCTCTTTTTCTTCTTTCTCGTTCTGTATAGAACAGTTAGTCATTAAACATACCATATACTTTATATGATTCTAGCTTTAATCTTTAAAAATTCATTTTACTATCAAGCTTTTTTTTTCGAGAGTGCTGCTGCCTTCTTCTTCTATTTCTTCTTCTTCTTCTTCTTCTTCTTCTTCTTCTATTTCTTCTTCTTCTTCTATTTCTTCTTCTTTTTCTTCTCAGATTTACCTTCTTTATCCTCACCTCCTTCTTATTCTTTTTCATTCTCATTCGCTGCTAGAACAGTCTCTCACTAAACATACCACACACTTTATAGGACTGTTGCTTTGATTGTTTACATTTATTTTTGTTATCGAGCTTTTTCTTCTTATTTTTCTTTTTCAATTTCCACTTCTTCTTGTACTACTTCTTCAATTCATTATTTTTCTTCTTTTCTTCTTTTTCCTCCTCTTTAATTTCATCTTTTTCTTTCTAATCTTTCTTCGTCTTCAATTTATGTTTCTACCTTTTCACTTTCTTCTTTCCTCTTCTTCTTTCCTCTTCTTCTTTCCTCTTCTTCTTCTTCTTCTTTCCTCTTCTTCTTCTTCTTTCCTCTTCTTCTACTTTTTCTTCTTTTTCTTCCTCTTCTTCTTCCTTTTTTCTTCTTCTTCGTCTACTGCTACTACTTTGTCTTCTTCTTTGTCTACTTCTGTGATGTCCCCCTCTCTTTTCTTTCTCTTCCTTTCTTCGCGTTATTCTCTCTCTCTCCCTTCCCCTTTTCTTCTTTCTCTTTTCCGGTTAGAACAATCAGTCATTAAACATACCATATAATACAATATATATTTTTAATACGACTATAGCTATAATTTAAAACAATTACTTTTGTTAATGAGCGTTTTGGGGGAGTGCTTGTTCTTCCTTTTGTTTTTTTTTCTCCGTGATGTCCTCTAACCCGCTTCCTCTTTTCCACTTCTTCATCCTTGCTGTCTTCCTCCTCCTAACCCATCTTGTTGCTCTTGTTCTTCTTTTTTTCTTTGCCTTCCCCCGCCCCCTCCTCCCTGTTTTTCGTCTACTTTTCCCTCTACATCTTCTCCTTCTCCCCATCCTCCCTGATGCCCTCCTCCTCTCAATCTTCTTCAAAATACCTTTGTTTTCCTTTCCCTAACCCTTTTCTTTTCATTTACCCATCTTTTCCTTCTCCCGGGTTTTCTTCATGTACCACTTTAAGTTTTATCATATTTTATTCATCTTTCACATCTACTTCTTCATCTTTTCATTTTCTGACTAAGCTTTTCTACCTGCCCCCCCCCCCTCCCCGTCAAATTTCCCTTACCAATCCCTGTCCCTTCCAGAACGCTTTTGCTACACTCATAGCCACTCTCACCAACGCATAATTTCATACCTCTACCATTGTTCAGAATCTTCCATATTAAGGATTTGGAGGAGAGAGCAAAAAATTATTCCATCTGTCAATGGACTGTTCGATGCGATTAGCCATCATGTGTTACAGAAGTGTCAAGCACCATCCTGTGTGTCATCTTGCATATATGTAACATATCTATATTTTACTTATTTACAAAAACATATATATATATATATATATATATATATATTTAAAATGATTGTGGACAGTTTCATAGAGCTGCACACACACTCACACGAAAGCACATGTATATATATATATATATATATATATATATATATATATATGTATACTTATTTAAAATTTAAATACACAGTTACATAAAGGTACACACACACTTACACGAAAACACACCAACATACATATATATATAAATGAGTATATATATATATATATATATATATATATATATATATATATATATATATATATATGGAAAGTTTACCAAGATATGTTTTCCCTTTCTTCCAGAGAGGATTCATCACAACGAAAAGATCTTTTATTTTATTATTTATTTATTTTGTAAAGTTATAGTTCCCTACACGTGTTTCGCTACCTAGCAAGCACCTTGCTAGGCAGTTCATCAGGGGAGATACAAATCTAAGATATTGACCTCAACAACTGACAATACCCCACAGGGGTTTGACCCAGTTGTAAATCATTTAAGAAGAAAAAAAGGAAAACAAGTTAAAAAGACAGTTCAAACAATTCGGCAATATGTGGCCGTTTTGATGTGCCCCCACAAAAATCAAGTCCAGTGCAATTCAAAAGTGGAAAAAAAAGAAAGAATAAAAAGAAAGAACGAGGGAAATACCCCACATCCGGCGGAATACATGTCCTGCTGATATAATCATACAGATACCTATTCATACATATATATTTATATAAATATTTATTTATGCTTATATCTATTATATAACATCAAATTATTCGGATGTTCCAAGTTAGACCTAAATAGTAATGCAATGTTTAAGTCAGACTAACGATTTATCCTTTCTTATCTTTGAAGCATGCTGCACGTGTGCTCCCTCGACGTAAACACCTCCGACAAACCTGACAAGCAACAAAGAGTATTGGAAACCCGGGGAGTCTTATTTCCACTCAGTCTCCAGAGAAGACGGTCAATGCAAGAAATCAATGCTAAATGCCTGTTGCAATAACGCAAAATCACTTGTAACAGTTATCGAAACAAGCAGAGAAATGGGGGGGGAGACTTGTCATCCAAAATCCAGAGAGCACCACTAGTTATTTTTTATTTTATTATTTTCCTTTTAACTGGGTTCACCCTCAAACAAAGCAAGGTGTCACTGCAGACGTAAGGGGCTACTGAGAATTAAAGAGTAATTTGAGGAGATTATCCTAAATTGGAAGCTGTGTAGCGAGATGTTTGTTCACATTAGTTTTAAATACTGCATGTCGGTATAGTCGGAGAAACAGGGGTAGGGAGGGAGTTACAAAGGCTATTCGAGTAGAAGGCTCTTCGGCATCTGGGGGCCTCCACAATGAATGGATGGGATTTAGCTGATTATCGGGTTGGTCGAGTGTATTTACGTCGGGGGAGGAGGCACTAGAGCAGGAAGTTCATTGGAGCACATTCTATTAGAGTAGTTGTAAAACAAGCACAAGGATGCAACATTGCGGCGGTGGGGCAGGGGCTGAAGCTTGGTAGATAGTGAGGACCTATCAGATTTGAAACTCTTTTTTTTTAACCTTGTCTAAGAGAGAGAGAGAGAGAGAGAGACTAGTCAATGATGTACCAGCCCAGATGTGGCAACAATGCTCCATGCATGGGCGGATAGTGGCTTTGTAGATATATAGGATTCTGTCAGGTGTGAGAAGTTTTCTAGCACGGTAGAGGGAGCCCACCTTCTTTGCAGCAGCTGATAATGATTTGTATGAAAACTCCTGGTGAATAAATAATAATAATGAATCCAAGGGATCTTTAACTGCAAGAAATCCCCATATTTGACTTCCAACACACAAAAAAAATACAAAAAGAAAACACTTATGGTTGAAATCTTTTGGGCAAGCAAGTTTAGACTAAATTTGACATGAAGATCCCTTAGGGTGCCAGGTGCAATATAATTCAGGATACAGTTTCGGAAAATACAACCAAACAATTTACAGGTCTGACGTACGCGTGACGTATGTACAATGAATGCTACGAAAACGAACGGAAAAAGACGAAAGACGGTACGCCGTTTCGAATGTTACCGAAGCTCCCCACCTGTCAAAGTTCTTTCTTTTTAAAAATTTTGTTTAATTAACATTAGTTACCATACGACGTTAGCACCGGAAGTTTCTCAGATTGGAAACGTTTGCACCTCATGTCTGTATTATTTTTTTGTTCCTCGTGCTTCTAAAATGAACCTGTCAATGTTACATGAAATTTCACAATCAGTAGAAGGTTGCATTTTTTTTTTTTTTTTGCAAGTAAAAAGGCGTTCTACGGAAGGCATTAACTTGTCCACATTGCCCAGGAAATGTTTCGTACAAATATCAGAAATTCACTAACCCTAACACTAACCCTAGTTTCCTAACCCTAAACTCGGACCCCCGACACAAAATATTCTCTTACCCTAAAAAAAGAGACAACAACACAGACAAAGTAAACAAACTAAATTTCTTGTATTAATAAAAAAAACTCGGAAAAAATAAAATTGCTATATTTTTCATTCTAAGTCGCTTGAAAAAAAAAGTTAAGTTAAAAATTGTATTTCATTAAAGTCTTCTGGTGTTAAAGGAAAGTGAAAAAAATGCTTTTTCTTTTGTTCTAATAACGTAAAAAAGTTCGTCGTTTCTACTGTTAGTTCACAAGTTTATATCATTAAAGTCATCTGGTTCTAAAAAGGGGTAAGTTTCAGAAGTCATTCTTAACATGGAGAGGAGAGGGGGGTCTTTGGTAACATTTTCGTAGCACATACGTCACGCTTACGTCACGCGTGAAAATTTGTGGTTGTATTTTCTGAAACAGTGCCCGATTCAAAACGCTAATCATGGTACTTAAATAAGCTCCAACAACTGAACTAAAAGTCATCGTTTTGAGGACTTTTCTGGCAAGTAATTAATAATTTAGAAATCAATATAAACAAGTGTTCAAAGAAAGAGAGGGGAGGGAGAAGGGGCGAGAGAGGGGGGGGGGAATGATGAAAGATTTTGGCGAGAAAAATCAAAATTGATTGTAAAAAGGATTTAATAAATGTCATCTGGAATTCCCCATAGAGAAGGGGGGATGGGAAAGGGAAGAGAAATGATGGGAGACAGAGAAGATGATATGAAAAGAAGAAGACAAAACAAGGATGGGCGCTGATAAATTAAGAGAAATAAAAGAAGTAGGTGTTAGTATTAATTTGTCTATTAACAAAACCAACAGATAATATCTCGTGTGTCTGCGTGTTTCTCGCCTATACGTAACTTTGATAAATACACATTGAGTTATTTTTTTAAATTTAATATAATCGAATATTTGCCCTCGTGAACGCTACATTTCAAATGCGTAAAAATCAGTCCTGTCTGTATTTGTTTATTTTTATTTTATGAAGACACTAAGAAGCAGACAGATAAAAGAAGATAGATAGATAGATAGAGAGAGAGAGAGAGAGAGAGAGAGAGAGAGAGAGAGAGAGAGAGCGATAGAGAGAGAGAGGGAGAGCGATAGAGAGAGAGAGGGGGAGAGAGAGAAATAGAGAGAAAGGGTTTAAAAAGAAAGATATTACATACACATTTTTTAAAACTCTTCTATCGAGGCCGGGCAACGCCGGGTAGTCCTGCTAGTTCAAAGGTAGAGAACGATAGTATTTTTTAAATTAATAGAAAGAGGATGTGGAGGAAAATAAATGGGCGAAGGAAGAGAGAGAGAATATGGAAAAGAAAAGAAGATAATAATAAAAGAGAACTAGAGCAGGAGGGGTGTTAGTATTACTAAATAAATAGGAGGAAGCGATGAAAGAGATGGTTGTAGTAGTAGTAGTAGGAGGAGGAGGAGGAGGAGTAGGAGAGGAGGAGGATGGCGGGGATGAGACGGAGGAGAGAGGATGATGAAGGGAGGGGGAAAGAGAAGAAGTGGGAGGAATATGAAAAGTATAATTATTTTATACAATGGTGCCTTTATTTTATTGTCTTTTTCCCAAGCATGGCAAGGGTTATTAAATATACATAAACAAATCGCAAAGGCAAATGGCTGCCATTTTGTGGATTGAATCGTGCGATCACTTAAGCCTGGCATTTATTGAAAGCCAGATAAAACCTTTCAGAAGATATTTTCATTATGTTAATTGGTTTCGCTTGGGATTTTCTTTTTTGCATTCTATCATATTACAAATATTCCAAACAATATTTCAAGGATTAACATCTGTACTAAAAAAATAACAGTGTGTCAAGGTATAGTGGAAATAATCTAATTTAATATATAAAGTAAAGTCAGTCCTCCTTCTATATTCGTATTCGATAGCTTTCATAACAAAAGCTATATATAGAAGTATGTTTCGTTAGTTATTTAGATAGGGAACATGTCGGTCATTATTTTTAGAAAGAAAAGTTTTACTTTCGATCTGTTACTTCGATTTTTATATTTTATCCGGCTCATTATTTTTTTACATTATTAAAGGAAGTAGGAGGACTTTTTTTTTATTAATATTGTTGTCAAATAAAATATTAGTTTTTATTTTTTCATAAGAAGTAAAGAGGAAATTTATACGAAAGAAAACAATTGTCTGAATTAAAACTGATTTTTTAAAAATATATTATTTGTTTTCGTCCAGAAAAGCAAAACCAAAATACAAAGTCTGAGCTACTTTCTTGTGAAAAATAATCCTTATCTTCATATTCATAAAATTATATTACCACATCTCGTATGTCTGTTTATTATCTCCCTCCCACCGCATGAAGATGTGACACAAGGTCGGGAGGTGGACTCTGAAAAACCAGCGCCCAAGAGATAGAGAGCTCTGGCCCATAAAAAAACTGCCGTATCATTCGTCATTCCTTAGTAGAGGTGTCGCAGTCATAAACGAAGTCCTATTTTCTCCCACTGAAAAATGTCCCTGTTAAGTGATCTGGTTACACACTGACTAATCAGCTTGCAGAGCGCATTGATTTCATCCGTCCGCTGAAGAACTACTTCAGCCCCTTTGGGAATTACGATCGGTCAGCAGAGAGACACCTGCCAGCAACATGGAAACATGTCTACATTCTCTTTCCTGTCCCTGTCCGCTGGACGCTCCAGCACATACTATTTATTTACCTCCTCAGGAGGTTAGGCACAAGGCCAGTTTTATCTTACTCTCACAAGGTAAGATGTGATCCAAGGTCGGGTCGGAAAGTGGGACTTGAGAAGGTCATTAAAAATTGCCTGGGCAGCCCCGTCAGCATTCCTCGCTAGGGGCGCCTCAGGCAGTAAGCAATAAACTTACTCCTCCCCAAAGAGAACTGCACAGGACAAACCCAAACAGGCGTAAATCAAGCTCCGAAGACCAAGACGATACCAGTTTATGGGGTGTAGTATCCATCGGAACAGATACTACACTTTGATCCCGGCCAAAAGGCCGGGCACATACTATCTTCGCCTGAAAATATCTGCTGACAGACCTTCGCGAGTCCAACTTCTTAGACCTATACAATATGGCGTAGGTAACTTTATGTAATAAACCCGTTATTTGTTGTTATAAAAAAGGTAGTTTTGTTTCGTGCGACGGTTTCGTGATTTAAGCATAATATAGAGAGTTCGTATTATTCCCTATAGGGGGCGTTTAAGACGATTAGCAATAAACTACCCCTTCTCAAAGTGCGAAAAGATAACGCCTGGGCGGATGGACCTCCTAGAACTGCACAGAACTATACCTCAGCCCAATGATGCTAGGGTCAGAAGATACTACAACGGCCCACCCTCTGTTGAGGACGTACCCTCGTGTGTGTACATTTCTGTCCATTTATATGGTGAATACATTATTAATTAATCGGTTATTTATTGAAATAAAAAATGCAATTGCATGAAATAAAACGAAATTTCAAAAGTCCTATTTAAAAAAAAGTTAATTACGAAATTAAATCCACCAGAATTGATTTCCGCGGCTTCGTAAACAAATCAGTCATTTTAACCTCTGTTAATAGTTGAAAAAAATGAATACTTCGTGACCCTTCAAAATTTAAAAAGAATTGGGAAGCCTTAAAACTGTCGGTTAGAAAGTTATTTAAATTAGTTTTAAAGTTCTTAGCAAATCCCCATGTATTGAAAAATTGAAAGTCTTAGAAGTTATTTACATCCAATAATTCTATAAATAGAGATAAAACCAATGTTAAATTACGAAAGTACTTATAGCTTTATATCAATTTGTTTCAATCAATTAATAATGTAATGACCAAACGATGCCATAATAATCAAAATCATATTGAAAAAAAAAAGACGACGAAACATAAATGAAAGAATTTTTTTTGTTTTATCGACGTTCAATGACATGCTCCAAATGTGAACCTATGCATTGCAATGACACCCGGATAATACATGCAAAATTGTGAATAGCTCTGAAACACTCGTCATTTTGCACTAAGTGAGTGGCATTGTTGCCCTAAGAGTTCAAGTGTAAGATGGTTCCATATGTCCTGAATTTGTGAACTTATCTGTACATGAGTTTTTATTTTGGATATTGACGACCTCAAAATATTTTCTTTCGAGCTAGCTAACACAGTCACCATTTATTTTTATTAAACTGTCATTGTCTTGAACTGTGGTTTCTTGAACTGTCATTATCTTGAACGGTCTTTTCTTGAAATGTTATTTTCTTAAACTGTTATTTTTTAACTGTATTTTCTTTAACTGTTATTTTCCTGAACTGTTATTTTCTTGAACGTTTTTTTTTAACTGTATTTTTTTTAACTATCTTTTCTTCAACTGTCTTTTCTTAAATTGTCATTGTCTTGAAATGTCTTGGTTTGAACTGTTATTTTCTTGAACTGTCTATTCTTGAACTATGTTTTCTTGAACTGTCTTTTCTTGTATTGTTATTTTCTTGAACTGGCTTTTTTCTTTAACTGCTAATTATTTGAAGTGTAATTTTCTTGAACTGTCTTTTCTTGAACTGTTATTTTCTTGAACAGTCTTTTCTTGAACTGTCTTTTCTTGAACTGTTTTTTCTTGAACTGTTATTTTTTAACGGCATTTTCCTGAACTGTTTTTCTTCAACTATCTTTTCTTGAACTGTTATTTTCTTGAACTGCCTTTTCTTAAACTGTCTTTTCTTGAACTGTTATTTTTTTAACGGCATTTTCTTTAACTGTTTTTCCTGAACTATCTTTTCTAGAACTGTTATTTTCATGAACTGTCTTTTCTTGAGCTGTCATTTTTTTATCTGTATTTTCTTGAACTGTTATTTTCTTAGACTGTTATTTTTTAAAACTATTTTTTCTTGAACTATTTTTTTTTAACTGTCATATTCTTGAATTGTCTTTATTTTAACTGTTATTTTTCATGAACTGTCTTTTCTGTAACTATCTTTTCTTTAACTGTTATTTTTTAACTGTCTTGAACTGTCCAAGGCATTTTAGAAACTACTCTACTTTAATCTTTTTAAATGAATTTTCTTCATGAACTTGAAATGTTAAAGCAAGTTTCAGTCATGAATGTTCAACAGGCTTTGTTTTATCGCTGTTCAATGATATGTGGGAGCACTTTGGTGAGCATTTCATCAGTAAGAAATTTGTATCCTGAATGGTTTTCACACTCACTGGACCCTAACCCCTTGATTTTTATCTCAAAGATAATGTCTATTAAAACAATCCTCAGACTATTGATCAACACACCTGGGTAATACATACCAAATGGTCAATAACTCTGATACTTCTATCTTGCCCTGATTTTTAAATTATCGGAAAGGCCCACTAAATTCCATCAAATGAACTGCATGTGTATCAGTATCAAAATACAGGCCCATTGGACCTTACTGGTTTGAAAATGTGAATGAACAGTCAGTCATCGTGAATACTGTAGACCCATGCCACCCCTTTCGAAAATCGCCGCCGACCCCACCGCTGTGTGCCGTGGTTTTCTGCTCGTCTTCATCTTTCATCTTTCATCGTTCTTGTTCTCGTTCTGGCCGTGTCATCGTCTTGACGATTGCCGGCGGCACAATCACTGGTTTAGAAGTCGAAAAAAAAGAAGAAAACAACGCAGCCACAAGAAAGAACACAAACTCCGATCCATTGTGTATAAATCAGTCGTGCTCTGAGTGTGTGTGTGATACCGTCGTGTAAAAGAAAGGGGCCCCTAAACACTAACGTCAATATGTTAGTTAAGTTCCAGTATATCGGCTAAAGCTCAACTGTGATTAAATTGTCTGTCGAGGTCATCACTGTCGTCGCTCGTCAGCTCATCTCATTGTTTGCTCGGCCCAACCTGCTCCGATCTGATTCTCTCATCTCCGAACCGCAAACTAACGTAAACTCTTCAACTGCCGTAAACTGGTCAACTGCCGTAAACTGGTCAACTACCGTAAAACTTTTGTAAACTAAAAAAAAAATGTTTTCGCAAGCAACTCTGACTCCTAAATTTATTCAGTCACACCGGAAATCCTATGTCCGGTCTTTTGTGTCTTTAGCCACTCCTGAACAATAGAAACTGGAGACTTGTAAGCCTCAGTGAATCATTTCCTTCCATTGTCTATCCCACTTCCGACAGCTATTCCCCTTTTTGTAAATCATTTCATTGGCCCTATTGTGCTACTAGTAGCACAACACTAGCAATCGTTAAGATGTTTTGGAGGAGCAGACGAAGAGGTGTTGTGAAAGATGAATATATCATTAGAAGAAGATGTTATCGTAAATAGACATCAAACTCACCGGACCTTAACCACCCTCTCAGACTTTTATCTGTGGGGTTATATCAAAGATAACGTCTATCACAACAATCCCCATATTATTCATGAACTGAAGAGGATATTCACAGCTTAAATCAGAGAAGTGTGCCAGAGTTATTGACAATGCTGCATGTTGTATCCAAGTGTGTGCTATCATTGAACAGCTCAACAACATTAGTTATAGTTTTATAACAATTTGGTTCAATCAATAATTTTATTACCAAACGATGCCGTCATAATTAAATTTAACTTTCAAAATCGGGCCGCCTCAGGTAGTTGGCGATAAACTAAGTATTTCTGAAAGAGGGAAGGTTAGGCCTGGGAAGATATACCTCCTAGGACTACACAACAACAGACAACAGACAGATAAAAAGCTACTGCAATGAACCAGTTTCTAATTGTCGAGGAGGGATCCTCGATTGGTATATACCGTGTTCACAAGTAGTACTCATTTCTAAGTGAGTTATTTGTGTACTGTTTATGCATTAAACGTCTTTTAACCTCTATATACGTTTGACCAATGCAAACTGTTAATAAATGAAATGCTATTGTATTCATCTATTTCCTTTTCTATGTTTCTCTTTTGACATACAAGTGTGTTATCAATGATAACACCCATAAATAATGCCTACCACTTGTCTATAGAATAAACATCGAAAACACATGATTGGCTATAATTATAAAGTTCGAAATGTCAAATGTCCATCTTTATATCTGGTGACCCCGACGTGATAATACTTTGTGTAAGTGTCAGAAAGTTTCTTTTAAAAAGCGCATGATAAAATTAGGGTACCACATATATTCACTCTTTATAATGTCATATAATTAAATTTAATAATTTTAGTTACCTATTTATAAATATCTGAAATTCAAACATATTGAATATAGACCTTAACTTAGGGATTTAATTTATCCATTATAGAAAGACATGCATATAATTAACGACAAACTGTCAATAAAAGAAATAGTATTGTATCCAACTGTTTGCCTGTTCTATTTTTCTCTGTCGACGCACAAGTGTCTTATCAATATATAATCATCCTTTCCGGTTATTTTTAATACTGCTCATTAAATCGAAAGCTAAAATATATATGTACATAAAAAGACATCTAAATGAATTAACAGGGCTCCCATGATTTCCTTTTTATTCCTGCCGCAACAATACGTGCGTTTTCTTATTGTAATGGGAACAATTTGTAATCTTTGTTCAGTACGCATTTCTTAGTGTACTGTTTATGTATTACATATCTTTTAACCTCCTTTTACCTTCGACAACGACAAACTGTTAATAAATTAAATGCTATTGTATCCAACTGTTTCCTCTTTTATTTTTTCTCTGCTGCCACACGATTTTTTTTTATCAATACAGAACGACATGCATTTAATCCTTACAGGGTTTTTTTTTATACTGCTCTTTAAATCGAAAACAGAAATGGCTGTACACAGAAATATTAATGAATTAACCGGGCTCCCATTTTACAAGCCTGGCCTCAATCCGCATACAGATCTAGCTTTCCTTCCCTGAAAACTGAAAAAAAAAAAAAGATTAATACACTGTTTGTTTGGTCACATCAAATATCTCACTGTTCCCCGCCCAATATAAATAAATAATACGCATGCATATTTAATTGTTATGACCACTAGATTCCATGGTTTGATGTGGTCAAAGCGGAACTTTTAATGATTATATATCAATTCTTGTACAATAAACATGAGGAACCAATCGGTTTTTAAAATAAGCCTTTGATCCATTATCAAACTGTTTAATTATAAATATGGTTTTCCGAAACATTGATGTCTTTGTATGGGTCACAACAATTAGCAATACGATAATTAAGTTATATTATTTATACTTCAAAAAGATGGCCGATATACAAACAACGATCGCAGTTGTAATCTCATTACATATCGCTTACGTAATTTACTGATCGAGATGCTCACTTATTTTGAATATAAGTTTCCCCCGTGACAAACTGTTTGTTTTCATATATGTTTGCGTTCGCATTAGATTAATTAAAAAATAAATAAAACGCTGGCAAAGGATGAACCCAAACATTTTCAATTTTCACGTCCAAGTCATAATAACCTTACGCCCATTCAATATTTTTTTACAAGCAGCGTTCGTTTATTTGGAAACTAGCAAGGGTAACCGGCGTTGCTCGGAAACAAGGTTAACAAATTAGATGCGTTAAAAATTAAGCGCCTTTCTTTTAAAAGTCATCTTTCTGCCTCTTCCACCATCTCTTTTTCGCTATCTCTTCCCCCGACTTCCCGTCTCTCTCTGTCTGTCTGTCTCTCTCTCTCTCTCTCTCTCTCTCTCTGTCTCTGTCTCTCTTTCTCACTCTCTCTCCCTCTCTTAACTGGTTCGATATAATAAAAAGAAAAAAAATAAGGAAGAAAAGGAAATCTGACTGACTACTGTTTTACCTAGTTTCAGTGTTGTATTCAAAACAACTACCAGTAAGAAGGAAGAGAAAGTCACCCCCCTCCCATGCCCGAATGCACTAGGCGAACATGCAAATGGTGAATTGGGAACAGCTGACCGGGAATGTAACATTAAAATTCACTTTTCTTTTTTTTTCTGATGAGATATGAGATCGAAATATGAATGCATCTATGAAGAAATTCAATTTTCATTTTAATATTATTTATATATAGTAGATGACTCGGCGTTGCCCCGGAGACAAATAAAAGAATGAATTAAAATTTGTCAACATCCGACAGAACGCAAATAGGTCACATCGGATAATATTTACCCACGGAAAGTGTTACTTCTGAGTTTAAAAAAAAATAGAAATTGTCACAGTGTAGAAGGATATCTCCTTCATTGACCGACTATGGAAAAGGTTACTTGTCTCTCGTCCGTCATTGAAAGCAAATCCTTGTAGAATGTAGAAACACTTATTGATGTTAGTGGATTTTCGACACAGTAAAAACTTACGTTGTGTCTAACTTTGCCCTCGTTCTTAGTCAGATGTGACCAAAAGTGGACCATGTGTAACGAATGTACATTTTAGTGTAGGTACTTAAGATAAATATATGTTGTGTAATAATATAAAAAGAAATGAAATCAATTTTGATCTGAATTGCGCAAATTAAGGTGTCAGTTAATTACTATTTTAGTCACGTAAACCCCGATTTCGTATGGAGCTAGAAATGCAAAACAAATCTGAGGTGTTGGTCAGTAAATACTATTTGAAGTATGGGTGTAAAGAGACGAAACTATGATTATTTGGTATGAACCAAGCGTATAATATCTATTATTAAAATGCTGAGAGAACACAAATAGGTCACATTATCAGTAGCAGTTTTAACGACGCTGGTCTGTGTTCGGTATTCGTCATTATAAAAATATACTTAAAAATCGACGAATGCTAATTTGAATCGCATGTGAGCAGAAAAAAATGTACGTATATTTGTAATGTTTATTTGCTGCGAAAATATAAACAGGTTTTTTAAGAAATTGTTGCGAATGAATATATATATATATATATATATATATATAGAGAGAGAGAGAGAGAGAGAGAGAGAGAGAGAGAGAGAGAAAGAGAGAGGAGGGTAGAGTGTGTGAGAGAGAGAATGGACGTTTATAATAGGGGAATGTAAAGAAGAAAAGAAAACGTTTTACGTAAAATACCCCCTTAAATATAAAAAGAAGAAGCCCTAACATGAAAATGAAAATCCAAATGTTGGATTAATTTTATGTATGGATGGCAACAGTGAAACAATGAACTAGTGTTATCTGTTAGTTAAAGTAGTGTAAGGTTCGTAGAGAAACTGATATTACGATTATTGAAATTGATATCGACAATTGAATGTTGTCGAAATGAACACTGCAGTTCGTTTTACTCGGTTAGTATTTGGAATAAAGATGTTTAAGTCTTAATAGTGTTATGTATGAAATTGTGTAAGTGTTTAAGTTAAAAAAATAAATTATACGTGAAGCCAACGAAGAGTGATAAGGGAAATGTTTAAAGTCGATTTGCTGAATAGATTGTAGCCGCCATTTTGAATCACGGAACACTATAAGTAATTATGTTCGTTAAATGTATCATGTAAAAACCGGAATGAGAATTAGTCTATACATAATAGTTAGAAATAACATAATCATACATTCTAAAAAATCAGTGGAATGTGAAGGAGCGTCTATTTAATTTGTGCGGAATGTATTGTATTATGTATTAAATTAGTTTCACCAGAGTAGAAAATAATACGGGGTATGTTTTTTATAAAGTATCCGTTGTTTATTAGTTCCCAGTGTAGATAGGGAAAGTGTTAGTAGTAAAATATTAGAGAGAAAAGTATTTGCTACAACCTCTATGGAGTATGTTTTGGGGAGAGTCTACAATGGTGGGCTAAAAGTAATATTTAGTGTTAGATGGAGAAAATAATCATAAATTTATTAAAACCGCTCGAGTAAATAAGCTTAATGAGTTTAGTGATGCATGTGGCTATTTTCTTACTCTTGCCGAAGGTACAGGGGAAAAAAGTCTTAACTTCATATAGAATATATATATATAATATCATATAAAACTTTAGTTAATTCAGGGCACAATTTTTCATATATTGATTAAAAAAACACTTTTACTTGCATACAGGACTAAACAAGAATTTCCCTTAGAAAAATATTGTTAGGAAAAAGAAAATATATAAAAAGTAAATGAATATCAAATGCACATCAGTTTTTTCAGCTTGACAGATAAATTTTTCTGCATTGAGGATGCCTCCACAAGAAAAAAAAAACGTAAATATTTTATATATCACGAACATGTTTGTTATTGAGAAAGGAAGAAACAATTGTATGCTAATAAAAATGTGTTTGTTTTATGAATATATGGAAAATTGTTCCATGAATTAACTAAGGTTTTATATGATATTAAATTAAGACTTCTAGTCGTACATTATTGAGCTATAACTTAAACCTGTGTTAACTATATATATATATATATATATATATATATATATATATATATATATATATATATACACTAGAAAAATCCCTGTTCAGGGACTGTAAAATTAATTTTTTAAACCGAACATTTTACATCACTTTTGTGTCCCCTTATTCAATGTCCTTTAGTCCTCACATCCCATGAGCGATGTTTCTGACAAAAGGGGAAGAATTGCTGTTTTCTGGGTCGGAATCTATAACTATAACTCTTATGGTTGGCTAGTTTTTTTACCTTGAAGTAGTATTGTTTTTAGCTCCTTACATCAAGTGGCTTCATGCCTTGGCTGGAGCGATTTCCATTAAAAAATCTATAGCTATTTGAAAAAGAATAGAGCACTCGGGTAGTCGAATAATTGTGTATATATGTAAGCTTTTATAAATTTCCCTTATAACTGGAGGTGACTTAGAATACAATCAGGATTTAAATCACAGTTCAAATAATTTACCCATTTTTAGCCACACTGAAGAGTCGTGGTACAGTGAAACAGCTGTCGGTGAATGAACTAAAATAAATTTTCCCCGGACCGCTCATGGATTGAGCTCTCTGGTGAGGAAGGTAACTGGTTTGCACTTAGTGTAAATGCATAGATTTTCTTTAAAAAATAGAGCACTCCGGTTGCCTGGTAATTGTGAACATATGCAAGAACTTATAAATCTCTCTTTAACATGGTAGTGGCTGAAAATACAATCTGGTTTCGAATCACAGTTCAAAGCACCTGCCTGTTTTCTTGCCGCACAAAAGAACCGTGATACGGTGAAACAGCTGTCTGTGGAGGATGAGTGTTCTTAGCTATTTCCATGTTTTTGTAAATGAATTAAATGCAATCAAAATCATCCAAGAACTGCAGGCTTGGGGAACTCTCTTCCCACTGACTGTTTTCCTCCAACCTTATAGCCTTGGTCTTTTCAAGACTAAGGCATCTCCTGTCTTTGTATAATTATCTTTTGTTCTTGTTAGCTCCTTACATCAAGTGGCTTCATGCCTTGTTTGGAGCGATTTCCATTAAAAAAAAAAAAAAAAAAAATGAACCCTCATTTATAAAGAAGGAGATAATGCCTTACAGGTTGAACCTCCTATGACCGAGCTGGACCATACTTTATTATAACAAAGATGGATCTGATGGTTCAAGTCAGACCCTAGGTTGTCATAATGATGTCAAAACAAACCTCGGCTGGTGTGACAACTAGTTGATCAGTGCTAGTATTATGAACATATGCCCGGCTCTCAACTACGCTTTGAAAAACAAACAATGCATTGATTTTTTTTTTAAATCAGCATAAACCAGAATGATACAATTTTAATGAAATGTACAGAATTCATTGAAGAAATTATATATTTAACTAGCAGGATGACCCGGCGTTACCTGGGATTGAAAGACGAATCCTATGCTCTTTTCCACCCAGCCCACAACACCTTATTACCCCTTTAAAAAAATGTTCTTTATATTCTATAGTATCCATTTTTGAGGCAAGGTCACAGGCTATACTCAGCATTGATTGTGTGAGAGGGCGTGTAAGTAAATTGACATTAACTGAACAAAACTTTGTAAAATTATAGTCTTTTAAAATGATTGTCAAGAGAGTTTTGTTCATCCCTATATTCTATGAAATTTTTATTTTATTTTTCCAATCTCTTCATTCCATGAATGTATGAACGCTTAGTCTCCCCTGCCATGTATTTCTTTGCGCCCCCACCAATATATCAAACTGCCAGCGTTGTTCCTTGCTGTTATTAATTCCGAGTTGGCATCTGTTTAAATATGTATAATGCGAGATGCAATGTGTCCGCACAAAGGTACATGCTTCAGCAAGGCAGTGACACCTATCGTGATAAAACATTGCCACCTGATGATACAATGATTCAAATCTCTAGAAAAGCATGCACACCTGTTCATGGAATAATATATATGGTGAAGGGAATAATGATTTTCACTTAGCATGCTCTCCCGTAAAAATAATTGAATACTTTTTACTTATGAGTATCGTAAATAAAAAATATATAAACAAATAAATAACATTATCCATGATGCGATAGAATGTTTCTCTCTATCACTAGAATACTTTTGGCTCAGTTGGTAGAGTCAGACGTAAATCACTGAGGCCCTGGTATGTATCTCACTAGACCTAGACGCACTGATGAGTCGGAGAGGCGACGAAACACATTTTTGTGGATAACTATATTTAATATATATATATATATATATATATATATATATATATATATATATATATATATATAATGTATTTTTATGTAATTATTTTTATTGGTGATTGCAGCGTTTGTTGTTGTTTTTTTGCTTACTATTATTTCGATTGTTTCACTCCCTAAGTGATTAAGATGCAGAAAATTGCATTATTAGTCGCCATTCACTTTATAGGACGTATTTTTCGTTAATATATAAATATATATTTATTGATTTTATACTACATGAAAGTAATCCATGGACACGTGTTTCTGGCTCACAGCCGTCATCAGCATGGCTAACTTCGACAAGGATCGCACCGTCGATATTGATGTCTATAGTCCAGCGTCTTTACCATAATATTTTATATATATTTTTTAGTTTTACCTACAGACACAATCTTCAGTGTATTTATTAAAACTGTGTTCTGTGGCTATGGTAGTCAAATGACATCCCGTAGCTGCAATCAGTCCTCCGTGCTAGTTCTAGACTATCTGGCCTTGTCATGCACAAGTTGTCGTAGGCAATGAAGTTTTTTTGCTGTACGTAGTGGTCCTAGTCCCGCCTGCTTGATGTCAGCACGTAGTGTGCCCAGCAGATGTGTGCAGTGCCGTCCTAGTCGCGGTTGGTAGGTTTGCGAGCCAGTAGCGGCAAAGTCTAGTGCAGTCTGTGCGGGAGTGTCAGGGTCCACTCGTAGGACATGGCCTAACATAGACCATCTTTGTTCAGCGACCTTTGTGGAGAGGGTTTTTTCGTTGAACAGCTCGTATAGTGCCTTGTTGCTGATAAGTTTTTTCGGCCAGCAGTGACCTGTGATGGAACGGAGGTGTATGCGATGGCACACATCCAGCTTGTCAAGCATGGACAGGAAGAGATGGCTTAACCAAGTCGAGCGATGCTCCAGCTAGATCTCCTGGGTCAGAAACATATCCATCGCATCAAGTCGGCAGGCTGAAAGACCAAATCTCTCTTGCGATGAGCTGTATAAACGCGACCGTGCAGCCCGAGGGATTGCAAACTTAGATCCTCGCGACCGCCGAGCCTGGAGAGGAGGACTTTGATCAAGACTGACAGACGCCCCCCCTCTTATAGAGGACTAATTAAAGGCCTGTTAAAAATAAATCGGATGATGATAATGATATATATATATATATATATATATATTGATTGATTGAATTCTAATGACTAAGATAAAACGTCCGTCTACAATCAGAATTTTTTTTATTAAACTTTTATTTTATGCAAATGCTTATATTTTTATCGTCTTACGAACGTTTCGCAAAATGTAAACAAAAATACACTCTTTAGTTGTTACACACTGCTCGTCAGAGACCTTGATTTAATTATTAAAATAAGCATACCGGTCCAAAGCAAAAGAGAAGAAAGATGAAAAGTAGCAAGTAAAAATATGCAAAACTCCCGAAGAAGATGAGTATCAGAGAAAAATATTTCCCCCCAAACATCGGACCTATTTTCAAGCCGCCATTTTGGAATCTACCTTCATAGCTTCATTGAGCTTGTAATTTGAGACAATTTGGATGATATAATAAAGGATATATACCATAAGAAATATATATATATATATATATATATATATATATATATATATATATATATCAATGTATGGTTTTTCCTGTCATATCATCTTATTTCAATGTGCATTTTTTATTTATTTCACAAGACATTTTTGGTTATTTCGTTTCATTTGCAGCAGAGTTGGGTTATTTTTTGTTCTTTCTGTTTTTCCTACTTTCCGGCTTCTTTTATTTTATGGTGACTTTTGCTGAAGAAAGCTTTGTATGGCTTCAGCGTTTGTTAGCTTTTATACGCATTTTTATTCCGGGCTTACTTTCATTTGCCCAATTTTTTTTTGTCCCAATTTTTATTACGCCATTGTCTTTCGACACATTTTATTCCTAACCATTTTTTTTTTTTGCTTGTTCATTTTTTGTCCGTTTCCTTCTTTCGTTTTATTTCGATTCAGTAAATAAGGAAGAAAAGGACAGAAAAAAAAAACAGTATAAAAGGTGTACGTAGAGAAATATACATGCCAAGCAAAGAAACCAGAGACTATGATTGGTTGAGCCAGATCACGAGTACGAGAGAGAGGGCACTTTTGAAATAGTTAGAGTTAAGTAATCCAGTTGATATTCAGCAATAGCAGTTTCTGTTCTCATGGCTATCATTGTAGAAAAATAATAATGGAAAGTTCCTAGTAACTTAACCATCTGTGAATATTCAGAGTATACAAAAAAATGCCATCCATGGAATCGTTAATAGAATTGAGAGTCCTTTCTAACATCCAACCATATTTGGTCCAAATAAACTTCAGTTAATGTCTGACTTGTCCACTAAGTTGCAGTCATGAATGTCCAACATATTTTTTGGCTAAGATCAAAGTGTAGTATCTGTTCCGATGGATACTGCACCCCATAGACTGGTATTGTCTTGGCCTTCGGGGCTTGATTTACGCCGGTCTATGGGTCTGTCCTGAGCAGTTCTAGGAGGTCCACCCTCCCAGGCTTCGCCTCCCCTCTTTGGGGAGGAGTAAGTTTATTGCTTACTGCCTGAGGCGCTCCTACCGGGGAATGCCGACGGGGCTGCCCAGGCAATTTTTAAACCCCACTTTCCCGACCCGACCTTGGGTCGCATCTTGCTTGTGGGAGTAAGATAAAAACTGGCCTTGTGCCTAACCCATGGAGAGGAGTAAATCAAAACTCTGACACACTCCTCTTGTGGAACTGCCCTGGATTTTGTCTATGGTGGGCTTCTTCCTTTAAGGAATAGTCTGTAGATTTTTGATAGACGTTATCTTTGAGATTACGTCGCATATAAAAATGTGTGGAGATAAAGTCCGGTAAGTGTGAAGCCCACTCAGGGGCATATCTACTTATAAGACGATCACCAAAGTGACCCTGCATATTATTGAATGACGATAAAACCAACACTATTAGATTTTCGTAACTGAAACTTGGTAGACAAGTCAAACATAGACGGAAGTTTATTTGTACTTAATATGGTTGCATTTCAGAAAGGATTATGAATTTTATTAACGATTCCATGAGGGGCAATTTTGGGCGGGTCACCCAAGTGGTCTTGTAGATGACGAACACAGGATGTAAGTTGTCAAGAGTGCAAGAGGTCAAATTTGATGCCTGGAAATAGAAGAGACGAAAACAAAAGTATTCATTAGTATGTTAGGAGCAAAGATATATATTTTATAGAGGCAGACTGCACGCATGTGTAAAAATGTAGATCTTAAAAATAGCTTGTAGCAAATTATGTCTATATCTCTCTGCTTGAACAATGTATATGAAATAAATAAAGAAAGAACTATATATTTTGAGTAGAAACTTATTTAAAATAAATAATAATTACGAAATTAAATCCGCCATAATGCATTTCGGTTTAATCGTAAACAAACCAGCCATTTTGATATTTTGTTAATAGTTGAAGAAAAGAATGAATTACTTAATGGCAGTTCTGAATTTGAAATGAATTTGAAAGCATAGACGGATAAACAGTTTTTTTAATTGGCTTCAAAATTCTTAGCAAATGTTTATGTATTAAAGATTGAATGTTTTGGAAGCTATTTAAATCCAATAATATTATGAATAGCGATAAAAGCAACATCGGCTCAACAAAATTAGTTATAATTTTATAACAATTTGATTCAATTAATAATTTAATAACCAAACGATGCCGTGATAATTAAATTTAACTTTCGAAATCTTATTTTAAAAAAAGCATAGTTTAAAAATGAGAGAAAAAAGTGAAACAAAATTGAAGTTAAAGATTGAGAACTGCTGCCACATCTGGGGAGGTGCCGCTTAGAGCACTCTTTTTTTGCTTTTTTGCTTTGGCAGAATCTAGAATCGACTTCCAAATCTAACGAAGGGTGATCTCTTATGTTTTCTACGACCCCTTTCTTGCAGAAGATACGTTGCTAGTCTCTCTCTACACTATCATTATTTCCATGGAAGAGGCTCGACTGAGCCCAAATCTCGGGTTCTTCCTTGAGAGATCATTCTTGGATTCTAACCGTCCCTTTAAGTGCAATTGTTTAGAGCTTTCTTGTACTTGGTTCAGGGGTATATTTGCCAGGTAGTTTTTAAAGTTCTTTTTCAGGAGCCTAGTGACCCCTATGCTTACTGGAATTTTTTTTTATGGAAGTCGCTTCAGACAGGGCATGAAGCCAACTTGGTGTAAGGTGTTAACAAAAAAAAATATTACTTCAAGGTCAAAAACTAGACAACGATAACTGTTAGATAGATTCCGACCCAGAAAACAGCAATTCTTCCCCCTTTGTCAGAAACATTGCTCATGTTATTTAGTTCTTTTATCCCTCCCAGATCTCTTTAAGCCGTCCTCATCAAGAACACTGCTTAGTTTATCAGACAAAATGTGCTGCCTGTCTAAAAAGTATCCGACTATTATTTTTTCCTACGAAATAGAAACGATAGGGCAGCGCCATTCTACACAGTGAAGGAAGACACCTTCATGCGAATGTGTGAATCTTATCACCGCTTTCCTGTGCGTTAGTCGCTGCCTGTTGGCTGCTAAGTGAAGTGCTACACAACGTGTTCGTCGGATTATAGATTCTCTAAAGATGACTGAACGTGTTGAGTAAAGGTACTGCATCAAATTTTGTCAAAAATTTGGTGATTCTCAAAGCAAAACAATTCGTATGATTCAGCAGGTGTTTGGAGAAGATGCTACTACCGGCCAAGTAGATATTTGTTGCGACCTCTTTTCTTTCTCAGTTTGCTCAACCCTTCTTCATCTCTGAGACCACGCGTGATTTGACTCCCTATAAAAGAGACACAAGTCACACACTCTCTTTTTCTCTTCCGATTTTCGGCCAGCAGGCACTGAGGAAATCTCTTTTAATTTCTACCATGAATAACGAACTATTCTTTCAAGCGCACACACACATTACAATTGCCACACAAATATATCAAACACGCTTGTATATACGCATTCGTACAAACATGAACTTAAACAAACCGAACATTTCACTAGTACACGTTCGTATAAACGGAACGTTTCACTCCTTAAAAATGAACTCAACCATTCTCTGTAACTGATAGCTCTGCAAAATGTATTAGCTAAATAAATTGTTTTGTTTAATATATATGTATTACTCTAATTGTTGATTTTACTAAATACTATTCTTGTGTGTAGCTTTATTATTCTTTCGCTTTATTTCCAATTAATAATAATATTTTTCTTTCTGCCCTTTGTTTGTTTTAATCTGTTAATTTTAGCCACACGTGGTCGTGCCACTTCGAACAGTGGGAATGACATGCCGCTATAAAAGCATCTCTCCCACAACCATTGGTCAGGGCACCCCTCATGGGTTTAACCCTTTGTTCGAACCAACCCCCGGCCATAGATGCGATGAGTGTGACACAAATTAAGGAGTGGTTCAACCGATTAAAAAATGGCCGCACATCAGCGGAGAGTGACCAGCGTTCTGGCAGGCCCCAAACTGCTCGGGGTGCAGCTGCTGTTGAGAGGATGCGAAATTTGGTGATGGAAAATCGTCGTTCAACCGTGCAGGAGATTGCCCAAGAGGTCAGAGTGAGTAAAGATTTCGTAGATGCAATTTTGCATGAAGATTTAGACATGCATACATTGCACAGAGTAGCTGCGAAATTTGTGCCAAGTTGTTGTCGCAGGAACAAAAGGACCTCCGTTTTCAAGTTGCATAGGGCCTTCTGGAAACCGCCAACACTAATCCTGTGGTTCTGAATGCTGTGATAACTGGTGATGAGTTAGGGGTGTGTGAGTACAACCCAGAAACAAAAATACAGTCATCATAATGGAAGCATCCCGAGTCTCCAAGGCCAAAAAATGTGCGACAGATGCAAAGCAAAATCAAGGTGATGCTGACTGTCTTCTTTGATATCCGTGGGATTGTGCATCACGAAGACGCACCGAAAAAACAAACAGTGACAAAGAAGTACTATCAAGATGTTCTCCGGCGTCTCGCTGATGCAGTTCGGCGCACAAGACCAGTTGATCCAACATTTCTTGGCCAAACATGGAATTCCAGTCGTTTGCCAACCTCTCTACTCTCAAGACATGGCTCCTTGAGACTTTTGGTTGTTTCAAAAATCGAAGACGCCACTGAAAGGTTCCCGTTTTGAGACTAGAGAAGAGATAATGCGGAATGTGACGGCAAAGATGAACACCATTCCAAAAGAAGACTTCCAGAGGTGTTTCCGGCAGTGGATGGATCGGTGGGCTAAGTGTGTGCAAGCACAAAGGGGCCTACTTTGAAAGGGATTAGGGTCATGTATTTGAAATATTTTTTCTGGCCTAAGGTCGGATACTTTTCAGACAGGCCTCGTACACAGTCAAAACATACCGATAGACTGTGGTTGCGTTGCCCCCCCCCCCCCACACACACACACTAGAAAACATTATTATCACAGCATTACAAGTAATGAAGGAGCTGTTTGAAAAAGTGAAAATAGACATTTGTTATCCTACCTTACAGAAATATATCTATGCCAGTAAATATAATGAGTAAAACATGCCAACCACACAAACAAACCCCCAAACCTATGCGTATATAATAGCGGAACACCTACATCATAAAATATGTACTTAATGCAAACCTTTAACAGGTATAAAATGACCATAAACAGTTTTTTTAAACTTTTACTGAGATGTATGGGTCTACTGTGATTAGAGGCCAGATTTATAGGAGACATCCTCAGTGGGGAGTTTTGCATCAAGATAGTTGTTCAAATCATATTTAAATTGTTGCATGTTAGTACAGTCGGGGAGACAGGGGTAAGATAGAGAATTCCAAAGGCAAGCAATCCGAGGAAAGAAGATATCAGAATAGAAAGTTTTCTAGCATCTGGAGACCTCTACAGTGAAGGGGTGGGAGTTTGCTGCTAGTTGGGTTTTTCGGTGGTATTTACATTGAGGGAGTACAAGTGCAGTAAGTTCATCGGAGCACATTCCATGGAAGTACTGTTAAAACAAGCACAGGGATGCAACATTGCGGCGATGGCACAGGGCCGAGAGCTTGATAGACAGTACGGGACCTATTAGGTTAAAGGCTCTTTTTTTGCACCGTGTCCAAGAGGTAGAGACTAGTGGTTGGTGCACCAGCTCAGATGTGACAACAATACTCCATGCATGAGTGAACGGTGGCTTTATAAAGATATAGGATACTGGCAGATGTGAGATGTTTTATAGCCTGGTAAAGGGGGACCACCTTATTTGCAGCAGGTTGGTATGACGTTAAACCAAATGTATGAATGAATCAATCTTTTCTCCTCATTCTCTCTCTCTCTCTCTGTCTTTCTTACTCACTCTTTCTTTCAACCACACTTCCTACTTTTGTTACAGCCATTTCAAAACGGCATCTTTGAAACCAGCATCACATCCGTATTATTTCTCTTTATCTTTTGTCTTTTAATATTTTTGGCCGCTAGTCATCATAACCGAGACATTCAGTTGTTTTTTTTTGTTCTCGATACCATTTCTTAACTCGCAATGGCTTACTCTTCATTCCATATGATTGGTAGATATATCTTTACAATCAACTTGCCGCCAATATCTTCACCATCTTTTTTTTCCAAGTAACTTTTCGTTTTCGCATTGTCTTTGATTTCATTTCTGTAGTCAAGCTTTTTTTTGCTTCCTGTGACATTTTTCATCTGCCCACTCTTCATTCTTGCTAACTCTGTTAGATCTCTTTCACCACTCCTCCTCTTGCTCTCTCTTTCGTTCTCTTTCTCTTCACTCACTCTCTCTCTCTCGCTCTCTCTTTCCTTATATATATATGTGTGTGTGTGTGTGTGTGTGTGTGTGTGTGTGTGTGTGTGTGTGTGTGTGAGGGCATTGTGTTCTCTAGTATGAGGAACGCATTATTCTTGTTACTTTGAATCGAGTTCTTTGGAATCATAATAGATAAAAAGCAAAACATTATTTTTCTTACTTTCGTGGGGTATTGAGTATGACTTAACACACTGGCAGTCAGGTTTCGAATCTTACTTTGAGACGCTCACAAGAACTAGCCACACTGACTTAATTAAACTCAATAGATATTTATTTTTAATTCCAGATCAGGTATAGATAAACAATAGAATGCAGATTCCAACGACTATACTTTTATTTATCAGTGAAGAGGTTCGTTTTTTACAGTAGTTTAATCATCTATCCAAACCAACAAGGTATAAAAGCATATCTTGAATTTTCCATAAGGATGATTCATCAGAAAAAACGACCAGAACAGAATCCAAAAACACCCCAAAGAAAAAATGTTTACAAATGTAAGTTCTTTATAGTTTCGTAATCTCTTTATTATAACCCTGAAATGCTTTTTTTTTTTTTATATTGGTTTGAAAAAAATGTTATCAAGTGAAAAACGTTTCATAGGGGTAATAATAAAGTAGTATAAATGATTTTGAAAAAAAAGATTTGAACAAAAATAAATGCAAATGTGCAACAAATGGCATAAAATTTTACATGTATAACAAAACACTACAATATATGCATCTGAATAATCATAATAAACTAGAGAATTATAACATAATGTTTACTTACCATTATAATGACCGGATTAAAAAGTTTGGGCTCTTGAATTAGGCAGATGATACACTGATAACACTCGCCCGTGACATCGATTACCTATTTAGTGGGTGTGCTGATGCAACATCATACTAATACCTACTCACAATTGCCAACAGACTTGTTGCAGATGTGAAACAAGTTGCAGTTTGACATATTTTCGTTGAATATTATATTAAATAGGAATTTTGTTAGAATGTGTCATATTTGACACAAAATGCATTTAAGGGTAACTTTTTTATATTTGCTTCTCATTTTCTTTCTTTATTTATTTATTTATTTAATTAATTATTTATTCCCTCCTTCTTTATTTTTGTCATGTTTTTTTTTCTTTCTTTTTTCTTACTGTATTTCTTTCTTTTCACCCTTCTTTCTTTCCTTCTTTTTCTTTTTTTCTTTATCACTTTCTTTCTTTTTCCCAATTTTCTTTCTCTATTTAGTATAACTCTATACATGCTTCGTTCTTTCCTTCTTTCTTTCCTACTTTCCTTCGTTTCTCATTTTCTTTTTTCATTTTTCTTTCTTTTCTTTCTTTCCGTCCATATTTCTTTCTTCATTTTCTTCTTTCTGTTTACTATTTTACTCCCCCGTTACGTGTATCTTTTATAACTCTTTATTCCTTTCTCTATTTCTTTCATTTCTTTTTTTTCTTTTATTCCTTTTCTTTTTTCCTATCTTCTTTATTACAACTCTGTGTACATGTTTCTCCCCTTCTTTCGTTTTTTTTATTTCTTCGATTCTTTCCTTTTTTCTTTCTGTCTTTCTTCCCTTCTTTCTTTCATTCCAATCTTCTTTTTTTCTTTTAATCCTTTTCTTTTTTCCTATCTTCTTTATTACAACTCTGTGTACATGTTTCTCCCCTTCTTTCGTTTTTTTTTATTTCTTCGATTCTTTCCTTTTTTCTTTCTGTCTTTCTTCCCTTCTTTCTTTCATTCCAATCTTCTTTTTTCTTTCATACTTTCTTTCTTTTTGCCACATTTTCCATTTCTATTTATTATAACTCTTTCTTTCTTTCTTAACCATCATATTTTATTTCCTTCTTTTCTTTCCTTCCATCTTTCTTTCTACTTTGTTTTCTTCTTTCCGTTTCACTATTTTACTCCTCTCTTTCTTATTTTTATCCTGGTGCTACCAGATCAGGCTGTCTGAAGATACTGGCTTCCTGACTAAAAATGCACCAAACATTGATGTTATTATTTTTTTCCTTTCCTTTTATAAAACTCAATCATGTTCTGCAAAGCTAAAAACAAAAACAACATTTTTCTACTGCAAAACAACCGAACACCATAAATAAATATTTGAAGATATAAAGAACCTGAAGCATAAAAATTGTCACCAAAATGGCCGTATTCGGCCTTAAATAACCCAGAAGGGTTTATATGTCGTAAAACAAAACAATCAAACAACCCTATGGTTTGTATTATGACACACGTGACAGAAAACTATGTGTGTATAGTCATCATTTGAAAATGAAAACAAGATGACCACTCCTTCGATAAGGGGAGATTATTACAAAAAAAAACAACAAAAAAAACACCATGAATAAATATTTGAAAATAAAAAGAAGTTGAAGCATAAAATTTGTTACCAAAATGACCGGATTCGGCATTAAATAACCCGAAAAGGGTTGATATGCTGTAAAACAAAACAACCAAACCAAACCAAACCTTATCTTAATTATGACTTTTTATACATGTTTCTCTCGTTTTCATTTTTGTTTGTTTTTTTGTTTGTTTCTTTCTTTCTTTATTCATGTCCCTTTTCCGTTCTTTTCTTCTTTCTTTCAACCTTTTTGTTTTTATTTATTTATTTATTCGTGGCCTCTTTCTTTCTTTCCTTTCTTTCTTTTTTGGTTTACCTTATTTCTTTGCTTCTTTTTTCTTTCTTTCCTTTTTTCTTTTTTGTTTTACCTTATTTCTTTGCTTCTTTTTTCTTTCTTTCCTTTCTTTCTTTTTTGTTTTACCTTATTTCTTTGCTTCTTTTTTTCTTTCTTTCCCTTCTTTCTTTTTTGTTTTATCTTATTTCTTTGCTTCTTTTTTCTTTCTTTCCTTTCTTTCTTTTTTGTTTTACCTTATTTCTTTGCTTCTTTTTTCCTTCCCTTCTTTCTTTTTTGTTTTACCTTATTTCTTTGCTTCTTTTTTCTTTCTTTCCCTTCTTTCTTTTTTGTTTTACCTTATTTCTTTGCTTCTTTTTTCTTTCTTTCCCTTCTTTCTTTTTTGTTTTACCTTATTTCTTTGCTTCTTTTTTCTTTCTTTCCCTTCTTTCTTTTTTGTTTTATCTCATTTCTTTGCTTCTTTTTTCTTTCTTTCCTTTCTTTCTTTTTTGTTTTACCTTATTTCTTTGCTTCTTTTTTCTTTCTTTCCCTTCTTTCTTTTTTGTTTTACCTTATTTCTTTGCTTCTTTTTTCTTTCTTTCCCTTCTTTCTTTTTTGTTTTACCTCATTTCTTTGCTTCTTTTTTCTTTCTTTCCTTTCTTTCTTTTTTGTTTTACCTTATTTCTTTGCTTCTTTTTTCTTTCTTTCCCTTCTTTCTTTTTTGTTTTACCTTATTTCTTTGCTTCTTTTTTCTTTCTTTCCCTTCTTTCTTTTTTGTTTTACCTTATTTCTTTGCTTCTTTTTTCTTTCTTTCCTTTCTTTCTTTTTTGTTTTACCTTATTTCTTTGCTTCTTTTTTCTTTCTTTCTCTTCTTTCTTTTTTGTTTTACCTTATTTCTTTGCTTCTTTTTTCTTTCTTTCCCTTCTTTCTTTTTTGTTTTACCTCATTTCTTTGCTTCTTTTTTCTTTCTTTCCCTTCTTTCTTTTTTGTTTTACCTTATTTCTTTGCTTCTTTTTTCTTTCTTTCCTTTCTTTCTTTTTTGTTTTACCTTATTTCTTTGCTTCTTTTTTCTTTCTTTCCTTTCTTTCTTTTTTGTTTTACCTTATTTCTTTGCTTCTTTTTTCTTTCTTTCCCTTCTTTCTTTTTTGTTTTACCTTATTTCTTTGCTTCTTTTTTCTTTCTTTCCCTTCTTTCTTTTTTGTTTTACCTTATTTCTTTGCTTCTTTTTTCTTTCTTTCCCTTCTTTCTTTTTTGTTTTACCTTATTTCTTTGCTTCTTTTTTCTTTCTTTCCCTTCTTTCTTTGTTGTTTTATCTTATTTCTTTGCTTCTTTTTTCTTTCTTTCCCTTCTTTCTTTGTTGTTTTATCTTATTTCTTTGCTTCTTTTTTCTTTCTTTCCCTTCTTTCTTTTTTGTTTTATCTTATTTCTTTGCTTCTTTTTTCTTTCTTTCCTTTCTTTCTTTTTTTCTTTCTTTCTTTCCAACCTTATTTATTTCCTTCATTTTTCCTCCCCCTCATTTTCCTTTTCTATTTATTATAACTCTTTATACACTCCTCTTTTTTAATTCCTTTCTTTCTTCTTTTTTCTTCTTTGCTTTTCTCTATTGTAAACCTCTCTTCCTTATCTTGATTATAACTTTTTTATGCATGTTTCTCTCTTTTCATTTTTTCTTTGTCTATTTTCTCCCTTTTTATTTCTTTCATTATTTCTTTCTTTATTCCAGGCCATTTTCTGTTCTTTCTTTCTTTTTTATTCTTTCTTTCCTAATTTCTTTCTTTTCTTCCATTCTCCTATTCTATTTATTATAACTCTTTATACATGTTTTTTTTTCATTCTCCCTTTCTTCCCTTTTTTCTTTCTTTATTCGTGGCCTTCTTTCTGTCTTTTCACCCTAGTTTATTTCCTTCCTTTTTCCTTCCTTTTTCCTCCCCTCATTCTCCTTTTCTATTTATCATAACTCTTTCATGCTTATTTGTTTCGTTTTTCCTTCTTTCTTTCTAGCTTTCTTTCCTACTTTCTTTCCCCCATTATATTTTTTATGTTCATTATAATTATTTATTTTTCCTTCCACCCACTTTCATGCATTCATTCATTCATTCTTTCTTTCTTTCCTTCAACCATTACCTTCTCTCTTCTATTCAAACACAAAACCAAAACTCTCTCTATCTCCATCTTCTACTTTCAACTAAATACCTTTCTTATTGCATTTCGTTCATTTTCTTATTCTTGTTCGACAGCCTAACTTTCTTCCAGGGAACTAACTTGACTCTTGCAATCTTTCATGGCCAAGTCTCCAAGTTCTTTGAGTACAGCAGAAAATCAATAAAAACCGAAATGTCTGCGACTCCAGTACGGAAGATAGACAAACGCAAAAGATTCTTCTTGCTTCCCCAGCCCCAATTTCTGCCAATCGTTCTTGACTTTTGCTTTCGAGGGTTCGGCTTATTTCATTACAATCCAACAAAACTGCTTATCCTTGCTCGTTGCTCGCTGTGTTATCCTCAGCAAAATAAACCTCGACTACCATCCAGTTTTCTTTTTACTCAGCTCTCATTGGAAGCGGGGAGGGGTAACAAGTTCGGCATAAGGTCAGTTCAACAAGGGCTTCCAAGCACTTTGTGATGACTATGATGAGCCTAAAAATGAACTCACCCTCTTGGCACTTCGCCACCTACAAAAACACTCAAACATAAAAACTCCTTAATTTTATCATTGTTTCTCCACCTCCCGATTTTTTTTTTCGTACGTTCCTGAATTTCCTCGGTCAGTGAAGGAGAAATTCTTTTGGGGTGCGATCAATATGTCTCAATCAAGAGGGATTAAACGAAAACAGAAGAGAAAAAAATATGCTTATACTTTTGACAAGGGTGTATATCACCGAAAGTACTCAAGTTTTTAAAGAAATAAATAATTTATTTTAAAAACATAAATAAATGCGTTGTCAAGGTTTTCAAAATATTTTTTCAAAATATTCTGCTTATTATTGCTATTTTATCAACGCTACCAAGTGTGACTTTTCATTCTCTCTCTCTCTCTCTCTCTCTCTAAACTCAATCTCTAATAACTTCTTATATCAATTTTCGTGGAGGAAGATTGGAAGGCTTTGTAGTCTGTCTCTCTGCTTGTTTGCCCTTTGGCCCTATCAGCTTTTGGTTCTCCGACGTTTTGTTTTTTGTTTTTTAAGTCTTTTTCTGTATAACGTGTCGATGCAGGTGCTGAGGAAGAGACTTTTGGACACTCTTTAAAAATTATTTTTAAAATTATAAATAAAATAAAGTATTTCCAAAATGTTTTGGAAACGATTGTACGCTAAGATTGACTTGTTGTTGGAACTCTAGGAACGCAAAATATAATGACTTGATCCCTTATATATATATATATATATATATATATATATATATATATATATATATATATATATTAAAGTCTCCTGTTTTTGTTTCACTGTTAGATACTTAACCCCCCATTTTTTATTGTTTTATTTTTATTTTATTTACTTATATATTTTTTTTTATCTATCTATGAATTTTCCAACGAATGTTAAGTCTGTGATATCTTGGATTTAGTTAGTTTCTCTGGGAATTTAAACTGCATTTTACCTTTTTTTTTTTTTTTTTGTTAAAATGACTTAAAGCTTCTTTAGACTATATATATTGATGAAAAGGCTCAATCATGAAAAACACCTCTCCAGAACCGGCATTTCTGGATTTCATTGGCAAGGAGAACTCTAGGACAACTGGAAACAAATAATGCCGGGATAGGCGGAAAGCCATCCTACAAACATCAGGAAATTGGGTAGCGATAAACTCCTTTAAAAACCACGTGGATAAATATTGCGTATTTCGACTTATTAGTCCATTTTTCCTTATGCAGATTGCCCCACAAAAAACAGGAAATTTAGATGTAGCTAAGGATATGCATCCACATGCTCGACGACATAAACAAAACAAGAAAAGGGATTAAAAGACACGGCAACAAAATGGGAAAAAGACCCATACATCCAAGTATAAAATAACCTCCAAACAGTTTGATATGCCATAAAACAGATAAAATCAACCATATTAGGATCGTTATTAATATTCTCATAATATCGCGCCTTCTTCTTCTTCTACCGATTGTTATTATTTGTTCCTTTCTCTATATATTTATTTACTCCTCTGCAGGAGTTAGGCACAAGGCCAGTTTTATCTTACTCCCACAAGTAAGATGTGACCACAGCTTGGGTCGAGTAAGTGGGGTTAAAAGCCAGCGCTCGAGAGGTGAGCACTCTGGCCATTTAAAAATTGCCTGGGCAGCCCCGTCGGCATTCCCCGGTAGGGGCGCCTCAAGCAGTAAGCAATAAACTTACTCCTCCCCAAAGAGGGGAGGCGAAGCCTGGGAGGGTGGACCTCCTAGAACTGCACAGGACAGGGTGCAGTATCCATCGGAACAGATACTACACTTACTTCCTAGCGTGTGAATTCTTATATTTATATTTACTGTTTACAACACATTATATTCGTCTTAAGTGCAATACTGCATACAATACACAATGCTTGAAGCAAACTATAACAGTCACTGAAAACCACCCATACATACCACAAATTTATGGCATAAACAACTGTGGAAACTCAGATCATGTTTGTATCGAGTACATTGAACAATCGAAGATGAAATAGATTTGTCATCCGCACATCTTTATCTCTCTTCCTTCATGTATCTTTATAATTGCTCTATCTCGTATATTGAGCTTAAATCATTTCACTATAGGTTCAATTCTCTAAAAGTATACTTTTAGTCTCATATTATATATATATATATATATATATATATATATATATAATGTTAGTTGTATATATATATATATATATATATATATATATATATATATATATATATATATATATATATATAATGGTACTTGTATACATATATATATATATATATATATATATATATATATATATTAATACTTCATGTATCCACATAAAATCTTATAAGGAGATATAATTTTTTATGTATCAGTTTTCAGTATTTACTTCAACAGTGCTCGATACGTAAGTAGAGCTAGGTAGTAAGCAATGAAAATATATATGGCAATCATCAATATGGCTGTGTAGCTTGATTGCCATATATATTTTCATTGCTTACTATATATATATATATACAGTGGCGATTTGTGTTCTGGGTTCGCGCCCACCGACCGTTGAGAATTAGTTCCTAGACTGAAGATTGCGTTAGCATTAAACATCGATGTCTCTAGGTATATTTTAAATATTTAATATTTATAATAAAAATATTATTGTTTATCAGCCCCCTCCCACGGAGGCTGGGCACTTTTCGAGGAGCTTTAATAACAAGCAGTACAAATAGCTATATGCATGGTCCGACGTTTCGTAGATCACTCTTATCTACTTGGTGAATAGTAGTAATTCTGCTATTTACAGTTAAAATTCCTCTTTATTTACTAACTGGTTTCCGATGGCCTGCGGGTAAGATCTCCGACTGCGAATCAGTGGCGATTTGTGTTCGGGGTTCGCGCCCACCGACCGTTAAGAATTAGTTCCTAGACTGAAGATTGCGTTAGCATGAAACATCGATGTCTCTAGGTATATTTTAAATATTTAATATTTATAATAAAAATATTATTGTATATATATATATATATATATAATCTTTTTTATATAATTTAATCACACAAAATACATATCTCATCAAGTAAACCTTCTCTTACTTAGTTTCTCTCTCATACACACACACACTGTATGCTGTTAGACTTTCTGCTCTTATACTATATGTCGTCTATGACTCTCACTTCCGTCTCTCGCTCCTTCTCTCTCTCTTTCTCCTTCCCTCTCTCTCTCTCTCTCTTTCTGTGTTTATTAACAGTTGAATGTTATAATGAAAGGAAAGAATTAAAAGATTGTAACAATACATTATAAACAGAAGGTAATATCATCAGTGGTAGTAATACTATTTAACTCGTAGTTGTAGAGAGGGGGGAAGATAATAAAAGAAAGAGAGAACGAGATGGGGTTTAGAGATAGATATATAATGAGCAGCAAGGAATTAATTTTAGATTTGTTTTCTTATGTATTTTTAATTTAACTGGCTTTGCAAACTCACTTTTCCCTTATTCAAACCATCTAACCCAAGCTCTATGGGTGACTCAATGGGTCACATGTTTTTTTACGTGACCCAACGGGTCACATGTTTTTTTACGTGACCCAACGGGTCACATTTTTTCTCTCTCAGTCTGAATTCCCTGCATGTATGAATATAAGATATACAGTGAATATGTACATATATCAGACAGAGATTTATGCGTGTGTATGTGTTTATAACTATGTGTATGCGTATGTATCAGTTGCAACTATCAGTGTGTTTACTCATCCTATTGACTCCTCACGCTTTTGATTTCATCGTCCATTGCCATTTCGTGCAAGGATTCGGCTCACCAAGGAAGAAGATGTCTATAAAAATCCGCCATAAAATTCCATCCCTGCTGTAAAATGCAATGTCGCTGCTCTCGGTGGTCTCTAGACGCAGATCAGGCAAAGGTAAGAATGAAAAATAATCCCGGGGCAGATGAATAAAACTATGAAAAACGATGATAAAGTATGTAGACGATGATATTGCTGTGAGGGAGGCTCTCATGAACCAGCCTCGTTCTGATTCTTTATGCAATCAGCTTTTCTTTTTTTTTTTATTGGTCCTTATTTTTGTTTCCTTCATTTTTCATTCCTTTTGTCTTCCATTTTTCTTTTATTATTTCTTTCAAATTTCCTTCTTTTTTTTCTTTCAATTTTCCTTTCATTTTTCTTTCATTTTCCCTTCCGTTTTTTCTTTCAATTTTCCTTCCTTTTTTCTTTTATTTTTTTTCATTTTCCCTTCCATTTTTTTTCCATTTTTATTTTCATTTTTTTTTCATTTTTTCATTTTCCTTTATTACAAGAAAAAGAAGGAAGGATGGAAAATATGGTTCCATTAAGAATAAAAATGAGAAAGAAAAAGAATGGTCTTAATTACTTTTTTGTTCTCGTTTATCACTCAATGTTTTTTTTTCAATTTGCATCGTTTTCCTTCCATGTATATAGGAATCAGTTTCTGATTGGAAATAATAAAAAAAAAGTAAAGTTTGAAATAGCATTTCTGTCGGTCTGTCGCACTTAAATTTGAAATAGTACTTATTTGGTCTGTCATTCTTATGTTTGAAATAGCATTTTTGTTGATGTGTCATGCTTAAGTTTAAAATAACATTTTCTTTCATTCTGTCACTCTAAAGATTTAAAATAGCATTTTGTTTTGTTTATAACACTTAAGTTTGAAATAGCATTTCTGTTGGTCTGCCATACTTAAGTCTAAAATAGCATAAATTTGAAATAGCATTTCTGTTGGTCTGTCATAGATTTAATGAACACATTTTTAGACCACTTCTCCTTCTTTTTCATGCTTTACTTTGTCTACCCCCCCCCCACTATCGACTTCTTGTATTCTTTTTTTTCATTCCTTTTTTCTACTTTCTTCCATATTTTTATCTGATATATTCATCTACGACAGGTCAGTATGTATAACAATTCGTCAAATGTTGTTCTGTTCGTCTGTGGAGATTTCTATCGCTGAAAGAAAGTTCAAATCTCGCTCAAGAGAAAATAGGAATTATACTTGAAGATAAACACTGAAAGTCGAATCGGAGTGACGACTTTTGAAGAAAAGGAACACCAACCGTGTTGAACAATTTTACTTAGGCAAGTAATAAAGAATAATATACAAAAAAGTAAAAGGTAAATATACAGAATAAGGGTTTGCGAATACGTGCATCCGCGGAACTTGAAGAAATGTTCAGGTAACAGATGCACACACTTCAGCTCCAACAGTTGCTGACCCTTTCTGGGGTCTATGTTGCAATGCACTCAACCATTAAACAGGGTGGTTATTTCCTACCCAAAATTAGATCGGCCTGGTTCTCTGTAGGGCTGAAGTATAGTCCTGTGCAGTTCTAGGAGGTCCACCTTCCCAGGCTTTACCTTCTTGCCCTTTGATAAGGGGTTAACTTATTAGCTAATCGTCTGAGGCGCCCCTACCGAGGAATGCCGACGGGGCTGACCAAGCAATTTTTTGTTCGGTCAGAGTGTTCTTCCTCTAAGGCGCTGGCTTCAAATTCTTTGAGTCACATCTTTCCGCCATTGTTCGTTCTTTCAGTCATAAAGGAAAGGTTCTGTTTGCGACAACCTTCTGGGGCTTATGTCGCAATGCACTCAACCATTAATCAACCCAGATAATAGTAGTGAACATCGAAAAAGATGCGGTAGCCTTAAAAGTTTGAGTCTATATGGGCTGCCTTACATGGAGCCTAAGAGATATACCTTTTGGCCAATCAAAGGGACAAGGGAGACAACCACTGATCAATTTATGAGGGTCATATAAATTCCAATATGTCTGACCTCACATCTTGTAAAAACAACTTGGCAAAAAATTTATGAACTTTTCGGTGCTTCTCCAGATTAGGACCCGAGCTAAAATCAACTTAGCGTCATTAGGGTTAGGGTTAAGGGTCAGTGGCAGGGTTAGGGTTAGGGTTACGGTCAGGGTCAGGGTCAGGGTTTACTTGGATCCTAATCTAGAAGAGAACCAACATTTCTTTTTCTTATGCATTAACCTCGAGCTACGACGGTGTCCGCAATGATGGATTTTTGTTCCCACTTGACACGATCATAGGCTTGGTCTGGGTGAAGGCCGGTTTCACAGAGATCTTTGTGCAGTGTGTCTGCCTACCCCAGGGGTGGGCAAACTTTTCAGAGCAAGGGCCACATTAAAAAAATTTTTTTTACTGGGCTGCATAGTATATTTTCCAATATAAATGATATCTGAAATAACCGAAATATATGGATTGCAAAGCGAAAATGCAATCATTTTTCATTTACTAGCATTTTGAAGGGCCGCATGAATTACATTGCCGGGCCATAATTTGCCCACCCCTGGCCTACCCCCTGGTCGTTTTCCAACAACTTTATTTGCAAAGGTGAGTTTCACGGCGGTGTTGTCGTTGGCCCTCAGCAAATGTCCAAACCATCTGAGCCACCATTCCCTTATCTTGCCCTCAATCGGTGCAATGCAGTAGCACTTTCGGATATCTTTGTTGCAGATGTGGTTGTGCAGTGTAATTCAGTGTAACTTGATCACATGGAGTATCTTAAGCATATAAGCTTTTTTTGTTATATCGTTCACGTCATGAGAGCCAAGAGTGGAGGTGTTCACTTGACCCTTTTCTCGGACAGCTTGCATATTCTTAGAAAATTAGACAGCGATAATTGTAAAATAACACTAGATTTTATTTAACCCGGATTTGATCTGCATTAATGGAAAACGAGGGATCTTGATGTCTGCTACATAATGTTCGTTTACTAAAATACTGGCAGTAACTGAATTTAACTTGAACCTTAAAATTTCTACTGCGTTAAGCTAACCAATAAAATGTCTACTTTTCATATAGGGGTTCTAGCTAACCTTCAGGTTATTACCATCCTGTTAAATATTGATGTTGATATGTTCGCTAGTAGATATGTTGATTAGTACATATTAGCGATTATGCAGGATGTGCCGTAGACGAAAAGGTCAGTAGAGTTAAAACGTTTGCTAGGATCGTGGGAAAAGGAAGTCGGTGATATTTAGGCTGATATGACGTCAGATTACAGAGAACGTGGTGGTAGAAGTATGGGCAGTTTGGAAGAAGTGACTGAACTGATAATATACGTTTAAAAATGGTCTAAGGAAGCGGTCATAAGCTAGAATCGTATTAAAAGGAAGTCGATAGTGAAAATCCAAGAGTCAACGATTTTTGTCGTCCTTGTAACTGCTGGCTGCTGCTGCTTTTTTTGGTGGTGTTGTTATTAAACGAAGACTATGCCACATGATTTTCTGGTTTGCACGAAGACCTCTTGGTTGACTGTAACTATACATTATAGTTGTAAGATTTCCAGTGCAGCAAGGTCCAGTGGTTGCATACGAAGTCGGGGAAGGTTTGACCCAGAACGCACAAAGGAATGTACGTTGTACATGCGTAAAAGCAACATTTTTATCCTCACTCTGTGGATTTGCAGTTCCATATCTGGCTCGTCATTGCTTGCCACACAGAGAGCAGAGACGACCAGAGAATGACAAATCCCGATGTTCCCTTCTCCTGTATTTTCACCAGAATCCTGTTCGCTGGGTAGCTCTGACACTACCACAATGCCACCGACCTTAGCACAATGAGGAAGGGTTGGACTGTGGGGGAGGGGCGTACTGAGCTTTATGAACTAATGTCAAAAAACCAATATAAAGAAATTGTATATTTAATAATATATATAACAAATACTGACCCAACGGATCGCGAGTTATTATTAAAATTTTGTTGTTATTTTGATATTGAGCTCTGTATTCTCAAACATTAAAACATTTTATTTCACTCATTTTAGTGATTTCAATCCTTATTTTACATGCTTATTGCCATGTTATTACTTGCTTAAATAAAATTGTTCAATTCATATACACGGTTGTTATTCGTTTTCTTCAAAAGCTGTCGCTCTAATCAAATTTTCAACGCTTATTTTCGAGTACAATTCGTATTTTCTCTCGTGTGAGAATTGAAATTTTTTTCGGAGATAAAAAAAACCTGCAAGTGAAGTAAGAAAGTCATTGAGCATTGTTTGACTTTAGTGCAAGTATTTGCTCTCTGAGTACTTTTGTTTATAATAACTGAAGCCTATCTTTTAATTGATTCTTTTGTCTTTGGTTTCTATGTAATGTTTTGTGACATCCAAACATTTTAAGGTTCATTAATACCAACACATCATAAAAGACTTGTTTATTTTATGCCATATCAACCCTTTTTGGGTCACTTAATGCTGACACAATAAAAGGCGCGTTTTACAGCATTTTTCATTGTTATATAATGATGAACTACAATAAAAGGTTTATCTGGTCTGTTTAACGGCATATCAATCGTTTTTTTTGTTATTATTTAATACATAAAACACAAAATACTCATTGTAAACGATTCATTGTATACGAATAATTGCACACAAGACGATATTTTACCGATGGTTGGGAGGGGACTATGTACAATTCTGTATAAGTATAAGTTGTTCCTTTGGAAATGTATGGAGAAGATTTAAAATTTTACTTGTAGTTGGGTATCCGTGAGCCTTTGTGGAGGTTTGTACTCTCCAAGCATAGCATAGCTGGGGTGTTCTTGGATCGCAGACTGCAACAAACATCTCTCGTCAATGTTGTGTCTGGAGTCCTGTTCTGTTGACACGTTGCAAATTGCTCTGTGGATATTTCGTCTCTCAACTCCTCTTTCTTCTCTCCTTCTGAAAGCTGTATGTAATTCTTTAATCCTGGTGTGTTGACGTCTGATAGTGCTCTGTACTTAAAACTTGTTGCAAGTGATGCAGTCTACTTTGTATACAATGTGTGTGTGCAGTGGTAAACATACAGCTGGCTCACTCAGGATCATCACTGAGACAGCAACTAGCCATATACAAACATAATAACAGCTCAACACCGTGCACCCCAAATAACTACCTAATAAATACTATTGGCATTTGCCACCACACATACACTATAATAAATCTAACACACAAATAACTTCTTAAGATAAATAAATGTAACAATAAAAAATAAGTTTAACAGGAATTATTTCATAAATTAAAATATCTAAATCTAATTTGCTGCAGAGTATCTATGCTAAATATTGCATTAATGCAAAGGAAAACAATATCACCAGCACATAAGATCACTTGAGTTTTAGGGAATTTAAAACAAATACTATTTGATAAGGAGGTCTTACCTCGAAATATATTATAGAACACGATTACACACAGTAAATCACTGTGTAGAAGTAGAGACTAAAACATGTAAGATTTGCTAAAAATAATAATTATAATTATACTACTACTACTACTACTAATAATAATAATAATAATAATAATAATAATAATAATAATAATAATAATGATAATATATAAAAAATAAAACGACAAACAAAAATCACTTTGTTTTTGTTTTTCTTCTCAACACTAACATATTTTCAATTCTTGCACAATGATAGCCTTCTATGACCTCTCTCTTCCTCTCTTTATATATATATATATATATATATATGTATATAATATTAAATTATTTTACCTACGTACGACGTCATTTCGAGCTTATGGCTCTCACCAGTGCAGAGAAAAAATAATCTCAGACAGTCATAGGGTGCGAACTCGGTTCACAGATACACCTTGAATCTGTAAGCGTCCACCTAGTCCCATTAGGCCACGAGAGATTGTTACATAGTAACAGAGAAATTAAGTGATGTTTACACTGAAAGCGGCGAGCATAGACATCTAAACATTCGATAGCACTCAACAACAGAGTCAGAGAATTGTACTGAAGCTTTTAGGTGAATGTGTACTTTTAATCTTTCCGACAGTGCTCAATTTTCAATTTTACTTGGAAGAGGCGTATAACAATATTATATATATATATATATATATATATATATATATATATATATATATATATATATATTACACAAGAGATGGAGAGAAGTTTGAGTAAAAAAACACGACCTCTCCCTGCCTGTGTGTCTGTCTTCTTATCTTGAATGATTACTTGACTGTATTTCTCTCTGCATACTTATATCTTCACGTCAGTCCCAGGGGGGATCGGATTTTACCAAAGTATAGCAATTGGAAGAATGACACTCAGCCTTTACTTAATGATGACAACGACATCGTCAATGTCAAGTGCATAAGGACATACCATCCATGCGTTTTTTTTTTCTGGAGACTTGGACTCAGATACGGGCAGCAAGACGATGGGACGAGCACGAAGGCAAAATAAAAATTAAAAAAACACAAATGAAAATAGATGTCACATGCTGTTGGCCTTGAGGAGATAACTTACAGGAAAATCTTATGTATATATGTCTTCATGATGTTAGGTCTGTTTATATATTTACATATTTGTATGTACAGGATTCACTCCTAAACTAATTAAACGTTCATTTTGAATTTTTTAACACAGCTGCTAGGCGTAAGGGTGTATCATGTTGGTTATACTTGGTTTAATTTAGTTTTATGCAAATGGGGTAATTGGTGGTGGAAGCCCTTCGTGAAAATTCAGTTACCTCAGATTTTTGTGAAATTTAAACAATAGGTGTCGTCGTCGTCGTCGTCGTCATCATCATCATCATCATCGATTTAACACCCATTTTACATGTTTGCATGTGTTGGACGGCTTTAAGAAATTAACTTCCAAACTAACCTATCTCTGACCAGGTCTTTATATTTATGCCTCTTTCTCTCAAGTCCATTATTATAACTCACCGCCATGTTTTATCTTTGCCTTCCCCTGTGAACTGAACCTGCTACCTCAACTATTCTACATCTACTAACCCAAGAACTGTCAGTCACTCTTTCAACATGGCCATACCATCGAAGTCTACTGTTCTGCACACTTCCATATATTGTCCAGATTTAATTTACCTCAGAGGTCATCAGATCTAAGCCCGTCTTTAAGACACATTGCACATTTATCATACTATTCTCATATCATTTCTCTCCGTGAAACACATGTCCTCAACCCTCACTGGTCAGGTTTTACTTCCATACATCATCACACTGCGTACGTATGCCTGATACTCTTCCTTTTGTTGACAGTTATAATGTTCTGCTGGTTAGTAATAGCAGAAGTTACTTGAATTTAATATATCTACTCCAAACTCTGGCAATCACACTGTGCTTTAATATCACCAAGGCAACAAAACTTTTCAACAAATTCGATAGCTTCGTCATTCAGATATACTTTCTTCACATCCGAGTTCTCATCCATCTCCATTGTCTTACACTTCTTGCACACAAATTAGTCATCCTCTCTCAACATACCAGCTCTTCTTGTGTATCCAATGCGCAAAAGTACCACAAAAAATTGAATTGTATTCGGCTCCCTTTCCACAAACTGAGCAGGAGAACATTTGACTTTCTGAAAACTTTCCAACACTTTCCAGCAGATCATAAATTTGGTCTTGGTTACATTCGTTCTCAAATCTTTACTTTTCATAACATTCCCCCAAGCATTTAACTTAACAAGTAGGTCATCGATTGTTTCACAGGCAAGTATTAAATCATCAGCATGCAGCATCTCTTCTGGACAACTCGTACGAAACTCCCTGGACAATGCTTCTAAGACACAAATGAAAAGCAAAAGACTCAGTACAGAACTCTCATGTACTTCTCCTTTAACATTAAAACTGTCACACAATGTGCTGTTAATTCTAACACAACTTTGAGCATTTCTCTACATTGCTGGAACAACCTTCACCAACCATTCATTTACTCCTTGCTTACACAAAACTCACTAGACAGCATTTTTTAGCACTCTGACAAAAGCTTTCTAGATCCACAAAAGCAAAGTACAAGTTTTTTTCTTACCAAGGTACTTCTCTTGCATTTGTGTCTAAACATAGCTTCAAACTTTTTTCTTTGCTGGTCGTGTTCTTTTGACCTACTAACGTAATAGATGAGGGATGTTTTCCACTTTGTTCGTTTCTTTACAAAATAATTCTTTGTTCCTGTGTTTCTTAAAAGTTTGTCCTCAAACCTGTCTGCTAGCAATCCGGGTTCAAACCCCGTGTCCTGCCTCATAACGTTACAATAGTGCCTCCACAAAGCATAAGAAAAGTCATATTAAAAGCGAATACATGAAATTACAAGACTTGTGGTTTGGATATTCGAACGAAGCAAAGAATTAAAAGATGCCATAAATGTAAAAATTTAATCTAAGCATAAAAATACCAAAGAAGAAAAAGATCCATTTCCCTGAAATATATGGTCAAAAGTAAAAAGATAAAGTTTAAAATATCTTTCTTCTATTTCTTCCTTCCTGTGCCTAAAATCAAACGGAATTTCCATGAACAGAGTTTATTTCCAAGAACTTCCCATCCTGTGAAACACATTTCCACAAGATTGCTTCCCTGAGAGATACAACATGGTCATCTTTAAATCTAACGTCAATATAAATTTATTATTTCCAATCCTTGCATCATTATTCACACACTCTGAGTGTTGCTCCTCTCTTGTAAATATCAATCTTGTCCTCCCCTCGAAAGGGTCTCTCCCCTTTCTGGTTGCTAGAAAGCCCACTGGTTTTATTTCCAAATTAAAAAAATACATATAAAAAGTTGGGTATTATTGTATCAGTATACTATATGCTAATTCATCCCCCTCCCCCCATAAATGTGGTTCTACTTTTCTTTTGCGATTACATGTAACGAGCCTGAAGAACTGGGCAGTAATAATGAATATAACAAAAACAAATATTTTAGAATTTAGAGTGGCGATCAGTTTAGCATATAAATTAAAATGATCACCCAATTTCCGACCAGATAGCGTTTTACGGACATGTAATTTGTTCTTTTTAGTTCAATTTCAGCCATTTTCTTAATTTTTTTGAAATCAATTATGGGTGTATGTGCTGAAGACTTTTTTGTAGTTTTGTCTAGTGCCACCTGGACTTAGGGTTAGTGGTTGAGTTAAGAGAAAGTATGACATGATTTATTATTCAATGCCAAGTTTTTCAGGCTATTTTCATGTAAACTTTTATTCCTGTATCATCAACTTTTCAATCAGCCATTTCTTAGAAATCTTGTCATTGTCGGAAATGGCCCTTTGACATTTCTTAAAAATGTCCTTAAAACGTTATCCGATTAGAAACGGCTGAGTCAGAAATTAGTGATCATTTTACGTTAAATTTATATGCAAACCCTCTAAATTCTAAAATAATTGCTTCTTTATTTATATTTTTACCACCAGGCTTTTCAGGGTGTTTACGTGTAATCTCCTAAAAAAGTATAATCTTATTTTTATTTTTGTATGAATTAGCTTACCGTGTATATGTACAAACTCACTGAAAGTTATTTAGAGTAGGGCAATACCAGGTCACGCTACTAGTATAGATATGTTGTTTTATTGAATGTCTTCTGCACAGGTGATTGCAAGCACATGTTCCAGTGCATTTCAATATGTTTCAAAATAATAAAAAAAGAGAAATATAGAAGAAAAAAATGATTGCGTCTGCAAGCACCTTGCCACCATCGGTCCCGACCATTTCAAATGCTACAAAAAAGAATGAACGAAAGAAAGGTAATGGGTGAAAGGGAGAGATTATGTGAGATGGCGGGAGAAAAAAGAATGAAAGAATTTCCATGAATTAGTGATGGGATGACAAGCAGGTTTATATGAAGTATGTTTCCTGTAGGTTGCATGGAAAACAATTGTAAAATATCACAATTATCAAAGTGTGTGTGTGTATATATATATATATATATATATATATATATTATATATATATATATATAATTTATTATTTTATGTATACACGTATAATATTGTAATGTCATGTAATATATTGTGTAGATATTTTCTGTAGTTATTTAACAGTGCTCAATACGTTAGTAGAGCTTTAGTAGTAAAGTATGAAAATATATTTATGACAATTATGCTACACAGGGGCGTCCGCGTTTCATCCCGATATGGAATCGGCATGCTATATATATATTGTGTGTGTATTTAGGCAGCATTTTCTCATTTATGCAAACATTGTTAAAAATAACAGAATTCGTCTGTTTAATTATACCTTTTTTATTTTTTTCAATTTTCCTGATGGTCCTTTTGTATTAAAATGAAAAGAATTAATAAATGTTCCATAGGTTTGAATTTAAATCGTCACCGACTTCCTGGAACAATGCGAAAATGTTCTCTGCGAGTTTCTTCGCTGTCTTTTTAAAATTCTCTTCTCTCTCCAGCTTTTTTGTTCATTTGCTTTTGACACCTGAGGATGATTCAACGAAGAATCGAAAACGTTCGTGAAACCTGTGAAACCTATGGAACATTTATTAATTGTTTTTTTTTTTTGGTTTAGTACAAAAAAGAGCATCAGAAAAATTGAAAAAAATAAAACAAGGTATAATTAAACAGATGAATTCTGTTGTTTTTTTTTAATATTTGCATATTATATATATATATATATATATATATATATATATATATATATAATCCAGGTAAAACATCCACAGGGTAGTAATCCAAAGAATTTTAACCGGGTTTATAAAAAGTGCTCAATATCCAATAGAGCTTTTATATATAATTATTTTTATTTACACAGACATATACAAAATCTGCGACACTGGCATGTCGATGTTATCGATCAACAGCTATTACAAACTGAGATCTCATCAGGCAGAGTTAGAATACGATCTTAACCCTCTTCTTCCCAAATATGATCTAGAGTTAAGATCGGATTCTAACTCTGCCTGATGAGATCTCAGTTTGTAATAGCTGTTGATCGATAACATCGACATGCCAGTGTCGCAGATTTTGTACATGTCTGTGTAAATAAAAATAATTATATATATATATATATATATATATATATATATATATATATATATATATATATATATTAGAGTACTGTGTCCACGTTTGCTTCATGATTAAATATTTATATGTATATAGGTGTAATCAGTCAACGGAAAATCATAAGCGCGCAAGTTGCAAAAAAAGTATAATAATAATAATAATAATACTGAATTAAAAAAATAGAATTACGAAAAAATGAATAAATGTGCAACTTACAATTTCGAGCCGAACTTATTGGACGATTTTAGAAGCAAAGTAAAGTACATTTTCTTAATTCTCAGTTGGTTATTGGTCCCCCGATTTATAAAATTGGGGGACTTATGTTTTGAGGCATGTCTGTCCATCCGGATTTTTCTCCGCAGCCATCCATTCAATTTCTCTGAAATTTTGCATCAAGTTGTAACTTTGGTCAGGTTAGAAAGTGACATTCTCCGATTTTTGAAAAAAACTCTGGTTAGCCCACTCGAAATGGCAAAAAATGACATTTTTTGCCCCATAACTTTTTATCCATCCATTCAATTTCTTTGAAACTTGGCCAAAATGTTGAGGCTATTGTTCCTAATAGAAAATAAGTATCGCTGACCTTGGAAAACATCTGGTTCGCACCCCCAGGAGGTCAAAAGCCCCCAAAATGTGAAAATATTACCCTTTTCTCGCATAACGTTTGATCCATCCATTCAATTTTTCTGAAACTTGGCCAAAATGTAGAGGCAATTGTTCTGAATATAAAATGAGCATCCTTGACCTAAAAAAAATTCTGGTTCGCGCCCCCAGGGGGTCAAAGGGGGGTCAAAAGTGCCACAAATTGCCCAAATTTATTGCATTTTACACTCGCCACATCGAGTCACATACAGATGCGCAGCTTGTTAACTACTATTATCATTACACTTCTTTTGCAACTTGTACGCTTATGTGATTTTCTGTCGACTGATTACTCCTATATATATATATATATATATATATATATATATATATATATATATATATTATTATTATTATTATTATTATTATTATTATCATTATTATTAAGTGGCCAAGTTTTTAGTAATTCTACTGTTCATTTTTTCCAAATCCAAAAACTTCGGTACATTTTGACAGACCATTCAGCCCATAGACGACCAACCATAATTAATATGTCAATTCCGGAGCTTTCGACCATGTGCTCTTCAGAAATTTAAAGCTCGTCCCCAGAAAAATATATTATAAGGCAGCAAACAAACAAAAAGCATAAAATAAGTAATTAACATTGAATCCATATTGCCTCAAAGAAAAACATATATATTACTAAACCATTCAGGGAGCCATCTGTCTTTCGATGAATAAGCATATATATATATATATATATATATATATATATATATATATATGAAATTTAAAAATTAATATTTTTATATAATTATTATTATTATTTTTCTTCCTCGATCATTCATAAATATTTTAAATATTTTAAATATTTGATTTGCTATTGTAAATTTTGAAGTGATGGAGTAATATCTGGTTGCATAATAAGAGGTTATATCTCCAATATTGTCTAAATATATGTTTTTTTGAAATAATACTTAAATCTGATGTTTTTCTCTTAAATTACTTTTGTATGTTATGTTGTAGAAGGTGCTGATGAAGTGACAGTTTGGAGTCATATAAAGTATGATACAAAATATTTTTTTCCAAACTGTATTGGAAACGATCGTACGTCAAATAACAGTTGTCTTTGAATTCTTGGGACAAATATAGATAATGTTCTAATTATGTTGATCTCAACTAAGTTCATATATATATATATATATATATATATATATATATATATATATATATATATATATATATATACCTTCAATACTCACATGTTAAAAGGTTCCAATTTAGCTCAATGATTAGAACTGTAGGTCCATCAGAGCTCATATATTATAACTCAGTAGAATTTAAAATTTATGACATAATCAATATTATGTAATTATGCTTCAAAAATTCAAAATCAACAGATATTTGTGTACATATGTTTCAGAAATTTTAAATAATAATAACTTTTTCAGCATAATTAGAAAAACACCTTATAACTGCTTTACATGTAACAATGTAATTGTTAAATGATTAAAACCACATAAAATAAAAATACGCATCAAACAATCTTTTCTTATTTTATACTTTTTCCTTTTTTATAGCTTGTTATAACAATTGAATTCTAGAGTTAAATGCCAATAGTCTTTTACTACAAAACAGTGGATTCGCTCTTCAAAGTGTGTATGTAGTTCCAGTTTGTATTAAGTTCTATCAAATATTATATTTTAATTTAAAATTTTTAATTAATTTCTATTTCTGTGTTGTGTATTCTACTGAGCTATTATTTATATAAGCAAAATAAAACATTTTCTTACTTAAAATTTGCCAATTCTTTATTTGCTTATCTAGAGAGGGCCCTGTTGTAGTATTATATTGGATCGATTCTTTGACTGCAGCAAACTATCCTGACTGTGGCTTATCATAGAAACAGCTGAAATCTTGTGTTGATGACACGTAGCAGTAGTAGGCATCGCTATCTTTCACTCTCTTCTTTTCCATTGTAGCTGTCTTCTTTTAAATAATAGCAGTTGTAAAAATTAATAACAATAGTATCACACACTTATTTCGGGTTGTACAATTCTTTTAGGGCGTTCATTTTCTTTTACAGTTTACATAATACTCGGTGGGTCTTCCCCCAACCCATCCTCCATATATGAAGGGAACAGCTGTCCCAAACATGATCACTAACCTTTCGCATTTCAGAACCACGAGAAAGATTTTATCAGCTTATCCGCTACGTGTCACTGGAGACTTTCTGTATGTGACGTTACATCTTGAACACGTAGCTCTAATTCTAATTTTCAACTTCTGATAGAATTTTCCGCTTTTCTGCTTCATTTATTCTCCTGTGAAAAATTCCATTTTTAACATTATTTTCACACATTCATGTTCAATATTGCTACCTTGTCCAAATCTATAGCACCACTTTCATTAAGTATGCTGGAAACCTTTATGTGGTCCTTTCTGTGAGTTTCTGATTCTAAAACATAATCAGCAGAAACCAATGCCACCAAAATAGAATTAATCCAGATTATAAACCGTAACTTTGTGGTTAATACGAACATGTGTCTATATCGGAACTCCATAAAATTTTCACTGGTACAGTTAATAGAGTTTCCATCTAAGACTTGACCCTATTTTGTCAGCAATCCCCTGCTTCGCTGTAGCTATTCATGCCGTCTACCCTGAATTAGCACTTACGTTTTTTTGGTTTTGTTTTGTTTATATAGTCAATACTATAACCTTCATATAGGTAAAAGAGGGATGTAACGATGTTATCGTTCCGTTTGTAACGCATTCCACTGTTCATGTAACTTTTTCATTTACTTCTATTCGCCCTAAACAAAACACACTGCCACTGTAACGTGAGAGGTTACTATAAATAAGGGGCCAATTCCTTTTTTGTATGTAACTATGTTATCTATCCGTTTGTAACCCATTCTGTTTGTAACACATTCCACTTTTGTACGTAACTATGTTATCGTTACGTTTGTAAAATACTCCATATTTGTACGTAACGATGTTACGGTTCCTTTTGTAACCCACTCCGTTTTTGTATGTAACTATGTTATCGTTCCGTTTTTAACCCTATTCTGTTTGTAACCCATTCCACTTTTGCATGAAACTATGTTATCGTTCCGTTCTAAGCCATTGTCTAAATCTATCTAACTATGACATCGTTTCGTTTGTAACCCATTTCTCTTTTGTATGTAACTATGTTATTGTTCCGTTCATAACACATAATGTTTGTAACCCATTCCACTTTTGTATGTAACTATGTTATCGTTCCATTGTAAGTCATCCCCTTATTCTATGTAACTATGACATCGTCTCGTTTGTAACCCATTCCACTTTTGTATGTAACTATGTTATCGTTCTGTTTGTAACCTATTCTGTTTGTAATCCATTTCTCCTTTGTATGTTACTATATGATCGTTTCGTTTGTAACCCATTCTGTTTGTAACCTACTCCATTTTTTATGTAACTATGTTATTGTTCCGTTTGTAACCCATTCTGTTTGTAACCCATTCCACTTTTGTATTTAACTATATTATCGTTCCATTTGTAACACACTCTATTCTGGATGTAAGTATGTTATAGTTCCGTCTGTAACCCATTCTATTTGTAACACATTCCAATGTATGTAACTATTTTATTGTTCCGTTTGTAAACCACTCTATTTTTGCATGTAACTCTGTTATCGTTCCGTTTGTAACCAATTTTGTTTGTAACCCATTCCACTTTTGTATGTAACTAGATTATCGTTCGATTTGTAACCCACTCCATTTTGTATGTAACTATGTTATAGTTTCGTTTGTAACTCATTCTGTTTGTAACCCATTCTACTTTTTATGTAACTATATGATCATTCCATTTGTAACCAACTTTATTCTGTATGTAACTATGTTATCGTTCCGTTTGTAACCAATTTTGTTTGTAACCCATTCCACTTTTGTATATAACTAGATTATCGTTCCATTTGTAACACACCCCATTTTGTATGTAACTATGTTATCGTTCCGTTGTAAGCCATTCCCTTATTCTATGTAACTATGAAATCGTTTCGGTTGTAATTCATTCCTCTTTTGTATGTAACTATGTTACTGTTCCATTCGTAACTCATATTACTTTTGTATGTGCATATGTAAAATTCCCGTTTGTAACCCATTCCTTTTTTTGTATGTAACTATGTTACTGCTCTGTTTGTAACCCGTTCCACTTTTGTATGTAATTATGCTATCGTTCCGTTTGTATTTCATTTCACTTTTGTATGTAACTATGTTATCGTCCAGTTTGTAACCCATTCCACTTTTACATGTAATTATGTTATCGTACTGTTTTAACCTATTCTTTTTGTAACTCATTTCATTTTATAGGTATCTATGTAATCGTATCGTTTGTAACTTTTTTCACTTTTGTATGCAACTATGTTATCGTTCTGTTGTAACCCATTCCACTTTTGTATGTAATTATGTTATCGTTCCGTTTGTAACCCATTCTACTTTTGTATGTAACGATGCTACTGTTCCGTTGTAAGGCATTCCATTTTTCTATGTAACTATGACATCGTTCTGTTAATAACTCATTCCACTTTTGTATGTAATTATGATATCGTTCCGTTTTTAACACATTCCACTTTTGTAAGTAATTATGTTATCGATCGGTTCGTAACCCGTTTCGCTTTTGTATGTAACTATATTATCGTTCCGTTGTAATCCATTCCATTTTTGTATGTAACTGCCCATGCGCACATGTAATAAATGTTTTTCTATATTCTGTATCAACACGCGTTCTGTTTGTCACTACAGTAAACACACACACAACGCGAATGACACGACCTGACAGTGCAGACTATTAAAACTCTATAAAACTGCATGCTGCCATATACGTGTTAATAAATTAAGCCTTCATCTGAATTCATGAATAACGTTATCTATTCAATAATCAAGAGAAAGAGTTAAGAGTGAATGTTAACCGAATATCTTTGCATCTTCACTGCAACCTTTAAGCCAATTAATGTTCATCTGCCATTGAGTTAAGCAATCTTTACGGTGTTAATTTGAAGCAGGATTTAATGTTCCTTATTGAGTTAATTCCATCGGTGTAAAACGCACGCACATCAAGTTTAAATTATAGTCCCACACGAAAAGAACAATTTTTTTCACATACTTTAAAAGGGAAGGTAGCTTTCCGAAAAGTTCGGGCGATAAAGCAAGGAATGGTTTAATATATATATATATATATATATATATATATATATATATATATATATATATATATATGTATATGTGTGTGTGTGTGTGTGTGTGTGTGTGTGTGTGAAGTAAAAAAAAAACGTGAATAGAACAATAGAATGTTAAAAAAATAAATAAAATAAATGTTGAGAGAAAAAATAGCAGAAAAGTTAACCCCAGAGAAAAGTGGTAGTAAAAAAAGCAAAAAATAAAAAATTGTTTCGCTTTAAAACAAAACAATAAAAAATGCCCCCAAAAATGTAAAAAGATTTCAAGTTTCATGATTTTGAACTTGTCACTGGGAGAACAAAAAATGCAGGTGTTAAAAGAAAATGTTGATGAATGGGGAAAACATAAAAATAAAAATAAATAAATATAAGAGAAAATGGAAGAAAAGTTAAAAGGTGAATGATGAGGAAGGAGATGGGAGGGAGAATGTGAAGAAAAACGAAGAAGATTGAGAAGGAGAAACGTGAAGAAGAAAAAGAAGAAAAAGAAGAAAAAAAAGAAGAGACTACAAATTAAAAAAAACAGATGAGAAGAACAAGACTGCGATATTAGAAGACCGAAAAGGAAAAGAAAAAGAGTGTAAAGAAAAGACGAAGAAGAAGACAAAAGGGAAGACTACAAAGACGAAGAAACAAGTGAATAAGGTGAAGAAAAAAGGACGAAGAAGATGAAGAAACAGGTGAAGAAGAAGAAGAAGAAGAAATAAGTGAAGAACAAGAAGGGAACAAACAAGGAAAAGAAGAAGAACAAAAAGGGAAGAATAAGTAAAATAAGAAAGGGAAGATTGCTGCAAAGAAGAATAAGAAAAAGACAAAAAAGAAAAATCAGTCGAAAAAAAAGAAGGCAACAAACAAGAAGAAGAGGAAAGAGAAGAAGAAAAAATGAGAAAGAGAAAAAAACGCAAAGAACAAAAAGAATTTTAAAAAAGAAGACTGCAAAAATAGCACAAAAAGAATAATAAGAAAAAAGAACTACAAAGAAAACGAAGGATGAGAAGAAAGAAAAAGATAATGATTAAAAAGAATAAACCTACAAACAAGAATAAGAAAAAAGTGAATAAAATAATAGGATAAAGATGATGTGTGAGAAGAGGAGGAAGAAGAAAAATAGATTGATTATGGTGATTAGAAAAAAAAGGAATATGAAGAAGAACGAGAGGATGTCAGAGAAAAAAGGAGATAACGTGGATGGACAAGAGGCGGAAGAAGAGCATGATGATCAGAAGAAAGAAGAGGGGAAGCAGAAGCGAAAGATAATCCTGGTAATAATAAGAAGCAGGAGGGAGAGGAGGAGGCACATAATTGGATTATGATAATGTGGATGAGAATAATATTATGAGAAAGAAGATGATGAGGAAGAGAAGAGTTTATGATAAGGAGGAGAATAGTGTTTTGAGAGAAGTGATTGAGTAGAAAAAGAGATATAACAACCATAATTCCAATGTTGGCATTTTTTATGGAAATCGCTCCAGACAAGTCATGAAGCCACTTGATGTAAGAAGCTAAATAGTATGCAAACTTATAACCAACTACTATGAACAATTCCGGCTGAAAGTAGTTTCTGGAATTACAACATTAGAATGCCAGACACTGGAAAAGGCCATCATTACGTGTTGTGCATTGTCAGCTGTCTTCTTCTCGTTGACCATGACCATTTATTTCTATGGAAATCGCACCAGACAAGGCATGAAGCCACTTGATGTAAGGAGAAAACAAGAACGAAATATGATTATCGCAAAGACATGAGATTCCTATTGGCTTTAGTCTTGAAAAGACCAAGGCTATAAGTAGGAGGTAAACAGTCAGCAGGAAGAGAGTTCCACAAACCTGCAGTTCTTGGAAATAAGCTATTGGAATAGGAAGCTGTATTACAATAAGGTGTCAAAACAGAAAATTGATGGAGACCACTAGACCAACGAGTCAAACGAGCTGGAACAAAAGTAGCAGCGAATAGATCAAACAATTCCAAAGAACACGTGTCATAATAGTATTTATAGAAAAGACTGAGACTAGCAACATTACTTCTGTGAGAGAAAGGGTTCAGAGAAAAAGAAACGGGTGGGTCCAATTAAATTACAGGTACGTTTCTGAACCTTATCAAGAACCCTCAAATAGACAGAGATTCATCAGCCCAAATATGACAACAGTACTGATAGTAGATTTGAAAAGTTAGAGTCGGTTTCCCCAATATCTTACAAGTCAGAATTCTTTTTAGAAAGAAATCGAATATTTATGGGGGGGAGACCACGTAAAGGTTACCAACATTCTAAATGAAAGTGTTTCTATGGAACGAACTGGATTCGAACTTGGCACATCCAGGTCGTCGGTCTGTATCGTTAACCACTTAACCCCAATAATGACAAAGGTGGAAGAAGATGAATAATAAGGGGAGGAGGAGGAGGAGGAGGAGAAGATGAGAGGGGCGAGGAAAAGTATTTTCAGTTCCAAAGAAGAGAAGGATTAACATTTTAAATAAGATCGAATGTGTAAGTTCATGTTGTAAGACAACCCACAAAAATATGTTGCAACGTGTAGAAGTCGAATTTTACCAGATATTCTTGAGGCGGCTGGGGAAGAAAATGATGCAGATGGTGAAGAGAAGTCACAAGAAGAAATAGAACTGCACTATTTGTTTAGAAAAAGACTAGTAAGATACAAGAATAAGAACATCAACACGAACAAAAAAGAAAAAGAAAATATATAAAAGAATAAATTGACATTTTGCTGTAGAGTCGTATGTCGGAAGTATTATACGGAGGGACATCCTTTGATCCAACACCGGTACCCCTCCTCAGCAAGTTACACATTTATAGTATAAAAGAAGAGATGACGAAAAGAAAGATGAAAGGAAGGAAAGTGAATAATATTTACAAAAAAATATTTTATCAAAAGAAGAAACGAAAGGAGGGAATAAAAGAAAGGGAATGCAACATGTGTATGGAAATATTAGTAAGAAAGGTGACGAAACGTCTTGTTTCTTATAGGAAACATTAAAATCGCCGTCTAATAATGTTTCATTGTTCGATTGATTCATGGGGAGGCGAAAAATAATTAATTAATAAAAGGTCCTTTTTCGAAACCAATATGCAAGTATTAGGAAAAAAAAGGAAACATAAATGCGTAATTAGACAATAAGAAAAGGAAGAAAAAATAGAAAAAGATAGAAAGAAAAATCGGAGATGGGCAATTACAAAATAAAAATAATTGTAACAAAAATGAATAAAGGAAGGAAAAAAGAGAGAAAGGAAATGAAATGAAGAAAGAAAGAGATAGACGAAAAAGACAAAGCAACTCGGAAAAAAGACTGATACTGAGGAAGACAAAGAAAAAAAACAAAAAAGAAGACAAATAAGATAGATAAAGAAGAAAATGAAGACGAAAGAAAGGGGGAGTAGAGGAAGAAAAAACAGACAAAGAAAAAAGAAGAAAAGAAGAACAAGAAGACGAACAGGCAGATAATGAAGACGAAGAAGGAACATTTAGAATAAGAAGAGGAAAAAGAAAATAATGAAGAAGAAGGAAAAGAATAAAAGAAGATGTGAGTGGTGTACTACAAACATTGACATGAAAGAAAAGAAAAAGAAATTACAATAAAAAAAGAAAAACTAAACAAAAGGAAACGAAGAGAAAGAAAGAGATGACAGTGAAAGAAAGAAATAACAAGAAAAGAGAAAAAATGAAAGAAAGAAAACAAAAAACATTAACATGAAATACTCGATTTTGCCTCAAGAGAAAAGTTTTCTGGAAAGCAGAAGAGTTCTTTTTTTTTACATTTTCCCCTGCTAGAAAAGGAAGAGCTCTCTTCATAGGTCGCTCGCAGACACTTAGACGACAGCCAATGCCTGATGGGAGATATGCATCAGAATTCAACTGCAGAAGTCGGAAACTGTCAGAAGCTTGAGGTGGCTAGAATCCACACCCCCACATGGTGAGAAAAAAGAGAAGATTTTGTCTCTGTTTCCTCACGTACTCAGCGTGTGAAGTTCAAGTGTCACCAATTTCGCTGGTTGCATTTCATTTCGAGTTTTGAAAATTCTACTCATGACTGAGACGAAAATCAACTTCGGAATTCTTCAATTTTTTGCGCTGGCTTTTTTTATTATAAAACAAAAATAGTTTCGATGATTTTATTATGGGGATTGTTCATATTAATATTCTCATTTTAATTGTTATTTTCACAACGTTTCAGCCGATGTAACCTCCGACCTTCATCCGGTGCATCTTTACGAACTTGGGGCTGTTTCTCTCCAAATCGGGAACCTAAAAAAAGGGTTCAGTTTGAAATTCCGTATAGGTTCCCAAATTCAAAAAGATGAACCCAAAAAGGATTTAAAAAAAAAACAGTAGAGAAGGATATGAGTGGTCATAGCATACAATATACTAATTCCCGGGCCAAACACCACGGCAGGAAATAAAAGGATTTTGAATAAGAAGTCAGTGAGAGAAAATATTTTGGAAGCGTTTGCTCGATCGAGATTTCCAGACTGAGATAGGGTCTTTTGCTATTAAATCATACCTAACAGACCTTTTTTTTATTTGGCAAATCATTGTTACTCTTAACTTTAAAACATAATGCTGCTAATATGCAATACCAGAAGCAATTTATTTCTCTCTCTCTCTCTCTCTCTCTCTCTCTCTCTCTCTCTCTATATATATATATATATATATATATATATATATATATATATATATATATATATATACATATATATACATATATATATATATATATATATATATATACATATACATATATATACATATACATATATATATATATACATATACATATATATACATATATGTATATATATATACATATATACATATATGTATACATATATATATATATACATATATATATACATATATATATTGGTTGCATTCCAATGACCAAAACAATAAATCATTACACAATCATATTTTTTTTATTTTTATATTTTAGCAAATACCTATATTTTCTCCTTTCTGTCTTACGCGCGTTTCGCAACTCGGTAAGAAAAATATTTTTTGGTCCGCAGACTACTCATCGGAGACGATTAATCAAATATGAAAAAGCAATCACATTATTCCAAAACAAAACGTAAAAAAAAGTGGTAAAGAAAGATGAGAAGAACGGAAAGTCAAAAATATGCTAAAAATTCACTTGAAAGGATGATAATCATAGAAAAATCCCCAGCAAACATCTGACACCAATTCTCAGGCGACCATCTTGATGATGAACAGCGTGTTGAGCAAAAACTGTTTTTCTTAAGAGGTTGTGAAAGGGGCGTAAGATAAAAAACGAAAAATTTAGGTATTCGCCAAAATAAAGTAAAAAAATAAATAAATAGAAATAAAAAAGTATGATTGTTGAATGATTTTTTTGTCATTGGAATGCACCCAACCGGTGTATATATGCCCTGAAGCTGGAAACTTCATTGAACTTGCTTCTTGAAACAATTTGAATAGTATTATAAAGAATATATGTCTTTAAAATGTCTATATTCTTTTATATAAACTCAAATACGTATATATATATATATATATATATATATATATATATATATATATATATATATATATATAAACTCCATATATTTGAAGCCCTATATATGAAAAACAAAAAAACCTAATTAATAGAATTAACTTTAATATTAGTAATAATATACTAAAATGTCTATAGTTCTAAACATAGTTTCGTACTTATTACATAATTCCCGCCAAAACCTTCTATAATACGAACACGTGGTCTGTACCTGATTAACCTCATTCCTCTGAAGATGGACCTGGATGGGTCTGAAAGTACTTGGGGGAAAAATCCAAACTATGGTAAATTCATCAGCCAATTCCCCTCCGAAACTAAGATCCGGATTCGGACTATTGAAAGGATCTACCAAAGGATATCTAGACATGAGTTGTCTCTTATATTCAACAATACTTGCCTGAAAGAGAAGATGCTGCCTATATATATATATATATATATATATATATATATATATATATATATTGTGTATTTAGGCAGCATTTTTTTTATTAATGCATGTGTTGTTGAAAACGACAGAACTCTTCTGTTTAGTAATTCCTTTTTTTATTTTTTCCATTCGTTGAATGATCTTTTTAACGTTGAAATGGAATGAATTAATGTAGGATCCGTGTATTTGACTAACGTTTTCGATTCTCTCCGGAATCATCTTCAGGTCTTTAATGGCAAAAATGAATAAAAAAGCGAGTGAAAGAATGGAATTTCTTTTTTTTTAAATATACGCCGGCAAACCGTTCACGTAAAAGACGGACGTCTACATTTTGAAATGTGACGATTGAAACAGTTCTTCGTTTATTTATTAATTTTATTTATTATTCTTCTTCTTATTTTTTATAATTTTAATTTAAAATAGTGGCTGATTTTATTTGGTCTAGTCTAATAATTATGGAGAAGGAAAATTGGGGAGATAAGCAGTAAATAATTTTTTAAATTGAATTAGGCGACAACGGTTGGTGTCACTGAACTAAGCTAAGCATTTAAAAATAGTTTTACTTGTCTCATATGAAATGTTATTAATTTTATGTTGCTGTGTTTTTATGTATACGGCTTCAAGTATTTTTAATTTTTAAAAATTAGTTTCGGAATGTATTATTTTTGTGTTCATTACTAAGATCTGTCTTAACTCAGATGTAGGGCAGTTGTGCGTTTGTAGGTGTTTGTATATTGAACTAGTGTTGGCGAGGTGCATAGTGAGGCGGCGGGATATATATATATATATATATATATATATATATATATATATATATATATATTTATAAAGTATAAAGGTATACTCAAAAAAGAATAAATGGGAAATACCAGTAGAGTGCTCAATTAAATATATATATATACGTATCTGAGTTCAAATATTATAAAAAAATTATTTGAGTTTAAATGTTATAAAATAATTATTTTATAAATATGTTTTCAATATTATCATGAAGTAATTCCTAATACAATAAAGATATGCTCGATATTAGGGATAGAGCATTATTATAGTTAAGTGAAAGTGAAAATAAACAAATGTAAAGTTACATACTTTACATGTAATATAATTTCAGATCGCACAACAAAGTATGGTATAAAGTATTAAAAAATTCTTTAAACCTAGGCTTTTCAAAGAAACGAATCCGCTTATTAGAAAGAGAAACCAATTATTTAACAAAAAAAGTTTTGGTGACACTCATTAATTTTAAAAAAGTTTATAAAGCGTGTATAAAATCTGGAATTTTAAAAATAATTTTAAGTGAATAAAAGAAGAATAAAATAAGGAATGTCCTTGAACAGGGGGTAAAAAGTTATTGTGCAACAGTAAATTCACAGATATAGAGTGGTGTTTTAAGGGATATCATCCATTGAAATATTAAATCAGTTGAATATATCGAAATCCAAAATATTGGTGAAACAGTTAAAGTTCAATATGTGGAAAGATTTTCTGCCTCAAACATCTTCCTTAGCAGTATTAGGAGCATAATGTGCAAAGTGAAAGAGAGACAAAAGAACGAGAGAAAATTATCAATAAGTGTTGAGAAAACTAGAAGACGCTCAAATTTAAAAGAAAAGGGAAGATCACTGCTATACGGTGCTTCGAAAAGTATGTCAGAAAATGGAAAAAGGAACGAATCCGAATTATTAATAAATGTATATGTTAATAATTGTTTATAGTTTAGAAGTTGGGATAGTGATCATTCTATATAAGTAAATATGGTATATTAAATTTTTAGAGATTAGGTACTACTAATAACCATATTAAATATAAAATTATTTTTATTAGTAAAAAAAACAACTGAAAAAACGGTTTAGAATGTCAGCTGTCAACCTTTTTCAAATATATAAAGTAAAGTCGATTTTCTCTATTTCTCTGACTTAAATAACTTTGTTAACAAAAGGTACATACTTAAATGTGTTCAATTAGTCAGTTTAAGTAAACATTGGTCCGTGTTGTTTAAAGCAAAATAAATATTTGCAATCAATTTTATTGATGTTTATATTGAATCCTGAATATTATTTGTTTTTCTTTTGTCATAAATAAAGGAAGGCCCTTGTGTCACATTTCGTCCTTGTGCCACATATTATTTTATAAAGAAATTTGCGATACTGTGAACCTTTTTGTAAAATGTTAAAGATAAATAAAATGAATAAAGGAAGAGGATGAGTTTTTCCTCCCTAATTCATGTGTACTCTTACGCGACCTATGGACACCTGGAAAAATTAATAAGACAAATATTTAACGATTCACCAATGACAAAAAGCAAGAGAAAGTCTTGATTTGTCCTTTTTGCTTTCTTTGCCCTCTTTTATTCATTGCGTTTGGCTGACAGTAGGGAAAGGAAAAGAAAGTAAAGAGAGAAAGGAAAGATAAACAAAAATAAAGTAAAGAGAGAAAAAAAGATAAACAAAAAAAATGCCGCCTGTTCTGGTTTTTAAAGAGCGAAAGGAACTCTTGATTTCTCCTTTTAACTTTGTCTCTCTCTCTCTTTTATCGTTGTCTTTGGATGATGGGGAAAGAAAGAGAGAGAAAGGAGGAGGAGAAAGACAGAAAGAATTCTGACTGGTCTGTTTTTAACCAATATCTGACTTTAGAGATACTGAAAGAATCGATTCAGTGGGTGAATCAGTTAGTATGCCATGATTAGAGGCAGAGGTTATGAGTTCGTACCTCACCAAAGCATATATTTTTGTTTTACTTTTACTTTTTCTGCAGTTTACATACTTTACAAAAATTAGGACCCCGAGCGGCGCCAGACAGCCCTATTAGTAAAGTATATATTTTTAGTACTGGTGCAGATTAGGACCAAAACTAACCCTGACCCTAACCCTAACCCTAACCCTAACCATAACCCTAACCCTGACCCTAACCCTAACACTAACACTAACGCTTACGTTAACTCTAACTCTAACTCTAACCCTAACGACACCAAGTCGATTTTAGCTAGGGTTCTAATCTGCACCAGCACCTATATTTTAAGTCAAAATTAATATCGTTTTCTTCCTGTTTGAATCTTTTTCCGGCTCTCATCTATAGTCCATGGAAGAGCTATACAACAATGGCATATTGATCGAGAAGAGATAAAATCTATCGAGAGACCATTTCTTTCTGCAGACCAGTTCCTCTGGGTGTTCTAGGTTTGCCAAATTTGAGGGAGAAAAGGTAAGTAATCTGAGATGATGTAACTAAAGATACAGAAATGTCTCTTGGGAACAATTCTGTAGAAAGTCAAGCGGGTATAAGTTTCCTGTTTTTGTCTTATGCCCATTTGTAAAAAAAAAAAAATTAAAAAAAATTACTCTTGCTAAAAGGAAAGATATTTATGCTGAACTTTCAAAGATGGAGGTATTTCTGCTAAACTGTGGAAAACAAGTATTTTTGCTGAGCTGCTAAAAAACTGAGGTATCTATGCTAAACAGCTAAAACCTGAAGTAATTATACTGAACAACTAAAAATCAAGGTATTTATACTAGATGGCCATGCATTTTGTAGAACAAAATGCATTTTGTAGAACAGCTATCAACTTAGACAATTATGCTGAATAGTTAAAACAAAAGTATTTATGCTAAACAGTTTAAAGAACTGAGGTATATATGTTAAACAGTTAACAAAAATTGAGCTATTTATGTTAAACAGCTAAAAAAACTGAGGTATTTATGCGAAACAGTTAAAAAAACTGAGGTATTTATGTTAAACAGTAAAAAAAACTGCGGTATTTATGTTAAACAGTTAACAAAACTGAGGTATTTATGCTAAACAGTTTTAAAAACTGAGGTATTTATGTTAAACAGTTAACAAAACTGAGGTATTTATGTTAAACAGTTAAAACAACTGAGGTATTTATGTTAAACAGTTAAAAATCTGAGGTATTTATGTTAAACAGTTTAAAAAATGAGGTATTTATGCTAAACAGTAAAAAAACGAAGTATTTATGTTAAACAGTTAATAAAAATGAGGTATTTATGCTAAACAGTTTAAAAAAATGAGGTATTTATGTTAAACAGTTAAAAATCTGAGGTATTTATGTTAAACAATTTTAAAAAATTTAGGTATTTATGCTAAACAGTTAAAAAAACCGAGGTATTTATGTTAAACAGTTAAAAAAAAAAAAGGTATTTATGCTAAACAGTTAAAAAAAACTGAGGTATTTATGTTAAACAGTTAAAAATCTGAGGTATTTATGTTAAACATTTAACAGCTGAATGACGTATGTTAAACTGTTATGTCCATTTCTCAAAATAAAACACTGCTAAAACTTAAAATATTTATGCTGAACTTTCAAAAACGGAGGTATTTATGCTGACCTGCTATTTATATTGAACTGATAAAAACAAGTATTTTTTAAAAACTTAGTTCACCCCAAACAAAGCAAGTTGTCACTGAAAACATAAGGGGCTACTGAGAATGAGGATGAAAGTTTAGACAGTCATCTTAAATTGGGAGCTGTGCAGCAAGATGCTTGTTCACATTACTTTTAAATTTGTGCATGTCGGTACAGTCGGGAAAACAGGGAGTAGGTAGAGAGTTCCAAAGGCCGGCAGCTCAAGGAAAGGGGCTATTGGAGTAGAAGGCTCTCCAGCATCTGGGGAACTCTACAGTGAATGGATGGGATTTAGCTGATTGTCGGGTTGGTCGAGTGTATTTACGTCTAAGGAGCACCAGAGCAGCAAGTTCATCGGAGCACATTCCATTGAATTACTTGTCAAAGAAGCACAAGGATACAACATTGCAGCGATGGGACACGGGCTGGAGCTTGGTAGATAGTGAAGGATCTATTAGATTAGATACTCTTTATGGGACCTTGTCTAAGAGAGAGAGAGAGAGACTAGTGGATGGTGCAACAGCTCAGATGTGACACCAATACTCCATGTATGGGCAGATGGTGGCTTTGTAGAGATATAGGATACTATCAGGTGTGATACGCTTGCTAGCTCGGTAGAGGGAGCTCACTTTCTTTGCAGCAGACTTGGCAATGTCTTCTATTTATTTGTTCCAATTCATGTTACCTGTGAATGTTAGGCCGAGGAGTTTGAATATTGGACTCTCGAGTATTAGTCATGGCAATCGGTGGTTGAAGAGGTTAATTGTAGTTGTTAAAGGAAAGGAGCTTTGTCTTCGTAGCTTTTAATGTTACCATCCATGACCTGTAAAAATACCAAGGTATTTATACTAAATGGCTCAAAACTGATGTTATTAAACTGAACAGCTAAAACTTGAGGTATTTGTACTGAATTACTAGAAACTGAAGTATTTATGATAAACAAGTAACAACTTAGATATCTATGGTTAGCAACTAAACACAAAGCAAAAAACTGTGGTATTTATTGTAAATGCTTAAAAGCTAAATTATGTATGTCGAACTGCTAAAAACAAGTATTTTTGTTGAACTGTATGAAACAGATGTTTATTCAAAAGCTAAGAAATTTATACTTAACTTTTAAAAATTATAAAAATATATATACTGAACGCTAAAAACTGAAATATTTTTGCTGAACTGTTAAAAGCTAAATTATTTATGTCGAACTGCTAAAAACAAGTATTTTTGTTGAACTGTATGAAACAGATGTTTATTCAAAAACTAAGAAATTTATACTTAACTTTTAAAAACTATAAAAATATATGTACGGAACCCTAAAAACTGAAGTATTTTTGCTGAACTGTTAAAAGCTGATATATTTATGTTGAAAGACTCAAAACTTTATGCTGAAATGCTAAAAACTGAGGTATCTATGTTAAACAGTTAAAAGTTATACTGTTTATGTTGAACTGCAAAAAAGTATGTTTGCCAATCTGCTAAAAACTGAGGTATGTATACTAAATTATATAATAAGTATTAAATAGTGTTTCTCTGAGTAAGATTTGCATGGATTATTAAAAGAAACTGGCAGTGTGTAGAATTTTTCAAATTAGTATTGTTAAATATTGGGGAAATAAACCCACTATTATATAATTTAGTTAGTTGAAAATAATAGGAAATTAAATTTTAGTCGCGGTCAACTTAGTAACCTCAAGGTTAGTTTTACTCAGCCATGGGAATTGATAGACACAGATGTGGCGTCACAATGCTTAAAGAGAGAATGAGTGAGAGAAGTCGGCTATTCGTTGGGAGCTCTAAAGATGTGAACATTTTATTTTAAAAATGTCCGATAAGATATGATTTCATAGTGATTATCGATCTCTTTGACCCCATTGCACTGATCAGTGATTTGGAACGAAGATCAATGCGAATAAACCTCCTCTGTCTTCAACAGTTTTATCTTAATTTAGTACTTTATTTGAGGTATGAAAGAACTTATTTGCAGATGGTTTTCCTTCGGCTTGGAAAGATCGCAGAAAAGGGCACGTACAGGAGCAAGCAGCTAATAAGGTATGATTATGAATTTTATTTCGTGTATGGCACAAGGATGAAACGTAACAAAAATAGCTAAAACTAAGGTTTTTTCTGTTAAAACCTGAGGTATTTATAGTTAATTTCTAGAAACTGAGATATTCATGCTGAATAGCAAAAAAGTGATTTATTTTGAAAAGAAAGGGACTTAAAAAAAGGGATTTGTGTTGAAAAAAAGGGATTTATGTTGAATAGCTTAAACTAAGAAATTTATTCTCAACTAAAAAAAATACTGTATATATGCTTAACTGCTAAAAACTGGGTTTTTTATAGAACTAGAAACTAACATGTTTAGGCTGATTATGCTCCAATGAACTAGCTGCTCTTGTGCCCCCTCAACATAAATACACTCGACCAACCCAACAATCAGCTAAATCCCATCCATTCACTGTGAAGGTCCCCAGATGCTGGAAAGCCTTCTACTTCAATAGCTTCTTTCCTCATGCTGCCGGCCTCTGGAACTCCCTCCCTGCTCCCTGTTTCCCGTACTGTACCGACATGCAGAAGTTTAAAACTAATGTAAACAGACATCTCGCTGCACAGCTCCCTACTAAGAATAACACCCACAACCTACACCCTAATTCTCAGTAGCACCTTAGTGGTGGCTGCCTTGTTTGGGGTGAAATATCTTTACAAGAAAAAACAAAAAAAACGGCAGATATTTAAGTTGAACTGCTAAAAATGGCCGTAACAAGTGAATGGCTAAAAACTGAGGTATTTATACTGATCAGCTAAAACTTGGTGTATTTATGCTGACTGGCTTAAAGCTGAGATATTTACACTTGACAGCTAAAAGAATTTATTTCCCATATAAAAAATTCTATTCAAATATTCTTCCTCTTCTTCTTCTTCTTCTTCTTCTTCTTCTTCTTCTAATTCTTCTTCTAATTCTTCTTCTTCTTTCTATTCTTCTTTCTATTCTTCTTCTTCTTTGTATTCTTCTTTGTATTCTTCTTCTTCTTCTTCTTCTTCTTCTTCTTTGTATTCTTTATTGTATTCTTATTCTTCTTCTTTGTATTCTTCTTCTTATTATTATTATTATTATTATTTGTATTCTTCTTTGTATTCGTCTTCTTTCTATTCTTCTTCTTCTGTGTATTCTTCTTCTTCTGTGTATTCTTCTTTGTATTTTCTTCTTCTTCTTTGTATTCTTCTTTGTATTCTTCTTCTTCTGTGTATTTTTCTTTGTATTCTTCTTCTTCTTCTTTGTATTCTTCTTCTTCTGTGTATTTTTCTTTGTATTCTTCTTCTTCTTTGTATTCTTCTTTGTATTCTTCTTCTTCTTTGTATTCTTCTTCTTTTTCTTCTTCTACTCCTTTTTCTTCGTCTTCTAATTCTTCACTGTTGTATTCTCCTTGTATTCTTTTTCTTTTTTTTCCTTTATATTCGTCTTCTCTTTCTTTTTCTTCGTATACCTTTTCTTCTTCTTTGTGTTTTTCTTTTTCTTTGTGTTTTTCTTCTTCTTTGTGTCTTTCTTTTTCTTTATATGGAGGAGTGAATGAGAGAAAAAATATAATCTGCAAACATTTATTCATAAAAATCAGACATTTTTCTTTAGTTAAACAAGGGCCTTAAAATCTCATAATGGTGTATGACTGTCTTATTCATCTGAATGTGAGCGCTATTTGAGGACCTTTTAAGTATGTTAAATAAACAACAATATTTTAAGAAAAAAGTATATATTAAAATCAAATTGACACAAATATCCGTGATGATACTTCTGTATTCAATTATTCTACGAATCCAGCTTTGGATTCAATGGCTGTTTCTATTCGGGATCGAAACCGTCCACAAGCTGAAATTAAGTGACCCCTATTAATTCTGGACATCACCTGTACACTGACAGCCTTTAGTGAATATATGGTACTATGAAGATGTCGATTAGTCTCCCTTTCAACAACGCTCCACACGTAATAGTCCATAGAATTGAATTTTGGCGAGTTAGGGAGCCACATGTCAGGGGTCATATAATCATAAAATTTCTCTGATAATCAGTCCTAGGTTACAATGGCTTTGTGAGAAGGTGCAGAGTATCGTTGAAAGACATATGAGCTTCCTTTGCATACTTTATGTATATCCAGAGCTTAACAACAGTTTAGAAAGCATCCCGGTATCCAGCAGCATAGACCCTAAGATCTTGTAGGAAAATGTAAGGTGGCATGCATGACCTTCATTGCTCACAACTCCTAAAACTATCAATGTAGACAGATATTTGGTGTGCATCACCCTGGGTTATTCAGAAGAAAGCACATATAGCCATTTTAGAGCAAAAGTGTTGCCATCACATCTCTCGTGCTCCAACCGAACCGAATGAACAAATGATCTGGCAACAAGTAAAACGTAACTGATTTCTAAATCACTATATTTTGCAACTAAAGCAACTATTAGTGCATATCAACTATTCTAAAGCAACTATTAGTGCATATCAACTATTCTAAAGCAACTATTAGTGCATATCAACTATTCTAAAGCAACTATTAGTGCATATCAACTATTCTAAAGCAACTATTAGTGCATATCAACTATTCTAAAGCAACTATTAGTGCATATCAACTATTCTAAAGCAACTATTAGTGCATATCAACTATTCTAAAGCAACTATTAGTGCATATCAACTATTCTAAAGCAACTATTAGTGCATATCAACTATTCTAAAGCAACTATTAGTGCATATCAACTATTCTAAAGCAACTATTAGTGCATATCAACTATTCTAAAGCAACTATTAGTGCATATCAACTATTCTAAAGCAACTATTAGTGCATATCAACTATTCTAAAGCAACTATTGTGCATATCTTTTATATTTCTTGAGTTAATTTCCTCCGCTGACTGGGTTATCGTAAATTAAAAAAATAATATTATAAATGATTTGAGTGTGTAGTAAACTTAAAAATATATGTCCTCAAATAGCCCTCGCACCCTGTACATATACTCTCAATGACTAATCCCAGCCTTCAGCACTCGTTCCTTTTCATTTACAGTAGATAATTTGATTGGCCCAACCCTTTCTTCTTCTCTTCACCCTCTCTCTCTCTCATAGACGTGATGTTGCTAGTCTCAATCTTTTCTATAAATACTATCATGGCATGTGTTCTCCAGAATTGTTTGATCTATTTCCTGCTTCCTTTGTTCCTACTCGTTTGACTTGTTGGTCTAGTGGTCTCCATCAATTTGCAGTTTTGATACCTCATTGTAATACAGCTTCCTATTCCAGTAGCTTCTTTGCCAAGAACTGTAGGCTTGGCAAACTCTTTTTATGTTGACTGTTTTCCTCCTACTTATAGCTTTAGTCTTTTCAAGATTCAGGCCAATAAACATCTCCTGTCTTTGCGATGTTTGTGTTTCGTTTTGTTAGCTCCTTGCATCAAATGGCTTTATGCTTTGTCTGGAGCGATTTCCATAATATTTCTTTTTTAATGTATATGAGTAAATCTGAAGTGTTTGAATGGAGTCATTGCACCAGCATTAAATCTGAGATACTTCAGTATTGTCTGAGATGGTACGTGCTAAGAATGCCTGATAATCATATTCCTAAATAACTTTTATATGGAGACTACAACAGAAACCAAAGATGATCATATTCCTAAATAACTTTTATATGGAGACTACCACAGAAACCCAAGATGATCATATTCCTAAATAACTTTTATATGGAGACTACAACAGAAACACAAGATGATCATATTCCTAAATAACTTTTATATGGAGACTACAACAGAAACCCAAAATTAAATAATTGGAAACCATCAACAACAAACTGTTCAAATGCACGTTTAATAACGATTATCCGTTATTAATTGCAAAAACTAAAATATTTATTTGGCAGTCGGTGAGAAGTTACACTTCTCTATATATAATATTACGAAACATTAAATAGTACCATCTTAATTATTGTTACCTATGAAGAAATAGGATCTTAGAAACTATCGCTTATCAATACAAGCCAACCCACCTGGCATAATTGGAAAACAATATTGCTTTTCAATCGCAAACGGAAAAAAACGCATACGTAAAAACACGGCTATTAATAGTTAAAAACATACGTTTACAAACAATTACTCGTTATTACTGTCAAAAAATAAATTATGAAACATCGCTTCTTTTTATTTAAAAAATATATTTCTACATTTCGTAACACGTATATTTTTAGCACTCACGCAGGGAGGGGAGCCACTTGCACAATGACAATACTACAAATACAAGCACACACTACAAACATGACGGTTGAATATTACAACTCTATTTCTACAATATTATGAAGAATAAAGTCGATAAGTTTAAACAAACTGCAATCATCTACTCTTGGGCAGCGCCGGTTCGGGTCAGCTAGTATAAATATAACAAGTTTAAATATAACATAATTCATATAAAAAAAACGTTTACCAATTGTCTGTGTACGTTTTATGATCAGTGGTATTATTTTAGTTTTGTTTCCTTGCCTTTTGCCAAATTCTGATATTTTTCAATCGTCATGTTTGGATTTGAAATATTATATTTCTGCTTTTATCGTTTGTTAAGTTGTTTTTTATTGCTTGAGATTTTTTCTTCTTTTTCATCTCAGATGTGCTTCTAATGTTTCTCTTTATTTTCCATTGTTTCTCTTCCTCTTCTTCCTCCTTTTAATTTCTGCTTTATCTTTTCATTTTTCTTCTTCTTTTCTATCAACATCATCATCATCA
>OY744525.1:48124647-48184647 GCA_963556195.1 Sepiola atlantica | reverse complement strand
TTATTTATTATAACCTAAATTACGAGGTTATAATATATATATATATATATATATATATATATATATATATATATATATATATATATATATATATATATATATATATTAGCTGTACCGAACCGGTATAGCACAGGATTCATTAATGTAATTTTAGCATAAATTGAACTATTTCTTCAATAATGATGTGTCAGTCACAAAGAGATGGAAAAAAGCTCAAAATGTAAGGGAGATAACTTATACTTTTATATTACGAGTTAAACTTGAAAAGAAGAATTAACCTCTTTGGGACACCAACGATCATGGCATATCCATCGGCTAATATCCCACGAAAACAAAGACTGATTCGGCTAATGGAAAGAATCCTCACAAAGATATCCATACATAAGTTGTCTATCATATTCAACGAGTTTTGTCTTCAAGAGAAAATACTACCTAAATATGCAAATTTTAAATCAGTTGAAAGAAACATCCAAATCTGCAAAACCAAGGCCTGAGATGTCTTTGATAGACTACACTGCATATGAAAGTCCATCACTCACTAACAATCGTAAGAAGGACTTTTATTGAGGGCCAAGGTGATATTTGTCTTACTCTATGGCTCGACGGTATGGCCACTAATGAAACAACTAGAAACATTACTTGACAGAATATACACAAAGATGTTACGAGTTTCATTGACATCAGCTGAAGAAAACACCTTTCTCCTATCTTAGTAACACTAAGAGAGAAGTAAACCCCGGATTTTTCTTCCATGGACCTGTCAGAACACCAGTAAGTTCTAACTCAGAAAAAAACACATAGCGATGCAATAAACAAGAATCCAAGAAACACACAACTCACATCGAGAGAGATTCAAAAATCGCTACCCGGAAAAAGCAGCCATCTTGAATAAAGTAAAAGAGCTTTGAAAAAAATACGCACAATATTGCTTAATAAAACTGCTATAAGAGTTTATAGTAAACTTGGTTGGAGGTTAATAGTAATTTTTCAATGAAAATACCTTAATCTTTATAAATAATTTGTTGCATCGCTATTTTTTTTTTCTGAGTGAGAACTTTCTGGGTTTTTTTCCGATGAGTCCATAGAAGAAAGATCCGGGATTGACATAAAAATAACGGGTGTTCTTCTGTTGAACGAAACGGATCCGTAATTGTACCAAAGTTTTTTTGTTTTGGTAAAAATGATTGGTAAGATAAATAAAACGTTGGTAATTGAAATGTAGCAAAATGTTACTTATTTATATATGATCTGTTGTTATATGTTAACAATCATCGAGCTTTCACCGTCAAATGTGGGTATATATAAAGAATATAAAGTATATGAAAAAACATGTTTTAACACACCTATATATATATATATATATATATATATATATATATATATATATATATATATATATATATATATGGTAAAACGCTGAACTATAGAGATTAATGTCGAAGGTTCGATCCTTGTCTATGTTAGTCATGCTGATGATGGCTGTGAGTGAGAAACACGTGTCCATGAATTAGTTTTATGTATGTATAAAATTAATACAAATACATGTATTAACGAAAAATACGTCCTATAAAATTAAGGGCGACTAATAATGCAATTTTCTGCATCTTAATCACTTAATAAGTTTAAGAATCGAAATAGTAGTAAGCAAAAAAAACAACGAACACTGCAATAATAAATAAAACAATTTCATAAAAATGCATTAAATACTAGGTGATAAAAATCATACAAATTTCTATGCAGGACATCGTAGCTCAATGGTAAAACGCTGGATTATAGACATCAATATCGAAGGTTCGATCCTTGTAAAATTTAGCGATTGTTTACTTCTATGTACATATAAAATTAATTAAATATGTATAACATATAACAAAAGAGGATATATAAATAAGCAACATTTTGCTACATTCCAATTACCAAGATATATATATATATATATGTATATATATATATAAATATATATATAGTACACGTATTGTATTAGTTTCTGTAGATGTAAATCCGTTGAAACTCAAGTGTTTATAAAAAAGTGCTCAATAACAAGTAGAGCTTTTCGTAAGTATGAATTTTTTTCGGCTGTACTCTTCACAGAGAGTCAACCACTTCAGACCAAAACATGTATGCACATATGTAACCGATAATGTTAGTATAAATAAAAATGTATACTATATATATATATATATATATATATATATATATATATATATATATATTATGGGTAATACTATACAATCGAGCCATTTGCCATCATCTCTGTCGAGTCCAACTAGTTCAAAGATCAACAGTGTATATCTCTTCGAAAAAAATCTTTCAAGGCGTTGTGCCTAGGGAATCCAAATTTTAAAGAAGAAAAGTTTTCAAAATTAACATCGTAGCGATTTTCAAAAGAAGTTTGACAGAATTTAAGTTTGAACGCACATGCACAATAATGTTTTAATTGTATGTTTTGATATGTTGTTACCATTAAATGTTATTGTTACAATATATATTGTTGTGACAACATTTAAAGTAAACACAATTAAGGAAGTAATTAGAGAGAAATTTAGACCATCTGTTCTGGGATCACCCAGCAGGATAACACCCCATCCCAACACAGTCGGGGCTCGGAATTAGCTGCTAATATATATATATATATATATATATATATATATATATATATATATATATATATATATATATATATATATATATTACTATGTGCACATGTGTGTGAATATTTGTACGCACACACGTGTTTATGAGTAGGTAGAAAAGATGGCTGCTCTTCTTTGTGAGCACACCTACCACACGCTGTTCTTTGATGGAAGGCTATTTAGTGGGGTTTATTCGCAAGACAGTTCCACATCCTCCCGCCCTATAAATGCCAAATTCGATTCCTCTAGCAGGACAGAGTAGTAGGATATGATTGATTGATGCTACTGACATTAAGAACAAATTCCAACTCATTCCCCGCCCTCCTTTAGGTTCCATTTGTTTTGTTAAACCAGGAAGGTACATGAGTAACAGTCGATTTTTTTATGTATTGTTAAGTTATGTAACTCAGTATTTTATTATTCATCTACACACACACATACATATATATATAAACTTATATATATATATATATATATATATAAACTTATATATATCTATAAATAAACTGATCTATATATATGTATACATAAACTTATATATATATATATACATAAACTTATATATATATATATATATATATATATATATATATATATTAAAAATATAAAAATAATTATTTTATATTAGATCCTATCGTAATAGGAATATGTTCGATATTGGGGATAGAACATTGTTATTTTAAATACTGACATAATAAAACAAAAGTAAAGTTACATACTTTTCAAGCATATTATAATCATCAAATGTTTAAACAAGGAATAAAATATGAGAATGTCCTTTAATCCATGAATTTCCAAAGAAATTACTCTTATCCTCAGAAGGAAAAAAAACAATAATTTACTTATAATTGGTAAGTGTTTTGAAAACTCTACAAAACAATTGTGTGTTAAAGCAAACATAGTCAAAAATTTTACTAGCAATTCACCTAAATATGCAAGTATATAATATCTCTAAAATATAAGAATATATTTCCTGTAATAAAATGGAGCATTTTTTTTAAAGTCGTCAACAACTACACTGAACAACCCAACATGTTTACTTTGTCTTAGTGAAAAATTGGCTATTGTTATGTTCCCTGATAAAAATGGTTTACTTAATCAATAAGATGAAATAGGTTTTATTTGTAGGCACTTAAAACGTTTAACCCTGAATAAGTTTGTGAACAATCTAGTAAATTTAACATAAATAATTTAAAAATATGACATAAAAATTAAAGCATCTCTTGATGAGTATAAAGCTGGTCGCGTAAATGTTTGTAACGTAGTAGATTTTTAGTTAACCAATAAAATTGTGATGCTTAATCTTAATTAAATTGTGATGCTTAATCTTAAGACTGTAAGACTTCCCTTATCTTAATGCATTGTACACTTTAAGAAAAATAGTAAAATAGTTATGGAATGTTATGTTTTAATCAAGGCTTGTAAAAATTGGCATATTTGTTTCGTTTTAGCCACCGAATGCAGTTCCTGTTTATGTTATTCCCAGTGCGATTAGCAAGGTCGTCTTCTCAACTGATATCCAACAGGCTGGTGTTTCTAACAGGCTTAAATCCGACGAACTGGTGTTTTTGACGTTTATTTTTTAATGAAATAAGCAACAAGTATTAAGCTACACGAACGTTCTACTTAACAGTTGGTATTAGATTTATTTACCATTTGCTTTTTTTAATCAACATTTTCTATATTGAAGTTATATCAATGCGAATTTGACTGATAATATTGAAACAACTTTGTATATGAGCAAACTGATTCAAACAGCGCATTCTCCAGTGTAGCTCTGGGTGATTATTAATAATTAATAACAATCCTATTTAAGTGTGTGAAAAATCATCACCGTAAATGAACAATACACCTGAAGAGAGCTCATCGGTAGTAGGAATATAATTATGAAAGTTGATGAGGACAATAGTCTGAAGAAAAACAATGAAAACTGTGATAACTTCTAATGACTATTGTGCTTATAAAGAAAATAGCTTGGCTAATATTTGGCCCAAACCATTAAATCGCTATCTATATATATATAAAACTTAATGTCTATGTGTATGTGTGTGTTTGTGTGATTTTTATGTGTTGCCTATAGAAAGAAACGTGTGAGAATCGAGATGAAATCTAAAAATAGATTCTCATGTAAAATTTACCGAGAAAGACAATGGAAGTGTTTCCAAATCTCTAAGTGCATCCCAAAGATGTCTATCCCACTGAAAACTTCAAATGTATTCTATTTTTAGGAAATGTTAATCATATGTATAAAAATTTCTGGGGAAGACAATGGAAGTGGTTACGAATCTCTAAACGCCTCCTGACCTAAGGGAGTTTTGGGGGCCGAACTTCCACTATAACTTCAAATATATCTTATTTTAACCAAATTGATATCATATGTATAACATTCTCTGGGAAGACAATGGAAGTGGTCCCGAATCTCTACGTCACCCTCTATGTGCCAAATAAGTACGTGCCCCCACCTCTAAGTGAGCTATGGGGAGAGAAATCTCTTAAAACTACAAATACGTACATCCGAGTTTAATAAAATCTAAACCATGTGTATAAGACACTAATTCAGAGAGTTTTCCAACATTTCAGCTTCTTCCAACTATATTAGGATGTTAAACTGGAGTAGGGGTAGACAGTACACACAAATAAATTAATATGGGTTTATGAACATAGTGAAATATACATAGTAGTCATCGTCATTCAATCCCGAACAACGTCGAGTATCCCTGCTAGTATCTTATAAAAAGGATTTAATTGCTGTAAAACAAACTAATCACGGTCAAGACACAAGAGTAAAGGTGTGTAATAAAAATACACGAGCAATAAATAATGTAGGAATCTTTATTCAGCTTACAAGCATATATTATTATTCACAAATACAAACATAGATAACTATTTACAGATATAAATATGGATACGAATCCATAGATACAAACAGATAACTAATTGCATATACAAATGTAACGTTGTCAGTTTCTAAAAATACTATATACGTTTCTCACTCTCTATTACGCGTCGTTCGTGTACATTAGTTCCTTTGTCTTCTACTTTTTTAATTGTCAAGCGACAACCTCAAATGTTTCTTATAAATATAGTATGTGTGTGTGTGTGTGTGTGACATAACTTAATTCGTTAGTGTCTCTTTTTCTTTACTATCATTGGGCAGCAGCCTGAAATGTTCCCTATTATCTGTGTCGTCTTTCTTCATCTTCTTTATTGTTCACTGTTCTGCATGCTTAATCTCTGCTTAATCTATTCGTCTCTTTCATCGTCGCCGTCGCCGCATTGTTTCTGATTGTCTAGTAGTCGCTGCATTCCATGGATGGTCGTTGATCTGCCATCAATGGAGCTAGATAAATAAATATAACTATGTTACGTGTACAGAATAAGAGACTAAAACGTTTGTTGAAAGTTTCAGATGTTATTCTGGAGAGATTATAACTCACACATGAAAGAGAAATTAAAAATCTATCTACTTCTAATTAATTATCTGGACTAAGACAGATGGGGTGATATAACGAATAGACATCTTAGGACTACATTTTGCTTTTGGCGATTAACAAAGTATTTTCAGTTATTACAGCATTATTGGATATCTGCCCCGCCTAACGCTCCATAGACAACTGACTTTCAAACCTTTGCTTCTTTATCAACTCACTATCCATAACGTGATGCATCATGCCGACTCATATCCCTTTGTTTTTACTTTACTTTGACCTATTTAACCTCATACCTAACCTTACAGGTCATATTTTCCTGTTATCATGGAAATTGGTTCATTTCCAAACTTCGTATCACTTCGACCTGCACTTAGTTCGACCCTTGTCAAAATTAATACTAGCTGATGTAACCACTATCCGAGATGGGGCCATCCATAATGTACCACAAACATAGATAACTATTTACAGATACAAGTAGTTGCCTACTATTGTGTAGCCCTGGATATCCAAATTGGGTGGAGGGCGTCTACTCATATTTAAACTATCTCCCTTTTTTCATAATATTTTTCAGTGCTAGGACTTATACATAAGACTTTGGAGCATACAATCAGGAAGATGACCCTCAACATCACAGTGCAGCACAAGACCTATGCACACCTTTGGATACAAACATTGATAACTATTTACAAATACAGACATATATAACTGTTTATGGATCAGACCGGCAAAGTCTAGACTATTTGGTTATTGCTAATTACCTGAGCCACCTCTACCGGGGAATGTTGATCCGGTTTCTTTGGCAATTCTTTTTTTTCCAGAGTGTTCTGCTCTAGGGTGCTAGCTTTTAAAATCCCACTTTCCTGACCTTGTGTCTAATCTTTCCGGCGTGGGTTGGAGACAATGAATAAAACCTGTTTCTCGTTATTAATACATTGAAAAGTTCTTATTCAAGGGAGATAATCTCTTACAAGGGCGGTAACTTATGGAGCTACTTATTGCAAGTCGCACTTATCTTTTTTCTCTTTAATTCAACTTCTTTTAAATTAAAAGAAACATTATGTGCAAATGTGAGAGGTTCTTTCAGCACGTTCAATTGAATTGAGAAATATTCTGATAAGAGAAACCCTATCCAGAACGCTGGATTATCTAATTCCATGTAAAACCAATAAGAAGAAAAAAGAAATATCAGCATTTTTTTTGTTTTTTTTTTAATCGAGCTTTTATTAAAAACCTCAAATTAGACTACCGTTAAGAGAATATCTAAATGTTGATGCCCACAAAATATTATTCAGACATTTTTCGATAAGTTTCGGAATTTTTTAAATCAGAATTGATCATTTTTATTTTTTGTATTATTCTGTCTACTATTCTGTCTTGGTTGTTATTTTCACAACGCTTCGGTCGATTTAAACTTCCACCATCAAGCTTGGAAACCTTTCATTGGAATTTGGAACTAAAGTTTTTACTTAATGGAGATTTGGTATCTGTCTGTTTAGATCCGAACCTATATTATTTGTTCTATTAATAATGGAGATTTGGTATCTGTCTGTTTAGACCCGAACCTATGTTATTTGTTCTATTAATAATGGAGATTTGGTATCTGTCTGTTTAGACCCGAACCTATGTTATTTGTTCTATTAATAATGGAGATTTGGTATCTGTCTGTTTAGACCCGAACCTATGTTATTTGTTCTATTAATAATGGAGATTTGGTATCTGTCTGTTTAGACCCGAACCTATGTTATTTGTTCTATTAATAATGGAGATTTGGTATCTGTCTGTTTAGACCCGAACCTATGTTATTTGTTCTATTAATAATGGAGATTTGGTATCTGTCTGTTTAGACCCGAACCTATGTTATTTGTTCTATTAATAATGGAGATTTGGTATCTGTCTGTTTAGACCCGAACCTATGTTATTTGTTCTATTAATAATGGAGATTTGGTATCTGTCTGTTTAGACCCGAATCTATGCTATTTTTTAAATTAATAATGGAGATTTGGTATATGTCTGTCTGAAACTGTAACTATACTATTACTTCCAGTTAAGGTAGCACTGTCAGTTAGCAGAAGAAGGACAAAGGAATCATGAGAGGAAGTGATAAAGATGGATTTAAGAAAAATGGGGATAAATAAAGACATGACCAGAGATAGGTTAATTTAGAAGTCAATCTCTAAAAGCAGTCAAACACATGCCAGACATTACACCTAGTATTATATATATATATATATATATATATATATATATATATATATATATATTGGGGTTCTCGTTTCCTTTGAGGAACTAGGTTCTATGTAAGATGTATGTAAAAGGATTTTGTGTACTTTTGTTCAAGGGTTTCTCCCGGGAGTGATCCTTGGTCTTCTAAAGAGCTGCATAAATGAAAGATCCTGGTAATTACATGTTTAATCCTAATTGTTTGTGGGCGAAACGATCGTCAAGTTACACTGAATTCTTTTGAACTTCGATAAGAAAAAATGAATCAAGAATTTGGCATTGGAATTTAACATATTATTGTTTACCTTTGATGAAGAGAACCGATAATGATAAATATATATCGTCTCAAAAACGATCGTACACAAACAGTTGTTATGTTGAATTCTTGCAGCGCAAATCAATGATCATGTAATAAAGTTTACCCAAGATCTATGTTATATATAAATATATATATATATATATATATATATATACATATATATATATATATATATATATATATATATATATATATATATATATATATATATTTGTTGATAGTTTTATTCCATTTTGCTACATAATATATTGTGTTTCATTAACGTTTAAAATAAGCGTCAACTCGACAGGCATTTTGGAATCCACTGTTCAAATTTCTATAATTCAACAACAACAGGAAATTAAGGGATCGATAAGAAAATGGAATAAAACCATCAACAAAATATATTTTGCTCTGAATTTTCATTGAGCACTCTCATGAACCCGGTTTCAACTTCCTTCGGATTTATACCCCTTGGATATTCGTAACAAGTTAATTATATATATATATATATATATATATATATATATATATATATATATATATATATATATATATTTATATATATATATATATATATATATATGCATTTATGTAATTGTTTTTATAGGTGATGTTAGCGTTTAGTTTGTTGCTTTTCTATTTTTCACTTCCTAAGTGATAAAGAGTAATGCAGAAGATTTCATTTTTAGTCGCTCTTAACTTTATAGAACGTATTTTTCTTTGATATATATATACTTTTATTAATTTTATATATACATAAATGTAATCCATGGGCATATGTTGCTGGCTATCAGCCATCATCAGCATGGCTAACTTGGACAAGGATCGAATATTCGATATAAATATCTATAGTCTGGAGATTTAGGTCCGGACCATGACGCCTTTCCCGGAAATATCTACGATCTTTATCACCTAAATATTTTATGTATTTATGTAATTGTTTTTATAAGTGATGGTAGCGTTTTGTTTGTAGCAAGTCCGGGGGGGGTACTCCAGACTATAGACATTGATATCAAAGGTTCGATCCATGATAACGGCTGATAGCCAGAAACATGTATCCCTGAATTACTTTTATGTACGTAATAAATTAATAATGATATATATATATATATATATATATATATATATATATATATATATATATATATATATATATATATATATATATATATATGTCGAATTATCCATACAGACGGAGTTTTCCTTTCGTGTCTATTTTTGACAAAGGGAAGATTTCCCCGAAATATTAAATGATTCTTAATCATTATCCGGACAACACACACAGCCGACACAACACTTACTGTTATATAAGAATGTAAAGAAAAATAAATAGTAAGCCTCCCTCTTAGATTTATTATTTTTGTTCTTTCCAGCTTCTCATCAATCCGGCATTCTGCATTGCCTCCAGCCTTTTTAACATATTTACTATATATATATATATATATATATATATATATATATTTCAAGATTTATTATTATTATTATTATTATTATTATTATTATTATTATTATTATTATTATTATTATTATTATTATTATTATATCATTTTAGAATAATTTATACCAAAAGCAAGCATGGAGGAGATTGGTGTGTGGACACCCAGCAACACAAAAGAAAAGCTGCCAACTGATGGATAGTGAAAGTGCACTTTGGGTTTACTTTCGGTAGCCTCGTAATTCTTAGTTGCCCCCTCCTACCTATTATTGTCCTCACATTCCATGAGCGATGCTTATGAGAAAGGGGGGGGGGGAATTGCTGTTTTTTAAGGTCGTGCAGCTGTTTCGAGTGGGTTGTATATGGATATTTTCAATCATCTCAATGTATTTATCATCATTTAACTGTCAACGTATCCATCTCTTTAACACTTATCTTCGAGTGGTTTTTGGCCTTGATACATGTTGACGCATTAATAAGCCATTTTTATTTTGTTACATCTAGAGTTCCCCATTTTAGAGAAGATAACATTTCTCACATAAACAAAACGATCTTGTGTGTAACTTTGCCCTCGTTGGGAGGCAAGTAAATAGGGACTCATTAGTAAATGATAACAAAAACATAAAAACAAAAAAAAACATACACACCTTATGAAAGGTTAAGGGGGTTGCAATGAGCAAAGAGGAAGAGTACCAACTAGATTTTGATTGGAAGGGTGCGGGGGTACTTGAACCTTGAGGAGGCTTATTGTCACTCAACTTCCAGAGAATAGCATTGGATATTTCCAGCGAGCAAATGATAGTAAATGGCTGTTGCGATGAAGCAATATAATTTGCAATGGATATCGGAAGAGGTGGAGAATTCTGGAAATCTGAGGAGATTTGTTGTCACTTGGACTCTAGGATACACCACTGGTTATTGTCAGTGAACACTCATTGATAATGTCTTGTTTGAAAACTCGTAGTTAGTAAAATAATAATAATGTAATTGAATAACGAAGATGTGTACATGATTGAACTCCCTTAGCGCAGCTGTTGCAAATTTGCAACAAGTCTACCATCTCTAATAGCAGACGATATTACATGCGTATTGGCGGCTGAAAACGACCTTGTTAGCTTTCATTGTGTTCGTGACGTCATAGGGAATCCCCGGATGTATAGTTTTGTATATGTTTCTTTGGAAGTTATTGCCGCATTCTTTGGTCGAATTTCGTGGATATGTCGCAGATTTTCGAGCTTTGCAATATAAGACACAGCAACACAAATATATACAATATATTCAGCAATTGACTTATATGTGCATGAGAAAATGGCAATTCTCCATGAGCGGATGGTCAACCTCATTATAAATTCAAGATGGCCGCCATCACATTATGCAAATTAGTCAAATTTTACAACTTATTTTGATAGTCATACTTATATGCTACAAATGTCATATTTATTGTTTAGACATACAATGAAAAGTTAAGCTTATAAGAGTTATTTTAAAAATAGGTGCAAAAATAATTTTTCTATAAAAAGGGTTAAACAGTAAAGTCTGCAAAAGACACGAACACACTTCTGATATAGTTCAATAATATTTTCTACGTTGTCATAAAATAAGCTCTTCATTGTTCTTGCTGAGCTCGGAATTCTTATCATTTTCTAAGAAATTGCGGAAAATATTTCTTTTGTGTTGTTTTTTTTTTGTCCGTTTTTATTGTTCCTTGTTTTCTCGGAATCTTTTTCCTTATCTTTTCCTTTTTATATTTTCGTCGCTTTTCTTCGTGGAAAAACTGGAAATCATTTATTCTTATCGTCATTAGTTTTTTTATTTTCTATTTTTTGTGGCTTTTTTTGCCTATTTCTTTGTCGTTAATCTGCTATTTAATTATAGCGGACTTGCAAAAGAAAATATGACCAGCAAGACAACCTGATTTCATTCGTCGGATTAATTGTCTTCTTCTGATATAGCCTATTTCCTCATCAAATGTTTCCTCTACTTTTACTGAAGACTCTTTGTTGCCTTGGCAGAGTACAAAATCAATTTCGCAATCTAGTGGGGGGTGATCTCTTATCGTCATCACAGCCTCTTGCAAACAGAAGAGATGTTGCTAGCCTCTCTCTACTGTATCGTTATGTTCAAGATAGTTGCTCGACTGAGCTCCAATTCCTGACACCTCATATAAAATATTAGCAGCAAGAACTCACAATCACAAGAACGCTACAATCACAACAAGGAACTTTCCTTTTCTCTTTCTCTCTCTCTCTCTCTCTCTCTCTCTCTCTCTCTCTCTCTCTCTCTCTATCTCTCTCTCTCTCTCTGTACCAAAAACTAAACGGAACTTCCATGAACAAAGTTTCTTTCCTAGAACATCCCATCTATGGAACAGGATATCACAAATCTGCCTCCCAACTAACTACAGTATGGTCCTCTTCAATTCTAATGCAAACAAATACGTGTTGTGCCGTTCTCTTGGATGATCAATTCCTCTCAAGTAATCTACTGCCCAGTTCACCCATTGTTTCCAATCCTCTCGTGATGGCGATCATCGTCCAACTGACGATATCTTCAACCCTTCTCCTCGAGTGGCCCTCGGGCCTTGATAAGTCGTGACCCATCAGTAAAAAAAACACGATAATTAATTGTCTCGAAAACCTCATTATCCTCACCACATGATTGATCTAGAATATACGTCATCACGACATCTTCTTTGTGGTTTATCTCTCAGCTTTACACTTTACTACAGTTTCACAGCATCACCGATTATCAGAAATGTACTCGACTGGCATTAATCTAAAAGCCAATCCAAAGAATTAACAGTATTTATGTGTGATACTATGGACTGCCCCGAGCCAAGGCCCCTTGACAATGTGAGGAAATGATTCACTAGAAAAAGCAAAAGTTATCGGAAGTGAGATGAGTAAAAAGACGAGAGAGGGCGCTAAATCTCTTTCAACTCTCGAGACAGGAGGATGCCTGAGAGTTAATGGTCAATTTTTTTCGACTAGTCAGCTGAGAGTGGCTGAGAGGCCGAGTCATTTTCCGCTTATCTGTGACCCTGAGACAAAGATTAGACGTTTAGGATTTCCGGTCGAAATGTAATATATTGAGTAGTCAGAGTTGTTTGCGGCAGTTCGAGGCAGTTTGTGGCTCGGGATGCAGGTTAGCGGCTCGTGGAGATCGGAGCAGATCAGGCCGAGCAAACGATGAGATGAGCGGATCAACCGAACGACAGTTATACCTCGACAGACAGCTATCAACAGAAAACATTTGGGGGTTCTTTTCTCCGCTGACAATATCACACACTCAGAGCATAACTGATTCATACACAATGTATCGGGGTTTGTGTTATTTCTTGTGAGTCTGCGCTGTTTTGTTTTTGTACCCAACTTGTAAAGCAGTGGTCGCGTCCTCGGCGATCCTCAGTGGAATAGACGATATGGTCAGAACAGAAGATAAAGAAGGAAGAAACCACGGCACACAAGGGTTGGGGTCGGCGGTTGTTATGGGGCGGACATGGTTCTACATATGCATATGACATCGCATTTTACGAATTTCGGAACATAAGTTATTGCTTTGACACCGTTTTAATTCCATAATTAAGGACCATTATAATCTCTCACCATCACGTTGTGGAACACTCTATACAGTCTAATCTAAGAAGCGTACAGTAAATAATGTTCATCCTGGATTGAATAATTTACAAAATAATGATGACACTGAATTCATTATGTTCGTATAAAAAGTATTGCGATAAACTCACACCTTATCTATTAAAATGACTTGAAACAGACGTTCAGTTAATTTTTTCTATACACAAGACACTAACACGCCAAAACGCATGCCCAACTTTATATCTAAATAAATAAATGCGGAAATCTTTTTCCGATTTATCACTCATATCTTACTATCAAAACGGGTTACTATTATTTAAATCAATAATACAACAGTCTTTTGAAATACTGTATACATAGTACAGACGAAGGCCCAAAACATCTATTTGAAGCCTAATTAGCATAAATATTTTTTAACTGTTCATAATAAATTAATGTTTGTTGTTATTCATTTATAATTCTATTGTCCTAATTTTGCTATGTATATGCAATAGTTTTAGTGATATTAACAGTAATTAATTAAAGTGATTTAATAAAAAAGGATGAATTACTAAAACCTTTCTGAAACGGGAGGTAATTTAAATTAAACTAACATCGCACTAGATTGGCAGATACACTGACGAGACATAAGCAAGATGAAGAGAAAGAGAGAGGGTGGCTGACTTATCTTTCTCTTTCTCTCTCTTTCTATGCCTATCTATCTATCTATCTATCTATCTATCTGCTTTCTTTTCTTTTTCATTGGTTTTAAATTCAATGATTGTTTTGATCGCGTTCTTAAACGTATGTTTAAATATGCTTTTCCGGCTGTTTCTAAATTGTAAGTTAAAAAGAAGAGCTACCCCCACACGCGCACCATCGCGCAGGCGAATTGATTTCTTATTTTCTTTTATTTTCTTGACGGTTGTGTATTTAGTTGCAATTTGTTTTGCTTTTCTTTTTTAAACTATGTCATTTTCCTTTCAAAATATTACTTTTATTCACTATGTACGAATACAGAGTTACGCCCCTTTGTACGATGGCGGCCATTTAAAAATAATTCCGACCTGGACAAAGTAATTTCATGAAAGGATTAAAGCGACTTACATTTTATTCTTCTTAACAACATGATGCAACAATCCACAAGAAAACTGACGAACCAGAATCAAACATTAATTTTCTAGGAAGAAAGCTATCGATGAGAAAGAAACGATAAAACACTGACTTTACTTCATATATTAGATATAACTTTTATATGGAGAGGTAGCCGAAGGGAAGCGTGTACCACATACACCAAAAATGTGGTAAAAAGAATGTATAAATATGACATGTTAACGAAGCTCGTTGTGTAATAATGTCCACGAGTGGTGTGTGTGCTCTGGTCGCACGTTATAAGTATTACACAACGAGCTTCGTCAACATCTGAAGCACAAGATCAAGCGACACCATGTCGTTTAAAAAAGGAAGAGAATGAAAAAATATTGTCTATTATCCTGATGAAGATTCCCGTGTGAATGGAAAATTTGAATTTAAATAATCAATATGTTTATTTAAAAAAAAGAAGCCTCTGCATTTTACTGATTAAAAAAAACGTTTCAATTAAAAAATTTAAATGCATTCTATACAGTGGAACTTTCTACTAATATACATATATATATATATATATATATATATATATGTCTAAAAATATAATATTGAATAAACAAACATATATATATATATGGGAAAATGAAAAAGGAAAACCAAAAAATGGATGTTTTTTTATGTGTACATCAACGTTTCGTCTTTATTTATAAGACTTCATCAGGATGATAATATAGAGAAAAATGTCATGCAAGTACAAACACATGTAGGGTTGACATATTGGGAAAAAGGAAGAAAATAATGGCCACTATAGAGAGAGAGAGAGGGGGGTAGAGAGATAGATACAAATATTGTACTTAAGGGCTCTCAGAATATGCGCTTATATGTTTGATCTAACAGAAAGATTCAATATAAGTAGATATTAACATCTTTGAAAATCATTGATCCAACATAAACATTTCATAATGGGTCATTAATCGAATCAAATGAACCATCAAAGAATTGAAAGGACGATCATTGTAAAAAATGTTTTTTTTTATTCCTCTAAGAAGATTACAACACAAAGAATAATATTTATATTTATTTATTTTAAAATTACTGTAATATGTGCAAAAAAACACTATAAGAGTTAAACAATCTATCTTCTCTCTCTCGGTTTCCCTCCCCCCTCTCTCTCTCTTTATATATATATATATATATATATATATATATATATATATATATATATATATATATATATATATATATATGTATATATATATATATATGCTGATGACGGCTGTGAGCCAGAAACACTTGTCCATGGATTACTTTTATGTACGTAAAAAATAAATTAAAAATATATATTAACGAAAAATACGTCCTATAAAAGTTAAGGGCGACTAATAATGCAATTTTCTGCATCTTTAATCACTTAGGAGGTGTAAGAATCGAAATAGTTGCAAGCAAAAAAAAACAACGAACGCTACAATCACCAATAAAAAATAATTACATAAAAATACATTTAATATTTAGGTGATAAAAACGTACATATTTCTAGACAGGGCGTTGTGGTAAAATGGTGATGATGGTAAAACGCTGGACTATAGACATCAATATCAAAGTTCGATTCCTGTCTAAGTTAGCCATGCTGATGACTGATGACTGATGTGAGCCATGGATTACTTTTATGTACGTATAAAATTGTATATATATATATATATATATATATATATATATATATATATATATATATATGTGTGTGTGTGTGTGTGTGTGTGTGTGTATCTTGGCAGCATCTTTTGTTTTATACAAGTATCATTAAAAATAACGGACATCTTGTGTCTGGTTATTTTTTCTAAGATCCTTTCCGTTTTTCTGATTAGGTTCTTAGTTTCAGACGGGAACTGGCTGATAAAATTGCCATAGCTTCCCAAAGCGCTTTCGGACCCTTCCAGGTCCATCGTCAGTGGAGCAATGTTAACCAGGCATAGACCTAGGAGTGAATACATATTCTATTTAGGCGGGAAAATAAAGGACTGTGCTTTATGTGAATTTATATTTATAGGCATTTGAGTATATTAGTACCAATAGTATAGTTAATCTTGTTAATAGCTGGTTTTTCTGTTTTAATGTATAGGGCTTCGAGTATGTGGAGTTTAAGTGTATTAGTATTTTGTGCGATGATTTTTGTGTTATCTACTAGAAGTTTACGGATATGTGAACGGGGGCAGGAATGCTTTTTATAGAGGTGCTGGGTTATGGCGGAGTCGTTAGCCTAAATAGAATATATTGGGTTTTAATTAGCTGTAATTTGCAATTTACTTATAAAGTTGCTCATCTCCTACTAACTTTCTATAATTTTCACCAAATCTTATGGTATGTTGTTTGACCTTCCCCGGTTTATACATCTCTATCACACTCTTTTCCATTTCTCTGTCTGTCTGTCTATCCGTCTGTCTGTCTGTCTCTCTCTCTCACTCTCTCACACTCTCTCTCTCTCACACACGCACTTTCTCTCTCTCTCTCTTTCTCTCTTTCTCTCTCTGTTTATTAACAGTCGAATATAATACAAAGACTGGAATAGTCTATATAAACAAAAGGGAATACCACCACAAGCAGTAATCCTATTCAACCCATAGTTGGAGACGAAAAGAGATAAAGACAGAAGAGGGAGAGAAAAAAGATAGAGAGATCTATACAGATTAGAAAACGGTTAATTTTTATTTGGTCTTTTTATGTTTTATATTCAACTGGCTTTGCAAACTCACTTTTTTCTGATGCAAACCATCTAGCCCAAGCTCAAAGGGTGACCCAACGCGTCACGTTTTCCTAATATAATCTAAAATGTAACATATTCAGTAATAGATAGTCTATATGAGACATAATAAGTAACAGTCTATATTTAACATATTAAGTAATAAATAACGTCTATTTAACTTATTAAGTAATAGTCTATGTGTAAGATATTAAATAATAGTCTACATGTAGCATGATAAGTAATAGTCTACATGTAATTTATTAAGCAATAGTCTACATGTAATTTATTAAGCAATAGTCTACATGTAATTTATTAAGCAATAGTCTACATGTAATTTATTAAGCAATAGTCTACATGTAATTTATCAAGCAATAGTCTACATGTAATTTATCAAGCAATAGTCTACATTTAATTTATTAAGCAATAGTCTACATGTAATTTATTAAGCAATAGTCTACATGTAATTTATCAAGCAATAGTCTACATGTAATTTATTAAGCAATAGTCTACATGTAATTTATTAAGCAATAGTCTACATGAAATTTATTAAGCAATAGTCTACATGTAATTTATTAAGCAATAGTCTACATGCAATTTATCAAGCAATAGTCTACATGTAATTTATTAAGCAATAGTCTACATGTAATTTATTAAGCAATAGTCTACATGTAATTTATTAAGCAATAGTCTATATGTAATTTATCAAGCAATAGTCTACATGTAATTTATTAAGCAATAGTCTACATGTAATTTATTAAGCAATAGTCTACATGAAACACATTTAATAATAGATAATCTATGTAACTGATTACGTAATAGAAAATCTATATGTAAAATATTATGTAATATATAATCTAGACGTAACATATTAATAGATAGTCCATATGTACTATATTAAGTAATAGCATATATGTAACATATTCAGTAATAGCCTATATATACAATATTAAGTAATAGATAGTATGTGTGTAATATGTTAAGTAATAGATATCTATATGTAACACATTAAGCAATAGCCTATATGTAATATATTAAATAATAGAAAGTATATATGTAATATATTAAGCAATAATCTATAAGTAACATATTTAGTAATAGATGGTGTATATGTAACATATTATATTAGTTGTAATATGTTCTCAGAATTGAGTATTAAGTAACAAATGTTTGATAACGCAGGATTTTCTTAGTCGCTGGGTACTCTTCTGTTTCAATACCTACCATTGGTCAGTTGAGTCCATGAAGAAAAGGACGAATTTCATTGGTTGATCGCTTAAAACATGTTATGGTACGTGTTATAATATATATTTGAATCAGTTGCCGCTTCGAACATCGAAGGAACTGATCATTATGTAGAATGAGAATAGATAGCACCAATATTTTATTCATTTTACTATGAGGCCGACTAGTCTTTTTGGCTATGATCAAAGTGTAATATCTGTTCTGATACTTCATTTCATCTTTTCTATCCTTAGTCAGTGGAGAGAAATCCTTCTAGACTGAGACCATTTTTATTTTTGTCTCAATCCAGAATGCCCCTTTCTGGTGAACTGGATTTTTTTTTTCACATTAAAAACTGACCTTGTATCTGTAGCAGTTGCATGAGGGACCTATTTTATGTATGCGCAGTATTGTGCATTATATTGAGTTGTGGTTTGGCTTTGCGCATGCGTGCTTACGCCTAAACTTGAATGTTCAGACTGGAAATCAATACGCACCAACAAAGTTTGGCGAAAAAAGTATGGTTCAAACCAGTTTCAGAGTTCATCGTCTCGTGATAAGATGTGTTATCCTGTTCTCATCGTTTTGCCAGAAGCAGCCTGCTGAGATGGAACTCCAGGATACAACATTCATTTATTGACAAAAGCAAGCCTACAAAACAATTTTCGTTATGTTCCAGTGCTCCCTTGAATAAAAGTTGATGCATATTTAGTAGCGTAGACGTTGGTGTTATTTATGGAAGATGGTAATCATTTTCTTATTCAATATTCAATTTCAGTCAGATGCGGCCAGACACAGTTAACTTTACCAAGTTACTTTCTTCATTCTGACTTTCTTCTTAACAAATCAATCAAACCGAAAACCGAATGTCTAACTCGCCCTCGTGAGGAGGTAATAAATAGGAACTATCCTATCCTTGGCTGATTAGGGAACCATCCCATACCCAGTGGGTCCCCAGAAGTCACTGATGGATCACAGTTACTGATGGGACTGAGATCGATGGCCGATGTTGGTTATACGAAAATCCGGTCCTGAATGTGTACATGTGTATGACTTTGGTGTTGAGCCTACAAAAACAAATGTTTGATAAAGCCGGATTTTCTTTTTAGGAAGAAAACGTGAAGATTTTGAAGTAAAAACTGAGTGAGTTTACTGAGCCAAACCAGTTTGGCTATAAATGACCAGTATATTTAGGAGTCGGTGATCCAGAAAATCAGACTGATTTGTTTGTTTGCTTTTGTTTTGTTTTGTTTTTTTTCTTTCTTTACTTAAGGTTTTTCTTTTTGGCCAGCCTCCCAATAGAAGATGATCATAGGAAACATTGAAGGGAGACAGCAGATCATATCTAAAGAAAGACTCTTTCTTCTTGCTCTGCCTCATCTACAGGGCCTATCATGGTTAAATTGTACAAAGAAGAAGAAGAAGGGGGAGGAAGAGGAGGAGACGAAGAAGAAGTAGAAAAGGAAGGGGAAGGAAGAGGAGGAGGAGACAAAGAAGAAGAAGTAGAAAAGGAAGGAGGGGGAAAAGGAGGAGGAGACGAAGAAGAAGAAGTAGAAAAGGAAGGAGGAGGAAGAGGATGAGACGAAGAAGAAGAAGAAGAAGAAGAAGAAGAAGAAGAAGAAGAAGAAGAAGAAGAAGAGGATGAGACGAAGAAGAAGAAGTAGAAAATAAAGGAAGAGGAGAAGACGAAGAAGAAGTAGAAAAGGAAGGAGAAGGAAGAGGAGGAGGAGACGAAGAAGAAGAAGAAGAAGAAGAAGAAGAAGAAGAAGAAGAAGAAGAAGAAGAAGAAGAAGAAGAAGAAGAAGAAGAAGAACATGACGAAGAAGAAGAACAGCAATAACTACGAGAAGGATAAAGGTGGAGAAGAAGAAGGAAAAGAAAAGAAGAAGGAAAAGAAAAGAAGAAAAAGAAAAAGAAGAAGAAAAAGAAGAAGAAGAAGAAAGAAAGAAAAAAGAAGACGAAGAAAAAGACGAAGAAAAAGAAAATAAAAAGGAGAACAAAACGAATAATAAGTAAAAAGAGAAAAGAAGACAAAAAAGAAGTTGAAGAAAAAAAACAGCTTTGAGGAAGAGGCGAAAATACAAAATGACCTAGCTTAAATGATACGAAGAAGAAGAAGAAGAAGAAGAAGAAGAAGAAAAAGAAGTAAATAATCATGAATATGTCTGAAAGGAAACATTTCTCCCGACTCCATTCCCCCCTCTGCTCCTGTGACTCCAGGAAAGAGAAAACCGAATGTTCAGCATCGTTGGTCTCTCTGTGATTTGAATGGACATTGCGGCCATAATTGTCCGTCTTTTATCCACTCTTGGGAACTGAAGAGAAACATTGTCAAAACCAACTGTAAAGAAAACACACACTTTTTTATGGCAGCCCATTGATTTTTGATGACAGTAAGTACCCCTTCAGTTTGAATAGCCAGCATAAAAGATACAATTATTTATTTATTCCTAGTCTTGGTAATCCCTTTTTTCCTCCCAACACCCTCCCTCCCACATTGTTTTTCATAACCATCAAATTCGGCCAGGCCATGATGGATGAGACCCCAAGGAACGGTGTGTGGGGACTCCTCAGAATATCTGGACTATACAAATAAGCCTCCCATTTTTTGATACTGACCAGTGGAATTATTGGCATCCTTGCACCAGGGCATTACAGATTTTACAAATATCGGGTGTGTAACCTATTTGAGTACAGATGTATACATACACAACAGAAATGGCTCTTAGAAAGAGATAATAATGTCTTTTTACTGGAAACGTTTTCTTGTAGGATAAAAATAAATATATTGTTTTGTAATTTTATTCATTAAAGACTCCTGCAGCTTCGGTAACGGATTCTATGTGAGGTATGAATCGCCCCCATGCTGCGTCTGAGATCCTCAAGACGTCTTTCTTGGAAACACTGTTCGGACGAGACGATAACTTGGCCTTCTGTTATTATTAATTATCTACAAGATTACAGGGATATTTTATTTGTCTCTTTTTATGCCTGATGGGCACAAGGACACGCAAAAAGTAGCACCTCTACCTCCCTTGTACCACACATTTAGTTAAATGGTAATGGCTCTAGAGAGCTAATTTCATAAACTAGAATTTCTGCGATAATCATGAACTTTAATGTCTAATCATCAGTAAATCAAAGAAACATTTTATTATGATGTTGATTAGACCTCTTTTGGAGAAAAGGTCAGGTAACATATAATAGAAATATGTCGAGAGTCGTACACGGTCCAAACGGTGACTTGAATGACTTGCCTCCTCATGTGGTCGTGGTCAGAGTTGCCTCCCTTTCATCGCCCTTGGAGCATCTCATTCTCCAATCTCCGGAAGGGGTACCAGCTTACTCCACATCACATTTTGATAAAGAAATAATCTGAGTTGGAGCTAAGAGCTCATTCAATGTCATTTATCTTCTTTTCCCTTCAGGAATATATGGGATTAGGGTTAGGGTTAGGGTTGGGATGCGAAAGCGATTTGAGGACGTACATTACTTTTACTATAACAGTAATATTATTTGACTTTATTTTTATTGGAACAATTCTTAAAGGTCACTTAATGTTTCGTTTACAAATTTTGCAGAGTTAAAGGCTTAAGATGTAAAGTTATCACCATCGTCAAAACACAAGGAGAATTATAGACACACCAATAGCATTCGAACAATTGAATTCATTCGAAAATTACAGCACACTGTTGGTGGTAATCCTAAAATATTTATGAGATCGATTGCCAAAGATCACGTGTTAGAAGGCACAACTCAAAATGTTGTCCACAGAAAAATCAGATAAAAATCGTATGTGATGAGCAAAGTTCATTTTACCTGAGAAAAAGATGAAAGAAAATCTCTTAATCAGATTAATTAGGTTCACAGAACTCAGGAATGGATGGCGGAGAAATTTAATGGTCACTGAAAGCTGGCTCAGACCTCCCAGTGCGACTATCACACCAGGTATTAAAAATCTAGGTGTGGTTACCATTGAACGGCGATAAAACAAAGACTGTTGGAGATTCATAACTGAAACTTGGTGGGCAAGTCAAGCATTAAGTGATGTTTATTTTACCAAATGTGGTTCGATTGCAAAAAGGATTATGAATTTTATTAACGATTCCATTAGGGGCATTTTTAGGGGGTCACCCTATATATCAAAAACTGATTAGATTTCCACAATGGGAAAGATAGCATTTTCCAGATAGTGTCTAAGATGGTTGTCTATAAAATCCTTAAATGTGTCATAATTTTCACATTGTTCCAGGAAGTCGTTGACGATTTAAATTCAGCAACGCTGGATGGCATAACAGAAGAGAATGTAACCCCCATAATAATAATAATAAAGCTAATACCTACATTGGTTTTACAAGCACTACTCTATCCCACCGCCTCACCATGTAAACTCTAGCCCAATTTACCAATATCTACAAAAACGTAACTGCCACCCTCTGACTTAAGACAAATTCTAGTTAATAACACTGAAATAATACATTCCGAAACCAATTTTAAAAAATTAAAAATACTGGAAGCTATCTACATAAAAACACAGCAACCTAAAATTAACAACATCACATATGAAGCCAGTGGTAACATTTTAAAAATGCTTAACGTAATGCGATTTTGTTCTGTGATGCCATCCAGCGTTGCTGAATTTAATTCGTCAACAACTTCCTGAAACAATGCGAAAACGTTCTTTGTGTGTTTCTCTGCCGTCTTTTTAAAATTCTCTTCTTTCTCCAGCTTGTTTGTTTAGTTGCTTTTGACATCTGAGGATGATTCGACGATGAATTGAAAACGTTCGTGAAACCTGTGAAACCTATGGAACATTTATTTTTTATTTATTTTAATACAAAAAGGACCATCAGAAAAATTGAAAAAATAAAAAAGGTATAATTAAACAGACGAATTCTGTTATTTTTAACAATGTTTGCATAAATTAGATCATGCTGCCTAAATACACACACACAATATATATATATATATATATATATATATATATATGTATATATATATATATATATATATATATATATATATATATATATATAGGCTCCCCTATAGCTGGAACAGTCTGTTGAAAGAAATAAAGATTTCCACTTAGCATTGAAAATAATAAAAGCGTAAAAATAATAAAATAGTTTTAAATTACGAGTATAGTAAATAAAAATATAAATAGCAAATAACATCATTTATAATGCGATACAATTTCTCTCCACTACCACAAAGAGGTTCTTGGCTCAATTGGTAGGTCCCAGTTTCGAACCTTACTAGGTCTAAACTAGTATCGTAAAAGGAGAGTAGAAATTGGACCTTGGGTTTTCTTTCGGCAGCCTCGTAACTCTCACTTCCCTTATTTTTTCTTTTAGTCTTCACATTCGATGAGCGATGTTTATGACAAAGGGGGAATAATTGCTGCTTTCTGGGTCGTAATCTATCCATTTAACACTTATCGTTGGCTAGTTGTTAACCTTGGAGTAGTATTTTTAGCCTCTTTACATCAAGTGGCTTCATGCCTTGTCTAGATCGATTTCCATATATATATATATATATATATATATATATATATATATATATATATATGATTACTGTAATTTATGTCTGCATATATTTCTCATGCGAATAAATCCTCCATCAAAAGAAGTTATGTGCGTTCTGTGATTAGATCAGGGAAGGGGAGAGATGTCGACAATACACGTGGGTCCCAGCAACAAGAGTGTATACTGAGATTATACACACCTAACACGAGCCAACAACGTTACAATGGTAAAGAATACTAGTACAAGTTGTAGTTAAAGAAAACTATCGTAAAACATAATAGCAAACTATAACAAACTAGCAGGAAGACCCAACGTTGCTCGGGATAGAATAAGAAACACTACTAGGTTCTTATTATGCTCATAACACCATATTAGTTTCTTTGTTTTTTACTGGCCCCTCTTCTCCAATTTCGCCTTTTAATATAGTCAGACGAAGCGGAAATGTTGGAAAACCCACTGAATTAGTGTCTTATACATATGATTTAAATTTCATCAAAATAGGATATATTTGAAGTTTTATGGGAGGTTTGGTCCCTATAGCTCCCTTAAGAGGGCAGTTAGAGATTCGAGACCACTTCCATTGTCTTACTTAGTGAATTTTATACATATGAATTAAATTTCATCAAAATGGGATATATTTGAAGATTTAAGAGGATTCTGCTATTATTACCATTTAGGGGTACACTTAGAGATTTGGGACCACTTCCATTGTCTTCATCGGAAAATCTTATAGATATATTTAAAATTTCATAGAAATAAGATACATTTGAAGTTTAAGGCGAGTTCTGACCTCATAGCCACGTTAGGGGTACACTTAGAGATTCGGGACCACTTCCATTGTCTTCCTCTGAACATTTTACATATGAATACACTTTTAATTTTTGTGTAGATTCACTAACCTTTTTTTCTATAGAGAACACACACACACATTGACATTTATATATAAAGATAAATATAGTTAATGGCTTATTCAGATTGGTGTTTAACGGCACTCTTCTTAAAGTATTTTTGAAACAGAACTTCAAATGAACCAACAATCAATACACGTTCGTTCTCTAGCCTCCTCACGCCATCTTTAGGGATTTTTAATTGTTCCTTTTGTTGTGGATGATGTCATATCGGAATGGATTCACAAATTGTCGGCACAGTTTTCCCGCTATTTTTTTTTCATTTCTCGTTTTTCTTCTGTCTTTTTCTAAAACAAAAACACTTCTGCCTCTCTGACGATAATGAAATGGCTACTTTAGTTCGTTTACTCAAATATTTCATTTGGGCGAAAGGAGATGAGATATTTGTGTTTTTTGTGTGTGTTTGTGTTGTTTTTTTGTTTGTTGTTTTTTTTTAAATTATTATCTTTGTCATTTTTTAAATGGTTTCTTGTTTCCGGGTTTTTTGTTTGTGTGTTTTTTTTTTAATTTTCAAGTAGAGAAAGTATTTATTTATTTATTAATTAGAGAAATTTGTATTTTTATTTGTTTTTGTTTTGTTTGTTTTTTTTAGAAGATGAATAAAGAGCAGAGCAATAAACGAAATAAAAGAAAGAAAGACAGATTGAGAGATTTAGAGGGATTAAGAGACAAAGAGATTTCGAAAGAGATAGATAGATGTAGAGATATAGAGATTCGGATATTTAGAGAGAAAGACAGATAGAAAGAGATTTAGAGACAAATATATTTAGAGAGAGAGAGATGTGTAGAGATTAAGAGATTTAGACTCAGAGATTCAGAGAGAAAGAGAGAGAGACAGAGAAACAGAGACAGAGATTTAGAGAGAGAGACATAGAGAGATTCATATATTCAGAGAGAGAGAGAGAGATTCGGAGAGAGAGAGAAAGATTCAGAAAGATTCAGAGAGAGAGAGAGAGACAGAAAAACAGAGACAGAGATTCAGAGAGAGAGAGAGAGATTCAGAGATTCAGAGATTCAGAGAGAGAGAGATTTAGAGATTTAGAGAGAGAGAGAAAGAGATTCAGAGAGAGAGAGAGACAAAGAAAGAGATTTAGAGAGATATAGAGTGAGAGAAAGAGAGGGAGACAGACAGACGGAGAAACAGAGAGAGACAGACAGACAAAGAGAGAAATAGTTAAAGAATAAAGGGGAAGAACAATGTATGGATAAGAAAGGGAACAAAGAAAGTGTAAGAAGAAAAAGCGAAAGAAAGAAAGCGAGAAGGAAAGAGAGAAGGAAAGGGCGATAGAAATAAGAATGAAAGAAACAAATGTAAAAGGTTAGAATAAAAAGAGGAAAAGAAGGATGAAAAGAAGAAAATAAGAAATAATAGAAGAAATGAGGGAACAAAAACAGATAAGGAGATAGGGGTGAAGGAAGGAAGGAAGGAAGGAAGGACGAAAGACAGAAAAAAGGAAGAAAAACAGACGGAAATAAGGGGCAGACAAATAGAAAGGAAGAAAAGAGATAGAAAAAAAGATGTCAGGGAGAAAATAAGTAAGGAAAGAAGGGAGAAAGAAAGAACGAAAAGAAGAAATAAAAAATGAGAAGAAGAAAGAGAAAGGAACAAGCCGCGCATGCGTGGCCCCCTTCTGTATGTGACTCGATGTGGCGAGTGTAAAATGCAATAAATTTGGGCAATTTGGTGCATTTTTGATCCCCATTGTACCCCCTGGGGGCGCGAACCAGAATTTTTCTGAGGTCAAGGATGCTCATTTTATATCCAGAACAATTGCCTCTACATTTTGGCCAAGTTTCAGAAAAATTGAATGGATGAATCAAACGTTATGGGAGAAAAGGGTAATATTTTGCCATTTGGGGGGCTTTTGACCCCCTGGAGGCGCGAACCAGATTTTTTCCAAGGTCAGCGATACTTATTTTCTATTAGGAACAGTTGCCTTCATATTTTTGCCAAGTTTCAGAGAAATTGAATGGATGGATGAATAGTTATGGGGCAAAAAAATGTCATTTTTTGCCATTTTGGGGGCTTTTGACCCCCTGGGAGGCTAACCAGATTTTTTTTTCAGAAATCGGAGAATGTCACTTTCTAACCTGACAAAAGTTACAATTTCATGCAAAATTTCAGAGAAATTCAATGGATGGTTGCGGAGAAAAATCCGGACGGACGGACGGAAATGCCTCAAAACATAGGTCTCCCGATTTTATAAATCGGGGGACCAAAAAGAAACATGACTAAAGAAGAAGAGAAGGAAGAGAAGTTGTTGATGAAGAAGGAAAGAAACAGAAACAGAATAACTTGAAGATGTGATATGGACGAAGATGAAAAGAGGGAGAAAGTAAATGTTCCTATTTACTTGCCTCCCCACGAGGGCAAAGTTAAACACAATGTCGGTGTTTAATGTGGGAAATATCCAGTTCCCCCAAAAGAAGAATTCTGGATTGGAACAAAAATTTTAATTGCCTCAGTCTGGAAGTATTTCTCCTTCACTGATTGTGGACAGAATAGGCAAAGTTTAGCATCAGAACAGATACTACACTTTGTTTCTAGTCAAAAGACAAAGTAAATGTTATCAATAAAAGGGAGAAGAGTTAAATGAAAAATAACTGATTGAAGAAGAAGAAGAAGAAGAAGAAGAAGAAGAAGAAGAAGAAGAAGAAGGGGAGACGGGAGAGGAGGAGGACAGGGGAAGAAAAATGCTTATAAAATAGAAGAAAGAAATTAATTGAAGAAAGAAGAAAGAAAGATATGTTATAAAATAGGACAAACAATAAAATGAAGGAAAACCGCGAAAAAAATGAAGCAAATATGATACGCTAAAAAAGAGTAAAGAAATCAAGAAAAATGAAAGAAGAAAAAAAAACGAAAAATGTTGGTACCGAAAAAAGAGGAAATTAAAAAAGAAGAGGAATAAGTAGTGTTTGAGTAAAAAAGAAAGGAAAATGAAAGAGAAAAAGAAAAGTGTGAGTACCAAAATAGGGAAGAAAAAAGGAAAAGAGTAAAAACGAAGGAAAATTGAACGAAAAAAGAGAAAATGAACTCTCAAAAGATGCCCGCTACCCTATTTATTTTGCCCTTGGCCACTCCTAAATAGTGTTTCTATCTTGGAGGACGCCGTCCATTCCCATATACCATCTCGATTTTTTAAATTTTTGTATGCCCCTTTTAGCTCCTACTCCCATTTAGCGACTGACTTGCTTGTTTTCGGTTAACCCGGAAAACAGTGGGCGACCTGACACTTAGCAAAGAGTTGGGAGGGCTTTACTAATCTGCCCCATTAGCATTTTATTTTATTCATTATTTTCCTTTGTTTTGAGATGCTTGTAGATTGCCACACTCCCCATCATTACTCATGTATATTTATTTGTGTGAATAAATTTCATTGAAAACATCGAGGATTTTTTGAAGTAGGATTAAAGCCATCAAGTGAATGCGATATTTTGGTAATAATGTCTAGTTTAGAGTATTGATTTACTCCTCTCCAGGAGTTAGGCACAAGGCCAGTTTTTATCTTACTCCCACAAGTAAGATGTGACCCAAGATCGGGTCGGGAAAGTGGGGTTTAAAAATTGCCTGGGCAGCCCCGTCGGCATTCCCCGGTAGAGGCGCCTCAGACAGTAAGCAATAAACTTACTCCTCCCCAAAGAGGGGAGGCAAAGCCTTGGAAGGTGAACCTCCCAGAACTGCACAGGACAGACCCATTGTACCGGCGTAAATCAAGACCCGAAGGCCAAGACAACACCAGTATGGGGTGCAGTATCCATATGAACATATACTACACTTTGATCTTAGCAAAAAGGCCAAGAACAAAACTTTTGCTGTAAAAATTGTCAGTCGCTTCCCCCTACACCAAAACAAATAGGGCGTCATACCTAAGACAAAGTACTATTTATTGTGATTTTTAATTCTTGTCTAAATAAATTGGCCTGAGAAGGCTCTGTCGAAATAAAGCGGCAATCGAAACATGTATACGCATATGTAGCCAAATACTAACTAACGATAAATATAAATAGTTAGAATAGTTTCGTTCAAACATCGATAAGTTTACCAAAGTCTGAATGGCAGAGTCTAGTTCATTTTTTAGGATAGCTTGTTCTTTGTCGGTCTGAAGTATGGTCCTGTGCAGTTCTACGAAGTCCACCCTCCCAGGCTTTACCTTCTCACCATTTGAGAAGGGGTTAGTTTATGGTTAATCGATTGAGGCGCTTCTACCGAAGTATACGGACGGAGATGCCAAGTAAAGTAATGTTCCGCCAGAGTACTCTTAGTCTAATGTGCTGGCTTTTCAAATCCCACTTTCCTGAGCTTGTGTCTAATCTTCTCGCCGTGAGAGAAAAATAAATATAAACTATTCCAAGTTAAATAAAGCTTGATACGCCACATGTCTTGGATATCACAGTAAATGTAATCAGGTGAAAGTCACCCCTTTGTTAAAAGTACTCCCAGGTCCATTCTGACTTGCAGGGGTATTACTTGTTAGTGTCGAAATAGAGAATGAAAGTTCCTTTGTTACCAATTACTCCCAGGTCTAAAGAAAATGTGACGTAGTCCATTTCTATTATTAATAACAACTTTATTGGTCTTCGTTCAGAGAGAATACAAGAAAAAATAAAAAAAGAAGGGTGTTAGTCAAGGAATACGTACATGAGTACGGACAAAGAGGAAAGATATGAGTCGACGTAGGGTTAAATAAATGTCCCGTTAGTAGGGAAGAGAAAATAGTTCGTATATGAATAGGATGAATGTGTTGTATGAGAAAGTCCATACACAGGTTTAGAAGTCCGGCTATGTGTAAGTACGTATGTGGATGTTACATTATGTGTCGCGGTAGACATTTTGAGTCATTGGGTTTTCTTGTCGAAGTAGAACACAGGGCCAAAGACCCAGGGATTTCTGTTGCGTCCTAAGAGAAGAGTTTGGGGGCTGGTCCGAGCAACGTCAATGTTGTTGTCAGTCCCTGTGCGTAGGAAAGAAAAGAGAAAGTCCCTTCTTTGTTAACCCTTTTTATAATCTCTCACCACGTGGGTAGTTCGCATGAGAGATAGCCCCTGATTGGGCAAGCCGGAAAGGAAGTCAAGTGCTTGCACCAATCAGCGCCGAGCTTATGAATTAAGCAGATTCGAAATCGTAAACGACGAGCTGTTGCTGCTGTTGCTGTTGCTGCTTGTAGCACTGCTGCTACATGTCCACTCGGACTCGCAAGAGTATTAACTGTTAGTGTTAAAATAGAGAATGAAAGGAGTAAAGAGAATAAATTGAATATAAGGAAGAAAAATGAAAGGAAAGAGAAAATGAATGAAAGAAAAATAGGAATTTCAGGCTAATACTTTAAAGAGTAGCACGTTTAGTAAAACGTCTTCTTTTTTCGTGAGTTTTTCTCTGTGGATTAAAAGAGAAAACGGCGGAATAAGAATGTGTGAGAAAGAAGAAGAATTTTTTTTTTAATCTTTAAATGAAAAATAACCATGAAATAAAGAAAAAAATAATTTAAGAAAAGTAGAAAAATTTAGAAAAACAAGCTTTTTTTCTACAGGAAGAGAGTATCATTTTAAAAAGAGATGAATGTGAAACAAAATGGCGTCGGCTTTTTTCTTCTTGTGGTTTTTCTCTAGCGACGAAAAGAAAGACACAAGGGTAGAAAAGGAAAGAAAATGAATGCAAATGTTGATTCTTTTAAAGAAAAAAGAAGAATGAGTATTATTTGAGCAAAAATGGAATGAAGGTGAAAGAACAAAGATAAAAAGTGTGAGGATCAAAGAAAAAAGAGGAATGAGTATTAATTGAGTAAAAATGACGTAAAAGTAAAAATAAGAAAGAGAAAAAGAGAAGTGTGTATACTACAAACGAGACCGTAAGAAAATAAGATAGAAGTTATTGAATAAAAAAGAAAGAAAGTGAAAGCAAAAAAAAAGAAAAGAAAAAGAAAAGTGTTAATACCGAAAGATTGAAAGAACAAGAGAACAGAGAATTTTAACTGAGTAAAAATGAAAAAGAGATATGATGGAAAGAGAAGAAAAATGAAAGAAAATAGAAAAGGTAATTCATTGAATAAAAGAGAAAAATGAAAGTAAAAAGAGAAAAAGAAAATTGTTAATATCGAACAATTGATGGAAAAGGGAATAGGGAATAAACTAAGTGAAAAGAAAAAGAAATGAATGAAAGAGAAAAAAAATGAAAGGAAAAGTGATCTCTAAAATAAAAACGTTTGCCTTTTTTCTTAATTTTTTCTCCGCTGATCTAAAAAGAAAAACCACAAAAACAGAAAATGAAGAAATGAAAAAAATAATAAAGCCGAGATGATGAAATGAAGAAAATAATCGTGTAAGAAAAATAGAAGAATTTAGAAAAAACGTAGTTTTTTTATGTTGAAAATGAGTTGTTTTTTTTTAAGAGAAGAATTTTAAACAAAATGGCGTCTGTGTTTCCTTCTTGCGTTTTTTCTCGAGCGACGAAAAGAAAGAAAATATGAGAGAAAATGAAAAGAAAACGGATGCAAATCTCGACTTTTTAAATCGATATCATCTTATGCATCTTGAATTCTCCTTTTCTCTCTTGAAGTGTGCTCGGCGGTTCTACGAGAAACATTTTCCTCAAAGCTTTGTTATTTGCAAAGAATAAATTAGCTCCTGCTTCAGCCGGTCTTTGAAACAAAACAAAAAGTGCTAAATTGTTTTTAAAGACAAACACAACCGCAGCCATTTTTTTTTTCAACCATAATTGTTTCACAAACGTTTATAATTTAAAAGCTTTTCACACCAGCTGTGGCTCTTGATTTTCGCTAAAACACGAGCGATAGCAATACACCAATATCCGTTGCGTATTCGAGACATCGACGAGGAATGTTTTCAGGTACTTATGCATAATTAAAGGCCATGAAGAAAGTGGAACTACATTCCTAGCGTTACTAACGCCTCTTCTCCCATATATGGTACGGGGAGGAGAGCAATAGCAATAAAAACTAACTCTTTGTAAACAAACCAATTTATTAACACTTTTAATTACAAAAATGTAGAGAATAATCCAATCGTGTTCAATAAATTAAATCTATATAATAAAGTGAAGTCAGCCTATTTCTCGTAGTTTGAATCTTTTAGATAGTAGTAGCCGTGTTGGAGAGGAATGGAAAAATTTAGGGGTCAAAGGGGTCATAGAGTGATACCGGGTGGAAGTTATCCAAATTACGTGACTTCCGGTGGGGCCCCTTTCAGTCTCTTAGCTGGCGAGATTTCAACGAGGAAGGACGCGTCTGACTACCGTCTCCAATGGGGGCAGTGTGGCCGGGTGTAACGAGACGGACTGTCTGTCTGTCTGTCTGTCTGTCTGTCTTTGTCTTTGTCTTTGTCTTTGTCTTTGTCTTTGTCTTTGTCTTTGTCTTTGTCTTTGTCTCTCTCTCTCTCTCTCTCTCTCGCTCTCTCGCTCTCTCTCTCTCTCTCTCTCTCTCTCTCACGTGTATGCAGGTTGTCTCGGATGTTTTTCTGTGCCTATCTTTAGATAAACCTTTAATACATCATCGGCGTTTGAGTGATTATATTCCGCAGATAATTAACAACCTGGGTTCACAGCGATGGTACGGGGGTGTAATGATCTGTGCACCCATTGGTAAGCGAAAATATAAAATGACAAATCGATATCTGATTCTGACTAACTAATTTTCTTTTTTACCCTTACACCATGTTTTAATAATATTTAAATGCGAGTGTGTGAGAATAATTTTAATATATAAAATTTCAACTTTAGGTTAAAAATAAAGTAGAGTTGAATTCGAGTAAGAGCTGCGTGTCCCGGCAATGACGTCCCAGAGACAGGAAGCCACTAATCTTATGTGACGAATGAGCAACTGAACCGACAGAAAGAGAGAGGGAGAGAGAAAGGGAAAGGGAGATGAAAGAGAGAGTGAGAGCTGTTTTTTTCGAAGTTTGTCATTGTCAGTTTTGAATCTGAATAATCGATAGTTGATTCTAACTAACCATTTTTCCTTTTTAAAATTGCACCTTGTAATAATAAATATAATAATATTTACATGAAAGTGTGTAAAGATAGAATTAGTATCAGAGAGCCGTTGTGTTTGGATAGTTGCTGGCCCCTGGATGAAGGAATTGTGTGTTAATATCTATACATATATGATATGAATAAAGACTAATCATATAATTCTGAAGAACACATGCCATAATAGTATTTATAGAAAAAACCTACAGTTGCCTGTTCCTTGGACGCTTCTGTATACGGAATAAACTCGATCTGCAATGACAATTGCAATCCTGGAACGACTGGTTCACACAGTTCGGCTTAAGACTTAAAACGAGGAAGACGGAGTATTTATCCTTCGCTAAAGATGAGCGAGTAGCTATTCATGTAGATAGCAAGAATCTTCTCATGGCGAGTGATTTCAAATATCTCGGTTTTACTACTAGCAAGAACTCGGTGAAATCTCTTCCTGAATCAATGCTGCATGGCTGAAATGACAAACAGCCATTGGTATGCTCTATGATCTACGGATCATTGATCGTCGTCCAAGATTTAGTGAACTGCGGTATGACCTGATGCTTTGTATGGCTACGAGTTCTGTCTGTCAACGAAGGAGGCAGAAAGAAAACAGGCATTAATACGGTCAAAGATATTGCGTTTGACTTCAACTCTGACCAGACTCGACCATGTTTGATAAGTTGATATTCACCCATGTTACGATGTTGTGCCAATCTCAGACAAAATTGTTGTTATCTCCCTTTAGTATTGCGATATAAGAGTTATGTTCATTTGTGATAAGTTCTTAGAGTGATCTTCCTTGCTTCTTGTTGTATGTGGTTATTGACTGGGAACACAAAGATGGCGGTTTGCCAAACAAACGTGTGTCTATGACTGGATTTATGTAATAAGTAAACTAACAAAAATGATGGAAAATGTATTGTAGTATGCACATGTACTGCACACAAACGACAACACCGTTACGAAAAACGGGATTCTAGATGGAGGTCCCTGGTAAAACCCTACACCAAATCTAAAAACGGTGGGACTTCATCCTGAGCAATTATTTGATCATATATGGAGGACGGAGAAGTCTAGTGCACAGGATCAACATTTTCCATTAGTTAAGAGTTGTGTCTGTCTATCTTCAGATGGGGACACGAGAGGATCTTAATTAAATGTTTCTTTTTTTTTAATTTACTCAGAAACTGAAATCGAACTTCAACTCCTTCCAAACCGACCAATTAGAATCACTTCTCATAGCTGACCTGAGGGGGTCAAACTTTATCAATCATATTTTTTGCAAATGATATCTACACTTAACCCTTACTGCTACGTACTATGCATGAGTATTATTAGAGTTAAATTTGTTATTTATTAAGATTACATGAAAGCAAAAACTTGAGAATATTCATGGCCAAATTTGGAATGTCGTCTCCAGCACCAAGAGAATATTTCGCTTTTAGAAGGGTAATACAAAATGTCTCAATAACAAATTTTTAAAATTAAAATAAATTTTAAAAATAATTTTTAACAAATTAATTTTGTTTTCCAACCAGCATTTTTAGATTCGTCCTTACAGTTTCATAAGAGGTTTCGTTTGTCAGTTAGTTTGGTTGTTTTGTTGGTCTGTCGTATGCTTCAATTTGAAATTTTCATCACGAAACAAGAAGATTAAATGGACGCATCTTATTTAAGATGCGTCCAAGTATCTCTATAAGAGGATCTGTCCGTCAGTGTATCATGCTTAAGTTAAAAATAGCATTTTCGTTGGTCTGTCATGCATAAGATCGAAATAGCCTTTTCATCGATAAACATGTAAATTGAATGGATGTATCTTATTATACACGTGTCTCAGTTAGTAATACTTAAGTTTTAAAACGCATTTTCGTTGATCTGTCACACTTAAGTTTGAAATAGTATTTTCCTTAGTCTGTCACGCTTAAGTTTGGAATAGCATTTTCGTTGGTCTGTCACGCTTCAGTTTGAAATAACATTTTCGTTGGTCTGTCATGTTTAAGTTTTAAATATCATTTCCGTTGGTCTGTCACGCTTCAGTTTGAAATAGCAGTTTCGTCGGTCTGTTATGTTTAAGTTTTAAATATCATTTCTGTTGGTCTGTCACACTTAAGTTTGAAATACAATTTCGTTGGTCTGTTATGTTTACGTTTAAAATAGCATTTTGATCAGTATGTCATACATAAGATTGAAATAATATTTTCGTCGGTTGTCACGCTTCAGTTTAAAGTAGTAGTTAAGTTTGAAATAGCATTTATCATTGGTCTGTCACATCTTAAATTTGAAAAAGTATTTTTGGTGGTATGTTATGCTTTAGTTCGAAATAGCATTTTCGTTGGTCTGTCACAGTTAAGTTATGAATAGCATTTTCGTTGGTCTGTCACAGTTTAGTTCGAAATACCCTTTTCGTTGGTCTGTCACAGTTAAGTTATAAATAGCATTTTCGTTGGTATGTAATGCTTAAGTTTTAAATATAATTTTCATAAATTTTTTAGGCTTAAGTTTGAAATAGCGTTTTCGATGGTCTATCAAGCTTAAAATTGAATTACATTTCCATCGCTAAACGCTCAGATTGAATGGACGTCGAAGACCTGTTCTATGTTTTACCACCCAACCCCCATTTTTGAATCCCTGTCAGACTCACTTCATTTCCAGTTCCTGCTCTCTTTCGAATTGACACGAAATTAAAAACAGAAGAAATTGATTTTTGGCATATTTAATTTCTCTGCGGCCAATCAATTTCAATCCTAATTTGCATATTGGTAACCGACCAAACAACGGCATTATTATTTTAGATTTTCATTTCAGCGCATGTCAGTGTGGGTGTGTGCACGAATCCCTGTGTGTATTAGTGGATGTTTTAGTTCATTTGTGTATGCGTATGCAAAGGAAATAAATAGGAGCAGGGAGGCGCGTGTATATATTTGTATTAATTTTGTACGTGGGTGTGCATGTGTTTTAGTATGAACAAGCTTTAAAATTGTGCTTCACACACACTTTACGAGTTGCTCCTGCTGAGGGCTACATGGTACCTCGACTCATATAACTAGGAATTTAAAATGATAGATGCCATGAGGAATTTAAAATAATAGATGCCATAAGGAATTTAAAATAATAGATGCCATAAGGAATTTAAAATAATAGATGCCATAATTATACAAATTTATTGGGTTAAACAATTCTCCACTCTATAATAAAGACCAACGTGTATGTATATATCTATATAATAAACTAAGTTATTTCATGTTCGTACGTACGTTATTACCTTTCACACACATTAAACAAAAATGACGTAGCCCGATCAGCAAGTTGCGATTGCTAATTAATTTGATGTCGCTAAGGTTTAAAAATTCCGACTTAACCCATTTTAAAATGAAATGTTCCAAAATCAAATCATATCGTTCCACCGACTAAAACAATACAATTTTCAATAAATACATTTTAGAAAGTGACATTCGTTTTATTGATTTGAAGAATATTTAGCTGACAATTATTTCTTAGGGTAAGAACACAAGGGATATTTATTGTCTTAAAAAGAATTAAATTGTCACAATTTAAAATAAAAAATGAAGAAGAGTTGTCGTAGAAGTAGTGGTCCAAACTCTCTCTATAAATTGTATGTGTGTGAGTTCGATTGCATAACTAAATGCTTGGATTTCTATTGGCTATCATTTTTGACGAATGATGCCACGATTATAACTTATTTGTATATAAGTAAAAATAGGTAGCATTTAACTAGTTGTTATTGTAGAATAAAACTTTACCCTTCAATAGAGAGTGCAATGTGCAGCATGTTTTACAACGACAGGAAGTGCAACAGTGGCATAACCTAAATGTATAACCTGTATATATAACAAGAACGTGTGTTTTCTGGAAATGCTGCAGCAGCAATGTTATGCTTCCCTTAACCATCGTGAAACACAAACAAAACCGTGATATTCATGCAGGACGATGTAGCACCACGCTGGAAACTTGTTGGGAGATCTTGGCCAAATGACACTTTTTTTGCAACAGTGGATGAGACACGGTTCTCTGAATATACCTTGACGTCCTCGCTCTCCATTATTAAAGAGTTCGAATCCAAAACGCGTAAATCCAATTTGCTTAAACTGAGACATTAAACAATAAAAGAGCTAATATATCAAATCTAGACCTCGACTAAAAGCTTATTTTAATTGAAAACAAATAGAAATTATCTTGGTATCATATTGTGTGAAACATAATTTTAGGAAGTGTAGTGTCGTACAGTTGGAAACGACAACAAGTGTATCCTAATTACCTCCCTTACATTCTGTAGTTATCTCCTTTGTATATTTCTCATGCGTATATAAATAAATGCTTACGTGGACTTCGTCCTCTTACGAACGAAGCGACCGAAGCGCACACACATCAAGTATGTCTCTCTTATTTATTTCTCTGTCTTACTTACATTGCTATGTATATGAAACCATTACATCGCGAGCCGAATACTAATGGATCCACATAATAATCGACAAACAGCAACGCTACAGGAATGCGGTCCAGTGTTAAAATGCAACACTTTTGGAAGCGATATCTTTGTAAGTTTGAAAATGGCGTTTATCGCATTTTGCATTGGAACTCTCTATCTCCCCCTCTCTCTCTCTCTCTCTCTCTCTCTCTCTCTCTCTCTCTCTCTATATATATATATATATATATATATATATATATATATATATATATATATATATATATATATAGTGTGTAGATTTCAATTTTGTGTTGAGAATCTGAATAACAGAACTCAATGTAATTTAAACAGAGCAAAACAGAATTATAAAAAGAAAAAGCTATACACACATTAAGGTTGTATACATTATAACTTATTTCGACCCCTTAATTAGGTCTCCTCAGATGTATAAACAACCACGTCAAAAACGTGGTTGTTTATACATCTGAGGAGACCTAATTAAGGGGTCCAAATAAGTTATAATGTATACAACCTTAATGTGTGTATAGTTTTTTTCTTTTTTATAATTATATATATATATATATATATATATATATATATATATATATATATATATATATATAGGATCAAATATAAACCAAAAGTAAAACTTTTAGTAGATGGAACCCATTGTGAAGAGGTTTAGCTCAATATACGAGATAGAGCAATTGTAGAGATAGAAGAAAAAAGTGTGATAAATATGCGACGAATGTCCAGATTTATTTCAAATTTCAATTGTTCAATGCAAGGTGTATTCAGTAATAAACTAGTGTTTATAATTCTTTCCTTAAGCCAACATAACATTTTTTATATTTTTCAAATATTTGAACTTTGTTTTTTTCGAAAGCCAACTTATCCATCTGTATTTCTCCTCTGATGATAAGATCTCGATCTTTGAAAAGCCTTGGCTTAAGGAAAATATAATAAACACTAGTTTATTACTGAATACACCTTGCATTGAACAATTGAAATTTGAAATAAATCTGGACATTCGTCGCATATTTATCACTCTTTTTTCTTTTATCTCTCTCTCTCTCTCTCTCTCTCTCTCTCTCTCTCTCTCTATATATATATATATATATATATATATATATATATATTATTTCGTATGGGGATTCATTGAGAACAAATTTTACGCTATAAAATCTGCTGGCATTTTGTTCTGCAGAAAATTAATATGAACAATATCTTTAGGCTCGTTAAACCTCAAATATTAAATGAGGTTTTCACAAATTATGAAGAATGACTAAACCGGCTGATTGATAAAGACAAAACTCCTATAGGAACCTATTAAGTTGATAAGTATAAATATCAGTTTGTCCGGAAAGTCTGTGCCAAATTTCAAATGAAATGAAAAGTCAAAAAAGAATATATGCCATTAAATACTTAATCAAATGCTCATAAATAGTAGATGTGTGTATGTTAAACCTTTCTGCTAGTTTTCATGTTGTGTAACGTCGTGTCAAGTAATATCTTCATTTGGTCGTCATTTCTAGAAGACTAGCGGGGCTACCCGGCGTTGCTCGGGGTCATAAAAACATATAATTGAAGAAAAATCGCGTGTGTAACATCTTTATATTAAAACTTCTATTTCTGTCCCTCTCTCTATAGCCGTCTCTTTATCTTTCTACTTTTCTCTTCCCTGGTCGTCCCATTTCACCGCTACCTTCTAATTTTGCCTTTTGCAAAAGCTGTTTCTTCCCCACCATTCATCTTACGTTTCCCAGGGCAATAGTATGACTTATTTCCATAAAAAGTACCACCTCTGTCTGCGCCTTCTATATAGGTACTTATCTCCGCCCCGTTGTTCATACTATATACGTATCTATTGCCACCCCGGTGCGCATACTATATACGTACCTATCGCCGCCCCAGTGCACATAATATATACATACCTTTCGCAACCCCGGTGCAGATACTATATAAGTACCTATCGCCGCCCTGGGTGCAGATACAATATAAGTACCTATCACCGCCACGGTGCGAAAGCTAAATACGTACCTATGCCCGCCCCGGTGCAAATGCTAAATACGTACTTATCTCCACCCCGGTGCAAATGCTAAATATGTAGCTATTGCCGCGCCCAGTGTGTATACTGCATAAGTATCTATCACTGCCCCAATGCAAATACTAAAAATGTACATATCGCTGCCCTGGTGCGAATGCTAAATACGTACCTATAGCCTCTTCCCTTGGTCGACAGTGGTTACACTCTAGTGGTTAGTAATTGTAGAAGTTTCCTGACCTAACTCCATCCAATCCTAACTCTTACTAGCACCTGCTCCACCCTGTACTCCAATGGTATCACCAAGGTAACAAAATTTCTCGATAACCCTAATATAACCGCCATCCAGATACATTTTCTCCACATCTGAGTTCTCATCCGTCTCCATCGTCTTACATACAACCTGATTATCCTCTCTCAACTTACCAATCATTCCACTGCACTTCTTGTGTACCCAATGCTTACATGTATCACAAAAAGTTAAATTGTACCCGACTCACTTTCCACAAACTGAGCAGATATGTTATTATGTATTATATTGATTTTTTTTTTTTGATGCTAATGTTTGAATCCTGTATGAGTCTCATTTTTCACTTTGTGGTATTCTTGATGTATTCCCAGCCCCGTGAACTAAATAAATGATTTATTTAGCGATTTTACCTGCGACAAACATTAGCATAAAAAAATAAGACTAACGCCCCCAGCTCTAAACATTGCGAACCACTTCCGTAAAGTTCTAGTCAGCTAAACCATCTCCACCATACACTGCACATCATATCTTTTTGTTGTTTGTGAGGCATTTCTTTCCTTTATGGAAATACAAAAATGAGTCTTACAATTTTCAAAGGATTTCAAAATGAACATAAATGAAATAGTTGTTAACTTTCTGTTACACCGGTCGTTCTAACAGAAGAGAAACTACACCGGTTCTCACTATAAATAGTGCGAGTAGACAATCACCAGGGAGAAAAGGACAGTATTGTAACTGTCTAGCCGCGTGCCAGTCAGTTTCCTTACCTTTGTACCTTTTATGTTAATACACTTGTTATCTTAACTCAACCTCGACTTGACTTCTTCTTTTTACTGTTCGACTACTTCACAACACTTTCTTACCCAAAAGAGATAGCTTGAAGTATGCTCTAACCGGAAGTGTAAGTATACTCTATCTGTTAATGACTCGACATGTTTTAATGTATCGAAACATGAACTACTAAAAATCGGCGCGAACTTTCCGGACAGCCTAATTCTAGACTTTATAATACTGACTCCTCCCCCCCCCTCCAAAAAAGAAATGCCACCCATAAAATCTTTAATAAAATTCACAATCCTTTCTGTCATCCAACCATATTTAATACAAATAAACTTCAGTCTATGCCTGGTTTTCCCATGAATCTTCAACGGTCTTTGTTTCATTGCCTTTCGATGATATGCTCCGAATGTGAATCAAGTTCAGAGCGCTACCTAGTGGTCGTTATAGAGTTTTTAGCAGCCTTGGGTAGACGACGAGGTGACATTGTGAGGGATAAACAGTGGTGTCAACAGGATAGGACAACTCCTCACACTTCAAATGACCCATTGGAAATGCTACTGGGATACTTTAGTGATCGTCTCATCAGTGAATAGGGCTCACACTCACGATATCTTAACCCTTAAATGCTTTTTTTGTTTCAAATATGAAACATTCCAAAAAAATGCATATTTAATATAATATACAATAAAAATGTGTCAAACTGCAATTTGTTTCATATATGCAACGAGCATGTTGGCAAATGTGAGTAGGTATTAGTATGATGTTGCATCAGCACACTCGCTAAATAGGTAATCAGTATCTTCGATGGTAAAATTCTTTTCAAACCAGTATAAAAATAAAGCATTTAAGGGTTAATCCTACTCCCCACCCCGACTTTTATAGGTGGAGTTTTATAGATCAAAACAACCCCTGACTGAAAGAGGCCATCACAACCCAAAACAGAACAGTACAAGAGAGAAGTTTGTCAGGTTGTATTTGAGAAGGGTGGTCAGCCTGTATTATAAATACAATGTTTCATTCATCTCGGTTTATTTTTTGGAGAGGTGTTCAGAAAATAATCGGATATTGAGCCCTGTCAAGCTGTATATTGTCTGCATGTGTCCAGATGTGCATTATTTCATGGTAGCAGGCATGTGTTTGCACGATTGCGTATGTGTTTTTACGTTTGCCTAAAACTTTTTAAACGAGTCACTGCTTATCAAGGGCCAAAGGCCACTCGAGGATAAGGGTTAATGAGTGTCAGATAGACGGTGAAACATCGAGGGGATTAGTAACGATGGTTGTAACTCGTCAGAAATTGATTATTTAAGAGGATGGATCAACAAGAACTTGAAAACGGCAATGTTATAGTTCGCCAGGAAGCAGCCCCTTATTACTGTGTTCCAAAGACAAGCAGTTCTAGGGAAGAAACTTTGCTCATAGAATGTGTGCTTAGTTCTAGGTACACATATGAAGAAAGGGGATTTATTGAGAGTGGAATTTATTTCCAGGCCTGTGTTCGTTCTTTAGTATGTGTGTGCTTTTGGGGTGGGTGAGTCGTCCCCTACCCGACCACATCCTTTTCACTCTTCTATATCTTTTTTAATTTGAAATTGCCAGCCTCAGCCTCTTCTGTTTTGTAATCGCTAAACGTTATGCATGTGCACGCATCGGAATATCTCCATTCCTATTTGCTCAGCCATCGAAATTTAATTTTTTAAATTTGATTTCCAAGTCATCCCCACTTCTCATCCGTCGCCACCAATACGCGTTGCCTCTTTATTAATTACTAGCTCTACCTACCCGGCATTGCCCGGGATGCTGTGAATTCATTTTTTCTTTATATTTTATTGCTTGCATTTTTTAACATATACAGAAAAAAAGTGCAGTTGTAAAGTAGACAACGCCTACTTTATTCTACAATTAAAAGTTATCCGCCTTGTTGATATTTATTTTTAGGTGATTATTTAAAAATGTTTAGCTTCTTTCCTTGGGCAGCATGCCTTGAGAATTCCCTTCCTGCTCCCCGTTTTCCCGACCGTACAAACATGCAGAATTTTAAATGTAATGTGACAAACATCTTGCTGCCCAGCTCCCCACAAAAGCTATGCTCTTCTTCCCCCCCCCAAATGGCTCCTATCATAGTAGTCCCTTACACTTCAGTGGCAATATGCCTTGTTTGCGATGAATAAGAGTAACAAAATATAAATAAAATATTGTAGCCAAGTGCGTTATTATATTGCCAATAACACGGTACAACAATAACAAATGAAAATTTGTTCATCAAAAGCAAAATTTGATTTATTAGCCTAAATGCTATTTAGATCTGACTTTGAAAATTCGATCAGATGACTTTATATGTTAGATATCGAAAGTATCAATTAGATCCCTCTCCCCCTTCTTCTTTCTTATCTCTAGTAAAATAGTTAAACCTAAAGATTCTTTCATTTATGGGTGTTTGTAATCTTCATGTAGTTCCTCCTGTAATTACCTGATTCTAGAATGAATCAGGGAAACCAATGCCCACTATAGAATCGAACCGGTCAAAAAAGACAAAACATGCTGATTCGTAAGAAGTCACTTTACATATCTAGGTACAGGTGACCAGGATTGAGTACGATATTGTGTATGAGGGATTCTTCCTGTTTATTTGTTTGTCACAGTTTACATGGAAACCTCTCGTAATGTCCTGAATGTCAATGAAAATTCATGAATTCCAAGCAGGAAATACGGAATATGTAAAAAGTTGTTTAGAGACCTAATTTGGTGATAGGAAAAAATAATTTATTCCTTCGTTTCAATTGTAGTGAGATTCAAAATTGTGATGCATTATTATATCATCTTTTTAAGAATTTTGAGTTCATGTAAAATTAGCTGTTTTTAATCAATAAATCCCGTTTGTAGTTTTTAATGAAACCAACAAAAAGTAGAGATGCTTGGATTAATCTAAACTAAAATGCGTTCATTCAATCTGCACGTTCAGCTATGAAAGTTGTATGGCTGAAACTATGCGTGACAGATCGACAGACAGGCACATTTATGTGTTGATGCACGAGAGAAAAAAGAACAGGGAAAATACAAAGGGAAATAACTAATTTGAGAAGTTAAAACATAGATGAAATGAAAGCAAAGGAGATAAATATTGCATATCCACTTACTTCTGAGGGCTCGATGATGATAATGATGATGATGAGGAGGAGAAGGGGGAGGAGGAGGAGTATAATGGTTATGGTGATGATAATGAGAAGGAGGATGGTTATGATGATGATGATGAGTGTGATGATGATGAGGAGGAGGAGGAGGAGGAGGAGGAGGAGGACAACGACGACGAGAAGGAGGAGGATAGTCATGGTGAATTATCACTGGGCAACAAGCGATGCACTCTTCTATTCAGAAGTACAAAAAAGACTTGCTCCACGCATGTGCGAGATTCTAAACGAGGTTTGTTCTTTTTCTGGCTTGGGCTTTGAAGATAGCTGGACGTGTCCAGCCTAGCTCTACACTTTTACATGGTCATCACGACATGGTTTACTGTCAGACGTCTTATTACGAGTCACAACTATCGTTCACACTAAGTCGTATATACATTTACAACGCCCATGTATATAATTATAAATTGTTTGCCCTGGCAATACATGTTCATTTCGATTGTGTTTAGAGACTTTAAACGGGGTCTATTTCCTTAGTAGCAATGCCCGTTATTTTCACCACTTTTTATGTATCATGTTTCATTATGTCCTTCTTAGGGTTTTCTTTCACAAGTTTCTCTATAAGAAATAAATGTATATATATATATATATATATATATATATATATATATATATATATATATATATATATATATATATATATATATATAAAACAAACAAAACAAAGAAATTTCAATTTTAGATATAGAGCTTCAAAAAAACTCTCCATCCATACTAGATAATCAGATTAACCTAGAGAACATTCGTTTTCCCTCTCTTCTCCTTACTTTTACTTCTCTGCTCATTTATGCCGGAAATAGAAATAGACAGCAAACTTCGTCGACCACAGACAACAACCCCCACCCACACCAGACAAGCAGATTTAACTAGAGAACATTCGTTTTCTTTATTTTCTCATCTTCATTGTTCATTCATAATGGAAGAAAAACAGACAGCAAGCGTCCACACATATGACCGCGATAAATGGCCACTGGTTGCCAGATTCGAAAACATTAATTTCAATTCACCGTTTTCAAAAACTCTGTTAACACTTAATTGGCGGCTAAAGCAGGTAATGGTTCTCGAAAGTTTCCTACAGAATATCCCAACAAAACAGAAAAAGAATAAAACTTAAAATCGTCCAATACACTCAGCACGAAATAGTAAGTTACACGTTTATTTGTTTATTCATTATAATAATTTTCCGTCGATTAAGGACACCCATATATATATATATATATATATATATATATATATATATATATATATATATATATATATTTCATTTAAGAAAAGATTCATCAAAACAACAAAATCGGTCAAATCTCTTGTTTTTGTTTTTCTCCTGCACTTTAACCTGTTTTCCGTTTGTCATTTTTCACACATTTTGTCCACCACGGCATTTAATTTTCATGAATTATCGTGTACCTTACCCCATATATATATGGGTGCTTACTGCATGGACGGCGGCACCGAGAGGAGCAGGGGGGGGGGCTGAACCCCCCCATCACTTTTTGACTTGGGCCCCCCACTTTACGGTCATCAATAATTAAGTTGATATGCATGTGTTTAATCGCCTCCCCCCACTTTTTAGGAGAGCCCCCCACTTTTTAGGAGAGCCCCCACTTTTATAACTGTCCCGCCGGCCCTGTACTGGGTGCTTGCAAACGGCAAAAATAAGGTCCATAGAAAGAGATTTGGCCCCAATAAAAAAGTGATATCAGCATATCTTTCTACAAAAAAAGGGCATCGAACTGTTAGAGAAGCATTGGAATCAGTGTACCACTCTATGAGGAGACTATGTTGATGAATAAAGTCGATTTATTACCAAGGATAGCAAAAATGAAGACCTCTACCCAGTCATGGCTGACGGAATGAGAACAATCTACCCCCGTTGATGAAATAAAGGGTTCAGTTCGGAATTCCGTACAGATCGTCGAGTTCGACATAAGGATTCTCAAGTTTGACTAAAAGATTCCCGAGTTCGAAAAGATGCATCTGAAGAAGGTCGGAGATTACATCGGCCGAAACTTTGTGAATATAACAACCAAGATAGAATTAGTAAATAAATTTTATTCCTTTTTACTTTTACTATTGATTCACTTTTTATAAAAGTCAAAAGCCTTTCGAAGATAAGAGTTAATAAGATGGATGGATTGTCAGTTAAAGGATGAACAATACTATGAGAGGATTGAACACGATGAATGGAATGGACAAAATTTGATTACTTATGAAGAAGCTTTATGACAAGTATTTGTTGACATTGATTTGAAGACGACCATGTGGTAGTCTGCAGGGAAGCAGTCTCGTGGTAATAATTCAAAATAATACAAAAAAATCTATTTGTTTCGTTTTAATCAAAGTTGGAGTAATAATGGCCAATGACTTTTTGATTCTGTACAAGATACATCTATATATGGTCGTAGTCGGAAACTGTAGCTAGTGTATACTTTTCTTTTTCATTTTACTTCAGGTAGCTCTCAGAAATCAAGGGACCATTTCCTGTGGTTAACACTTAATTTCTATATGTGATACATAGATATCCGTGTGTTCAATCAAGATTCTCCTCTACTTTCCAAACGTTAAGATAGTAAAGCGATTTTATTTGGACGAAAGTAAACAAAAATTTACAAACAAATGTTGTAAAAGAAAAACAATGCACATAAAATTGGTCACATTTGTCTTAGGCATGAAGCCCGAATCGTTATGGGTGTGGGTGGGGGGTCGTTGGACATAAGATTTGTCATACATTGACTTTATCCTACGCTAGACACTCTCACCAAAATACCTCATTCTCTCTGTGGGTTGGACCTACTTAGATGATCCCCAATTTGTTTTTTTAAAATTATTTGTAAAATTCATCGTGGGGGAGTGGGACAATATTTACAAAGGTTCTATACAAGATTAGTAGTGCCCTCCCAACCCTCTGCTAAGTGATAGGCTGCCCTCTGTTTTCCAGATGATCCGAAAACAAGCAGATCGGTCTCTAATTGGGAGTAGGAATTAAGGAGTGGGGTCAAAAATAAAATAGGTTTGGATGGGATGTGGGAATGGATGGTGGTGTCCGCCAAGATATAGGGTGACATAGGGGAAAAAACAAAGTGTGGGGAGTGGGCATCTTTTAAAGCGATACAGAGCATGAATTTTCCTTTCCCCAATGAACCAATTATACTATAGAATAGTTTATCTTTATTGCCGTCTTTCTTGGTCTTGCTAAATTTCAGGACAAGAATTCATCTTGTCTGGTGGAGTATCCAGTTTAGTGTTGTTACTTGAGGTAACATCACTAGGAGAAGGTGCACCATTCCTCTTATGAGCCAGCGTATAGCCGTGTTGAATGGATCTTATTTGGGCTTCAAATATTGTTTACTTTTAATATTTGGTCAGGGTTTATTTGCAAGGTGAAGAATCCTCATGTAAGATTGCTCCGAAAAAAAAAGAAAAAAATGACCGAAGACACTCGAGGATGGTGTCTAGTAGGCATTCAAACTCTCCCGTTGTATACACACGTGTACCTTTGTGTTAACAGTCACATGTTTATCTTTGTGTATACGCTTAAAAAGTGTAAACATTTACATCATAGAAAAAAAGAGGTGGGGAGACAAAGAGAAGGAAAGGGGGAGAGCGAAAGAGAGAGCGAGAGAGAAAAAGAGAAAAAAAGAGAAAAAGAGAGAAAGAGAAAAAGAGAGTAAAAGAGAAAAAGAGAAAAAGAGAGGGACAGATAGAGAGATGGAGAAAGAAAGAGAGAGAGAGAGAAATAGAAAGGGAGAAAAAAAAAGAGAAAGAGGATACGGGAGTGTTTAATTCCTCTCCGCGTTTTCGTAACGAATGTGTGTCTGTCTGTACTCGACTAGATTTGTATCATTTTAATAGGGATCTTTTTTCCGATTCCTACTCCCCTCACCTCTTCCGCGTCATGTTTTTTAATTTAAATTTCAAACTGGGTGGGGCTGGTAACAGCATGATGGGCACGAGAAATGCAACTAAATGCGTCCACGTGCATTCGTGATTATGAAGGACTATGATTTAAATTGCAGCCAGTTAAAAAACACATGGACTTTCGGTTTTCTAAAAATCCAAATTTATTCTCTTGCCTGTCTGTCTGTCTGTCTGTCTGTCTGTCTGTCTCTCTCTCTCTCTCTCTCTCTCACACACACACACACACACACACACACTCCCTTTCTCTCTGTGTCCCTCTCTATGCTATGCTCCTGATTTATTTGTCTATCCCCGTCTCTCACTCCCCCTCTCTCTCCCCCTCTCTCTCCCCCCTCTATCTCTCTCTCTCTCTCTCCCCCTCTCTCTCCCCCCTCTATCTCTCTCTCTCTCTCTCTCTCTCTCTCTCTCTCTATATATATATATATATATATATATATATATATATATATATATACTTCTCTCTCTACTCTTTACTCCACTACTTTCTCTTTCTATCATCTCTAGTTGTGCTTTAAATTTATTCCTGCATTTCTCTATATCTTTTTTCTCAGGCTTTATTTTCTTTTTGAGAAGAGCTTAATTTATTGCTAATCACCTAGGACACCCCTACTGGGAAATGCCGACGGAGCTGGTCGAGCATTTTGTTAGCCAGGGTACGCTTCTACAAATCTGCTGAGTTTTCAAGACTACACCTGACCTTGCGTCTAACCTCTCGGAGAGAAGGTTAATAATCTCTCTCTCTCTCTCTCTCTCTCTATATATATATATATATATATATATATATATATATATATATATATATATATATATATATATATAATTTATTAATTAAGTTAAAATATTTACAAAATAAACAAAACCAATACTTTTCAAAAGTGCTCAATAAATATTAGAGTTTTTTTATATTAAAAGAAAAGGATACTCAAACTATGTTTACTTTAATATATATATATATATATATATATATATATATATATATATATATATATATATCTTCTTGCATTTTCATTAATTTCAGGATAGTATAAAGTGGACCTTGGGTTTACTTGCGGCAGCCTTCTAACTCTCGTTTCTCATATTTTGTCTTTTAGTCCTCATATTCCATGAGCGATGTCTCTGGCAAAGAGGGGAGAATTGCTGTTTTCTAAGTAGGAATCTATCTATCTAGCACTTATCGTTGACTAGTTTTTGACCTGGAAGTAGTATTTTCTATTCGGCTCTTTACATCAAGTGACTTCATGTCTTGTCTGGAGCGATTTCTATAAAAATATCTTACAATCACCCAATTCTTTTTTGTTTTACTAGTAATATCGTTCTTTCTCTCTCCTTCTTTTGTCTCCCCCCTCTCTCTCTCTCTCTCTCTCTCTCTTTCTCTCTCTCTCTAATTTTAAATTCTCTACGTTCTCCTTCAATCGCATGCTTTTTTGTTCTTCATTTCGTTATGCATGTCTGTCTGTCTCTCTTTCTCTCTCTCTCTCTCTCTCTCTCTCTCTCTCTCTCTCTCTCTCTCTCTCTTTCCAAGCCTCTCTATTCATTCACTGTTTGTCTCTTTTGCATTTAATTTATTCTTCTATTCCCGCTCTCTCTCACTCTTTCTCTCTCTTTATTCATTTTTCTCATTTTTACACTTTATTTTCACCCTCTCTCTCTCACACACTCTCTCTCTTTCTCTCTCTCCCTCTATTTCTCTTCATTTCTTCCTCTGTCTCTTTTTCCATGTCTCTTCCTTGTTTCAAACTTTTTATCCACTAACTCGTTCTATCTCTTTTGCATTTACTGTCCCCTTGGCCTTTTGGCCAACTTGAAAGTGTAGTATCTGTTCTGATGGATACTGCACCCCATAGACTGGTGTTGTCTTGGCCTTCGGGACTTGATTTACGCCGGTCAATGGGTCTGTCCTGTGCAGTTCTGGGAGGTCCACCTTCCCAGGCTTTGCCTCCCCTCTTTGGGGAGGAGTAAGTTTATTGCTTACTGCCTGAGGCGCCCTTACCGGGGAATGCCGACGGGGCTGCCCATGCAATTTTTAAACCCCACTTTCCCGACCCGACCGTGGGTCACATCTTACTTGTGGGAGTAAGATAAAAACTGGCCTTGTGCCTAACTCCTGGAGAGGAGTAAATCAATACCCTCTCTCTCTCTCTCTCTCTCTCTCTCTCTCTCTGTTTCTTTCTTTCTCTTCCCCTCTCTCTCTCTTTCTATGTCCTTTTCTTTTCAAACTCTCTACCAATTCTCTATCTATCTTTGAGAAAGCCAAAAACTATATATGCTTTTTTTTTCCTTTAAATAAACATTTACTTACCTTAAAGTATTCATGCAATCTCTCGGTTTTAAAAAAACATTTTCAAGCAAAGTTTTTTGTTTATAAATCATTACTATTTTTTCCTTGGATATGTATTTAGCTTTCTCTCTTTCTCTTCATCTTTTTCTTTCCCTTTTTTCCACTCTTCACCTCCCCCTCTCCTTCTCTCTTCATATTCCTCTTCTTTGTGTCTCCTCCCCCTCTTTCTTTCTCTCCATCTTTTTTTCTTTCTTCCTTCATATTTTTAATTACTTTTCATCTCTTCCTTCTTCTCTCTATCTGTTTGCTTCTCTCTATTCATTCTCTCTTCTCCTCTCATTTCTTTTTCTTCCCCCTTTCATTCCTAACCTCTCTCTCTTTCTTTTTTTCTCTCTCTCTCTCTCTCTCTCTCTCTCTCTCTCTTTCGTTATTCTATTTTATTTTCAATTTTCTTTATTTTCTTTAAATTTAATTCAAACAAAAACAGAAAAAAATTATCTCTCCCCTTTTGGGGCAAGTGTGTGCGGGGGGAGGGGGGAGCGGTGAAAATTTGGCATCTTCATTGCCTGTTTTACCGTTGTTCGTTCTGATTGCACGCTCATTATTTATTTATTTATTTTATTTATTTATATTTTTTTTTCATTGTAATTTTTTCTCTAACAGTATTCGTCATATTTAGTAGAGGGACCAAGCACAAAAACAAAATGCTGTCTTTATTAATATTTTTGCCAATACACTTAATCTCACTAGAAATTTTGCAATCCTCCTTCCAGATTATATCAGACAAGCGGTAGTTTTTCTTGCGTTTTTGTTGCGTTTTTTTTTTTTGTTTGTATTTTATGCGTTTTGTTCTATGGTAACTGGGAGAGAAGAGGGGTTATGGGGAGAGGGGTGATGAGGAGGGGAGGAGGAGGTTTAGGTTGGAAGGAGGAGAAGAAGACTCGGAATTCTCCTGTTTTTGAAAGAATCTCCGAGTCTTTGAGAGTCTGCATGGTCGTTTAGTAGGATCCGTGTGCAGAGCAGTGAGTGCGGTTAGCAGAATTGCAAACATATTTTTGTCTTCTTAGCAATTATGCCTTATTATGAGCCTCCTGTGCACTATTGCCCTACATTTTATCCCCCTCTTTCGTAATTTCTTTCCCCCTCTCTCCTCTCTCTCCCCCCTCTCTCCTCTCTCTCTCTCTATCTCTCTGTCTCTCTCTCTCTATCCCTCTCCCTGTCTCTCTCACTTGCTCTATTTCACGCTCTTACTTTTGTCTCTGTATAATCTATCTTTATTTCTTTAGATCTCTATTTCTCTTTGCCTAACTGTTTACCCCCATCCCTCAATGTTTCACTCTCTCTTTTTATTACTCTTTTTCTTCTCTCTCTCCTTCTCCCCCCCCCTCTCCTTCGCACTTTTTCTCTGTTTCTTACTTCATCTTCCTCTATTTCTATCTGCATCACTCTCTCTCTCTCTCTCTCTCTCTCTCTCTCTCTCTCTCTGTATCTTATTCAGTTTTCTCACCCTTTCTCCTTTCTCTATCTCTTCTTCTGTCTCTTTCTCTGTCTCTCTCTCTCTCTCTCTCTGTATCATATTCAGTTTTCTCACCCTTTCTCCCTTTCTTCATCTCTTCTTCTGTCTCTTTCTTTCTTTTCTCTCTCTATTTGTACCATATTCAGTTTTTCACCCTTTCTCTCTTTCTCTATCTCTTCTCTCTCTTTCTCTCTCTCTCTCTCTCTCTCTCTCTCTCTCTCTCTCTCTCTTTGTATCATATTCTGTTTTCTTACTCTACATCACTTTACAGTTTTTTTAGAATCCCCTTCTGTCTTTCTCTCTCTCCATTTCGCCCACTCTCTCGATCCCGCCCCCTCTCTCTCTCTCTCTCTCTCTCTCTCTCTCTTTATCTCATTATTTATATCCCTTTCTCTCTGTTTTGACTTTCCCTTTATATCTGAATTTCCATATTTTACTAACTCTCTCTAAACTCCCTATCCACCTCCCTCTCTCTCTCACCGTCTCGCTCTCTCTTTCTGTTTTTCTTCTGATCTTTCATTTTCCTATGTACAAAAGTGAGTCAACGTTTGCGATGGTTTGTAACGTATTTAATTTATTCATCAAGTTACACCGAAGCGGCCTCGCATTCAAAGATTTTTTGCCGGGGTTGTGAAGTGACAAATTACACTGGACTGAGATGCCTAGCTCGCCCAATACTCTTCGAAGTCTGCTCGCCAGATTTGCCAATATGGCTTCAAGCACAGTCTTTGAATCCGCGGCCTTATTCTCGAAGTTCCTACAAACAGATCAAAACTTCTTGAACCCTCAGGTTACTATAAATTGATCGACTACCCCTTCACCTTTCGCAAAATAAATGTTTTGCTTTATATCGTCGGCCTGGAAAACAAACGGAACCATTACCATGACAGGAGGCTAGTCTGTCGTCAGTTATCCATTCAGCGGGATGGATTGTTTGCGTACAGCACCTGGTATTCACAAATGGTTAACCATCTAAGTAATAGCCAGACTCAACGTTGCTTAACTTCAGTGATCTGATGGGAACTGATGTGCCAATGTGATTTAGCTGTAATTTAGGGTGCTTTCTGTAACGAACAGAGCTTATCTCCATCCAATCGTAAGCAGCATAAGATCGTCTGTGCTATGCATGGAGACCTTAAAGATAAAAAGATATGTGAGAGATATAATTTGCATAGCAGATACGCCAAATACCATAAAAACAGTAAGTGGTTCCCACCGGGGTAGAAGGAACAAGATGGTGAACGAATAAAAATTAATTTTGCCTATGTTCATATTTACTTGCCTCCCCACGAGGACAAAATTTGAGAAAAGGTCAGTTTTTAATGTGGGAAAAATTCAGCTGCCCCAAAAGGAGCACTCTGGAATGGAACTAAAAATTTCCTATGATTTCTTCAAAATTTGAACCATTATTTACCTACTTTCTACTTCATCAAGTCAGTTTAACATGAGGGGAAATCCAGCTACCCGAGCAGACAGCCTGAAGGGGTACAATAAATAACCCAGAATAGACCCGTCGGTATTCCTCGTTAGATGCGCATCAGGTGACTGGCAATAAATCCCTCACCTCCAAGAAGAGAACGCAACACCTTTCTGCCAAAAAAATGCAAAAACTAACGTCGTCATCTCCACTGACTGTGACATTCATGCGACTAGGAACCGCTTGTGAAATTAATATTCCCTAGAAACTTCCTCCTTCAGAGCAATTGGATGCAATCCACCCAGAGTGAATTGCCACACAAGGTTCACCAGAACCAGGATTCCTAATCGGACCATTTGGCATAACATGTTGTGAAACCGGATTTCAATCCTTCACCGAGTCTTACCAAGGACTAAAAATGGTATTTGATGGCTTCTTGTTAAACATTCATCATCATAAAGTGATGGCCCAGGGTAAGTGAAACAATCTAAGAAAAGGAGTGGAATCCTCCCCTAGATCTCGGTAGTCAATGAAAATGGAGCCTTCAGTTTAGCATACATGGTGCGTGGTATATATTCGCGCCCGCCGACCGTTGAGAATTAGCTTCCTACACTGAAGATTGCGTTAGAATGAAACATCGATGTATGTAGGTATTAAAATAATTAATATTTAGTTATAAATATTATATATATTAGAATAAAATATGAAATTAAAAGTATACTTTTAATGGATAGAAACTATAGTGAAATGGTTTAAGCTCAATATACGAGATAGAGCAATTATAAAGATAGATGAAAGAAGATGGATAAACATGTACGAATGACAAATTTAATTCAACCTACGATTTGAACTCAACATCTCACTATTGAACTTTTTTCCATGCTGCCTTCACGAAAACCCTTCTTTTCCATCTGTAAATCTCCTTTCATTGGACACCTCATCAACGGACAAATACTAACTGGACAGACCCCATATCTTTTTTACACGAACATATTTTTTTCACTTTCCATTACTTAATATTTTTAAAAATTTTGAAGTTTGGCTTTTCCACTGCCAACTTATTTATCTATCTAATTCCTCTGATGATACGATTTTGATCTTTGAAAAGCCTTGGCTTAAGGAAATAATAATAAACATAATTTTATTATCGAGTATACCTTGCATTAAACAATCGAAGTTGAAAGAAATTTGTCATTCGTACATGTGTATCCCTTTTCTTTCATCTATCTTTATATATATATATATATATATATATATATATATATATATATATCGGTTAATTTTACTTCAGTCGAAGTTCACAGAAATCAAGGGGCCCCTTCCTGGGGCTAAAACATGATCTCTATATGAGATACATAGATATTCTAATATTTCATTAAAGTTCTCCATTACCTGTCAAACGTTGAGTTAGTAAATAAGTTAAGAATATTATCTTTTCTCTCCCCAATTGACCAGTTAACTATGTGTTAGTATATATTTCTTGTGGTCTCTTGGTCTTACCCGATTCCAGAACAACAATTAATCTAGTCTGGTGAAGTATCTAGAAAAGTGTGGTTATTGAGAAAACATTACTTGGAGAAGATGCACCATTCCTCACATGAGCCAGTGTTTAGCCGTGTCGAGGAGATCTTATTTAGGCTTTGAATACTATGTTATTTTGAATATTTGGTCAGGGTTTACTTGTAGGGTGAAGTATCCTCATGTCAGGTTGTCCTGACAAACTCTTGTACAGAGAGACAGAAGACACTCGAGGGTGGTGTCTAGTAGGTAATTCAAACTATATATATGTGTGTGTGTGCGTGCGTGTAAACAAATAAAAAATATATGAACATTTATACATTTTTCAAATTGGTTTTTATATATACATATATATATAAGGATAAAGATAAACTTAATAAACAAAAAAAAAACATGAAATCCTCCAAAATTCTCTGCATCGTACAAAATTCGCACTTTCGAAATTTGGGCGCAATTAAAAATCCAACGCAATATATTAAAAATAAACTCGTGACATTTGAATTAAATGTACTAATCTTTTTGCTGGACATAGAGAGTAAACTATTGAAGAGTATAAATGCTTCACATTATAAATAGAGTACAAAAAACATAATTGTAATAATTGTAATACTAAAAATAATATATAGTTTTATTTGAAATAAATATATAGCCTGTATAGCCTATAGATTTAAAGTAGTTGCATTAAATTGTTATCTTCTATATTTTGTAATGGTTTTGGAGTAATCTAGACATTTATTAAATGGATATAAAAATCTGAAATTATTTAGTTAAATTAAGCCTTCATATTAAATATATATATATATGTATATATATATATATATATATATATATATATATATATATATATATATACATAAAAATAAATTTAAATAAATTATGAGGAAAAGGTTTATAATTGCATTAGATATAATTAGATAAAAGTGAAAAATATGAGGTAACACTTAATAAAAAGTTGAACCTTACTTCTTGGTTTTTACATTAATTTTGTAAATTCAGAAGTAATGTTTAATAATACGAATTACTTTTATTTAACTTTTTGCTATTCTTTTCTCTAATTTTATTCAATTTTATTCGATTTTTTGACGATCTACTTTAAAATTGATATCTTTAGGAAAAATATACGTATTTTTGCTAGCACTGTCAGTATTAAATATGGCGCCGATTCATGAAAATAATCAGTAACTTATTTCTTAATAAATCTGCCTATATAAATGTTATAATAATGTGAGTTTCATTTTTTATTTTTCTCATGTTTTGGACACGATTTTAGCCTTTTCTTTCTGGTGAGTCACACTCATTGAAAATAGAAGATATATAACTCTGTATTTTATTTGTCTGAGTGATAATGAAACGGACCGTAAAGAATTAGATTCTTTAAGAATGAATAAAAACATGATTTATTCATACATGCTCAAGAGTCAAAAAATAATATCTATTGTGCTTAAATGTCTGATTACAAATAATATATATATGAGGGGGAACCGTTTGTGAATTTTATATTCCTTAGAAACTTCCTCCTTCAGAAGAATCGACGCAACCTAGCCAAAGTGAATGGTCGCACCAGGACCAGGAGGACATAGCCTCCTAAAGAGGGAGTAAAAGCTTGGAGGGTGCACCTCCTAGAACCGAGCTGGACCATACCTCATTCTGACAACGAAGGTTCTGATGATTCGAGACAATCTCTAGGTTACCAGAGTGATGACAAGGCGAACCTCGCTCGTATGAATGCTTGACGGAACCGGTGATTGCAATGTTTGAACCCACACTTGCTACCCTATCACAGCGTTAATACACAGTTCGAAGTTCATGAATTAGAGCACGTTGCACGTTCACCTGCGTCCATTTCTAATCACACGCAGAGTGAAGCAATGCACGTGATCGCTAACAACTATCACGATACTACCCACCAGGGTGTTACGTGTTATACGCGCTAAAAGCTAGCATATATGGAAATATTTCAAAACCTTTGACTCGTCATCCCGTTTTGACCAGCAACTCAAATCTATAATCTGAAGAAACCCCTAAATCTTTTTCTGTGTCATTCTTTTCCCCCTCATTTTTATTGCTCTTTCTTTTTTTCTCCTTCTTTCTATCTCTCTCTCTTTCTTTCTTACTTTTTCACGTTTCCCTCTCTCTATCTATTTCTCTCTCTCCCCCTCTCTATTTCTTTCTATCACTCTTTACCTCATTTTCTTTCTCTCTCTCTTTTTCTCTATTAAACTTTACCTCATTTTCTTTCTCGTTATCTTTCTCTCTTTCTCTCTGCATCTATTTGGTGTCACATTAGTATGTCACTCTCTCTCTCTTCTTCTGTCTCTCTTTTTCACCCTCTTTAATTCCTCACCATCTGTATTACTTTCTCTTCCTCTTTCTTTTCTCTTCTTTTTCTTCTCATCTCTCGGTGGTTCTATCTATTCTCTCTGTCTCTCTATCTCTGTCTTTATTTCCATCTCTCTATTACTTTCTCTTCCTCCCTATCTTTCTACCACTCTCTATCTCTCTTTAATGTTGTCTATTTATCGTTCTTTCTCCATAAAATATTTATGTAATGTAGCAGTCCCTCATTTAATCTTTAAGGGCACCAAAAAGGCATACGTAACGTAGCCCCTAATTTCTTTCCACATAAGTTTGTAATACCAATTAACATCTTAATGTGTGGCGTTGCTTGTTATGATTATTTTTCATTTAACCATTTTTTTGTTAAAGAGATTTGCTTGTAACTCGTCATGAAAACTGACTGAAGATCTGCACCTACTTGGTTTCTATCTTTCGGTGGACGATCATCTAGCACTTAAAGGGTTGCTTTTTTCTAGCAGGTAAGCATACAAGGAATACCTGGCGCAAAAACGTTTTTACGTTCTTAAACTTGTATTGCTTACTCTTACGCTCATTTCTCTATGTTCAACAGGCTCTGGTGGAACAAAGCACGTAACTTGCTCGGTTTCCAAAACTAAGTAAGCCTATATCGTTTTCTGATCAGCTCACTGTATTTATCAAAATCGTTTTCATTGCACACATTATATTTTAATATATATTAATTTATATTTTAATATTTTACCTATCGAGTTCAGTGAATCACAACCTGTTAAAACAATCCAGTCTTGAATTCCAGATGCGACTAAATCTCATCTCACACATTCCATTCGCTAACCCACTTTTGCATAACCTACTTATTATCACGGGAAATATTGTCACCTTTTACCTTTTTAGAATTTTCGCTTCATTTTTCTTTATTTAGTCGATCTCCCTTCATCTTTATTTCTCTTTATGTGTACATTTCTGTTTATATGTTCTCTTTCTGTTTAACTCTTAAGCAACGTTGAGCCTGGCTAGTTCTTACATGGGTGACCATTTAAGAATATCAGGTGCTGTAAACCAACATCCCAACTAGGTACATAAATGGGTACAAGCTTTGCTGGTAAATATAATTGGCGACAGACTAGTGTCATGTCTTGGAGATGGTCCAGGTCATCCATTTCTTTTAACGCTATGAGACCTGGATGTTAACACCAGACCGAATAGCCTTTTTGACTGAGAAAGGAACTACTGCTACTACTACTACTACTACTACTACTACTACTACTACTACTACTACTACTACTACTACATCTTCTTCTTCTTCTTCCAGTATTTACTTCTTTCCCATCACAGGAAGATGTGGCACAAGGTCGGAAAGTGGAAAGAATCAAGCCAGCGCCCCTAAAGAAATAGCACTCTGGCCTATTAAAAATTGCCTAGGCAGCCCTATCGGTATTCCTCAGTCGGGGCACCTCAGGCAGTAAGCAATAAACTTACTCCACACCTAAGGTGTGAGGCCAGGCCTGGGAGGGTGGCCCTCCTAGAACTACCCACGACCAATATCCGAGCTCGGCAGATAAAAGGCCACCAAAATGGTGCAGTTTCTGCCGGACTGATTGTTGAGAACGGATCCTCGATTGGTATTTACAAGCCTAGAGTGTCACCGCAACTGAAGCTGCGGAGAAACGTCTACTTTTATCTCTATACTAATGTGTTCTTTGATACGTGAATCTCCATCTTTAATTATCCTTCTTCTCCCTCCCTCTCCCTATTTCTTTGACACTCTCTGTCTCCCTTTTCCCTTTCTCTCTCCATGTATCTGTTAATCCATCATTTGTCCCCTATTTATTGTGTTATACTTTTCTAAATGATAAAATTATTAGACAACACATCGTCTGTCTGTGGCAATTCACATTTAAACGGAATTTTTTTTATTCAAATCTTTTTTAAACTATGTATTAATTCTAAACATTGTTATTCGATTAATGACCAAACAGGAATTCAGTTAAACTTAACGAAAATCTCATTTCAAAAAGAGAAAAATACTGGTATACAACAGCTGTTTTAACTGATATATATCATTTCGTACCATGTCAAAAGTATTTATGGGATTTAAATTTCAACATTTCGTATGATGTCCTCTCATTTAAAAAAAAACAAAAGCGGAATGAGCAAAACAAAATTTAAAGTAAAAATCAATTATTGCCGATTTGAACATATAATCATAGAAGAATAAATTTCATCTAATATATAAAATCAGTCGGATTGAAAGACATAGTCTAGAATATAACAAATCGATATTTGCTTCTGCCTAGCCAATTTTTCTATTTCTCCTCCCAGCGTATGGTTTGCAATACTAAAATGTATTTCACTTAAGTTTCTTTTTAAAAAAATACTTATTCCGATTTGGAAGATTGTTACAATGGAAACATTTTTCACTAATGACCTAAAAAGCTGTGTCCGCATACGACATTTATAAAATCATAATTATCTATAAATTCAAGAGTAAAAAACAAATTCGAAAGTATTTGTGAGATTTAAATTTCAACAATTCGTATTTCGAATTTTAGGGCAAAACCTATTTTTAAGGACACATAATCCCTCATTGAATTATTATTTTTTTAATGCAGATAATTTTCTGATAAAAATTTAGAAAAGCGGCAAAAGGTAGAGGGGTCAATAAGCGAAAGAAAAATGGAAGTAAAATGATTCCCGGGTAATGCCAAATAGAACTCGTTAAATGAATACATCTGAAGCACCTGCCGAATCACTCTACTTTTGCGCAAACACAATATTGCAAACACTTATCATACCTTTGTTTTCTTTTTTCTCATTAATTTTAAAATCTGCTTATCTCCATTTTTTATCTGCTTCTTTCGTTCACACTATTAATTAAGAACTCAAAAATGTAATCTTCGACATCTTGTTTCTCTTAAAAAAAAAAAAATGGGAATTCCCCTTTCTCTTTACTTCCATCTCTGAGAGTAAAATCTCCCTCTGCATCCTTTGTTCATTAATTCGATTATACTTTTGATATTCTTTTCTCTCTCTAGCCCTACCCCTACCCATTAAAACCCCTGCCTCCATCTTAACTCATCTTCACTAATATTTATTTGTCTTCTTCTTCTTCTTCTTCTTCTTCTTCTTTTGATTTTCACACGCAATAATCATTTATTGTATTCGTAAGCCGAAAGATTGCACAATATGTTAAGAATATGTGAGCATGCGCGTAAGCCAGTAATGGTGGATCTCTAGAAGACATACAAACAATCTCTGATTAGGAAAATCATAATTTTCGTTTTCTTTTTCTTTTATTT
>OY744525.1:48062147-48119647 GCA_963556195.1 Sepiola atlantica | reverse complement strand
GCATCTGGAAATTATCTCATTTCTTGAATTTATGATGTTTTTCTCTCTTGCAGCCGTGAGTATCATTACTGCTTCAGATTTGTGTAGGACTTGGATTTTTTCAGTATAGACCATTTTAGGGAAAATTCGGTGTTATTTTAATTAAAATCTTTGATTAATCTAGTTAGAGAGGTTTTGTTATTGGTGTTGTTATTGAATGAGTAAGTGTAGGAAGAGATTCTGGATTTTATATATATATATATATATATATATATATATATATATATATATATATATATATATATATATATATAAATGCTACTTTAATGAACTTTAATACATTCCAATCCGTGCTTTGAAGATGTTAATTTCCTTACTTAAAAAAAGCGCCAATTTGCGCATAACATCGCCAGGACTACACTTATCCTAACGTCTTTAGAATGTGTCGTCTCTTTCTGATCGTGTTGTGATTCGAACCCTCGGGGTTAATACCATCAAAATGAGGAGGAAGAAAAGAAGAAGAAAAAAACTATAAGACATTCTCGCCTGACAAGGTTGTTCTACAACGAAAGCTTGCAAAAAAAATTAAATAAATGAATTTTTGATTTAAAATTGCACGATTGTTGATTTTCAAAATATTTCACTTTAATACATTCTAATCTGTGCTTTAAGGATGTTAATTTCCTTACTTAAATATATATATATATATATATATATATATATATATATATATATATATATATATATATACATAACTATATATTTTTGTGTTTTTACAAATAATATATATATTTGTAATTATAGTCCTTATAATATCTTAAATATATCCAAATAGAGCGAGCACATATATACCTGACAAAAGGAAGAAATACAACCTGCGCACTTTGGAATATTACCATATGATCACTTCAAATGATAATTTGCTTAACATTAAGCAGGAGATTCTACAGAATTGTCTGCACCGTAACTGTTACACGCTATCTAGCTTTTGACCTGGAATGTAGTCGGGGGACCAGTAAATATTTTTTTTAACATATTTAGAAATTTAATTTGATTATCTCTAGAATAGTCTATAAGTTTGGGAACCAGTGCGCGATATATGATACATGACCTCCCATCAATTCTGTCTTATCGTTCTTCACATTTAAAATTTTAAAAATATGTGTTCCTGCAATTAGCAATCAATTAGCGGCATCAAATGAATTAGCATTACATGGGATTCTCGATAGGCCATGAACAATTCGACATTAATTTTGATAATAATCATATTCGAAGTTCTATTATAAATTAAATACTATAATTAGAATAGTTCAGTAATAATAGTAACTCTAGTATATCAATATTTTACTAGTTTTCACAGTTGATTTTGCATTCTAATTTAACAAGTCAATTTCATCAGTATGAGTTGCATTAGAATTCATTGGGTAACTAAATAATATTAGGGTCACTGCCTTATAATAAGTAAATTAACTCTTCAGTGAATTAGCAACTGAGTCCGTCTATATATGGGGTTGAATTGGATTTCTGAACAATACGGGGATGACACTTTAATTCTTAAAATAAGAATTACTGCCCTTCTTTCGTGTGGCTTAAAATATTCATGGGTTGACGGTCGATCTCGTAGTTTTAAATAGATAAATAAATCCAACTCTCGTTATAAAACAAAATCTCGTTATAAATCCAATTAAATATAATTTTGTTTTTTCTTCACTTAAAAATTGAAACAAAAATAAAAGATATGGGGAGATTTGTTTGTAAGACTTTAATTTCCCGATACTAATGTTTTTATATTGTGGCATTCGATTATATATATATATATATATATATATATATATATATATATATATATATATATATATATATATATATATATATATATATATATATATATGTGTGTGTGTGTGTGTGTGTGTGTAGGTGTGTATATATATATATATATATATATATATATATATATATATAGTTCTAGGTGTCGGGATTTGAGTTGTAAAATACTCGTAGCTTAGTTCTTTATTATTAACTTAACGTTAAACTTAATATATATATATATATATATATGTGTGTGTGTGTGTGTGTGTGTGTGTGTTTATATATATATATATATATATATATATATATATATATATATATATATTTTAGCCTGAAGATCACCCGGGGATGAAACGCGGAAGCCTCTGTGTAGCTTAATTGCCATAAATATATTTTCATAGCTTACTATATATATATATATATATATATATATATATATATATATATATATATATATATATATGTGTGTGTGTGTCGGGATTTGAGTTGTAAAATACTCGTAGCCCGGGGTTTCGAATCACGCGACCAGTAGTGAATAGTTATATCTCTATGCTGACGAGTCCCAATTAAAAAGGACTAAAACGTATACGTACATAGATAATAAACAAATAACAAATATTTATTATTTGTAGCTCCTAGAAAACACTCTAGATGGGCAGTGTAAGTGTAGTATTAACACAGGATGACATCGCTAGCTATAAATGCATCGTGCCTTTGATTAAGTTGAACGCTCTTATGATGTCAAGCCGCTGAAATAAGTGTTAAGATTATCACTGTTTGGTCAGCTATCCAGCGGTGGCCGAATGTTTCTAGATGTCGGAATTTGAGTTGTACGATACTCGTAGCCCGGGGTTTCGAATCACGCGACCAGTAGTGAATAGTTATATCTCTATGCTGATGAGTCCCAATTAAAAAGGGCGAAACGTATTCGTACATAGATGATAAACAAACAAATATATATATATATTTATATATATATATATATGTTTGATGCTGACTCTTCTTTGCATTTTATTGGAACCTAATACCCTCCCCATTACAATAAAGCATTCCATTGGATGATTTTTTAGCACCCCATGATGTATTGAGAGATTCGTCATTACAAAGATTTTTTCTCATTAATACGCGAAATATTTTGGTTTTTACATAACTCATAAATGTTCTGTAATTTGTTTTTCAAATTACTAATATTTACCAATATTTATTAATTTTTTTTTTTTTCTTTCTGAGGAAAAGATTTATTTATTTTTACATAACTCATAAACGTTCTGTAATTTGTTTTTTAAATTAATAATGTTTACCAATATTTAGTAATGTATTGTTTTTTCTCTTTCCGAGGAAAATATTTATTTATTTTTAAATAACTCATAAACGTTCTGTAATTTTGTTTTCAAATTAATGTTTGCCAATATTTAGTAATTTATTGTTTTTTCTCATTCTGAGGAAAAGATTTATTTATTTTTACATAACTCATAAACGTTCTGTAATTTTTTTTCAAATTAATAATGTTTACCAATATTTAGTAATTTATTGGTTTTTCTCTTTCTGATGAAAAGATTGATTTATTTTTTCATAACTCATAAATGGTCTGTAATTTTTTTTTGCAAATTAATAATATTTACCAATATTTAGTAATTTATTGGTTTTTCTCATTCTGAGGAAAAGATTGATTTATTTGTACATAACTCATAAATGTTCCGTAAATTAGTTTTAATATAGAAGTTACAACATTGATGAAGAATATTTTAGCCTGAACGTCCACATAATAGTCCACTTTTATTCTAGCAGCTGTGGAGGATTGTTAATGTTTTATTTAAGTATCATAATTATTATATGTGGCACGCCAAGGGCTCTTTATGCCAACTTTGGTGCAATTCTACTCAATAGTTTTAGAGCCTGTATGTTTATTTACTCCTCGCGGAGTTAGGCACAAGGCCAGTTTTATCTTACTCCCACAAGTAAGATGTGACTCAAGATCGGGTCGAGCAAGTGGGGTTAAAAGCCAGCGCTCGAGAGGTGAGCACTCTTGCCATTTAAAAATTGCCTGGGCAGCCCCGTCGGCATTCCCCGGTAGGGGCGCCTCAGACAGTAAGCAATAAACTTACTCCTCCCCAAAGAGGGGAGGCGAAGCCTGGGAGGGTGGACCTCCTAGAACTGCACAGGACAGGCGTGCAGTATCCATCGGAACAGATACTACACTTTGATCTTAGCTGTATGTGCTTATAATCATGACATACCGACACCCCAAGGGCTCCTCATACTTTAGTTAGTGTAATATTTCTTAATTTTTCGAAAGTGAAGAAATTTACAAATTTTCACTCAGGAAAACACACGCACACATATCGATAAGCATTCGATTTTGATAGAAATTATAAAAGAAATAAACAAATGAATCACAGAAATCTTAAAATCATTTTTTTTTTACATTTTTAAACTAAACAGTAGCATATTTTGAGACAAATCAGAAGAGAATCACGACTCTACACCCTAATCTATTAGGCTAACGGAAATCACCACAGACATTACTGAAATTAAGATGCATTTAAAGCTAGCGGCGAAATCAAAGAGTGCTTAAACACGTGACGTGTAAGTGTTGCGTCCATAGCTTAACGACCAGAGATTTTTTTAAATTTCACACAGTGCTCGACAATTAAGATGTATTTATCTTAAAGGGTGCCATTACTATGAATATCTTTTTATTAATATATTAAAGTGTATTTACCTACATACGGCGTCGTTTCGTGCAGGAAGTGGTGATTTCAGACGGGTTCGAACGAATCGTAGATTCAGAAGAGAATCAAGATCCTACACGACCCTAACCCATTAGGCCAACGGAAATCAGCACATACATTACTGAAATTAAGATACATTTAAACCTAGCGGCGGGGGGTGCTTAAACACGCGGGCGTGTAAGCTTTGATTCAATAGCTTCACGACCTCATATTTTTATAATTTCAGACAGTGCTCGACAATTAAGATGTATTTATCTTAAAGGGGTCATTACTTCCTGCACTGATGAGGACGTAAGTCCGAAACGACGTCGTATGTAGGTAAATACACTTAAATATTTAATAAAACATATTTATAGTATATATATATATATATATATATATATATATATATATATATATATATATAAGGAGAATATTTTGAAAAAAATATTTAGAAAAACCTGGACAACGCATTTCTTTATGTTTTTTTTTCAAATAAATTATTTATTTACTTTCAAAACTTACCCTTGTCAAAAATATAAGCAATTTTCCCCTCTTCTTTTTTAGTTTAATCCTTTTTGATTGAGACATATTTATCGCAATCAAGTTGAAATTCGTCTTGATGTTATCAACGATTAATGTTGATATTCCGGTGTGTGTAGCACGCGGTTACGTGAATAAGGTAGATTGAAAAGTCACACTTGGAAGCGTTGATGAAATGGCAATAATAAGGAGAATATTTGGAAAAAAATATTTAGAAAAACCTGATCAACGCATTTTTTATGTTGTTTAAAATAAATTATTTATTTACTTTAAAAACTTGAGCACTTTCGGTGATATAGACCCTTGTCAAAAGTATAAGCATATTTTTTTCCTCTTCTTTTTCCGTTTAATACTTCTGGATTGAGAACTCTAATAGGAAAAGTAATGGTTTCAACTAAGCGTTGAGTATTACTATTCATAAGTACAATTGAATTCTCTTGGTCACCAGTAATGTAAACAAATATAAAAATATCGTTACAGCCCTTACGCTCGTGTATGCATAAGATCGTTGATTACTGTACAAGCGGTCTGGTTTCGCATCTTAAGTTGTAACAATCTAATTTACATATTTATTTGTGGTGCGTACGAACACACTATGTAAATTAGATGACAAATAAAACAATTAAGAAGCAACGCTGAGAAAAGGGACATTAAATAAACGATAGAAGCCGAGAGAAATACATAGACATCTAAGTTAGAAATGAGTGACTTTTTCAGTTCATTGCAAATGACGGTATATCAGAAGAATTAAGATTAAATTAAAATATATAACTAAATCCCAGTACTAAGGAATATTTTAGCATATATTTAATGACAGTAAAGTATATAGAAAAAAATTCTTTAGGAAATAGATGTTGATTTGTTCATCTTTAGTATAATAATAAATGAGCTGCTAAGGAATTATGAAAAAACGAGTGTAGACCCTCCGTCAAAAATGACGGAAAAAATTATGCTTCGCTAGTGTTCACATTAATATTCATATTAATATAAAATAACGTTATTAATGGTGAAGTAAAATACGAAATAAAGAAGAAAAAAGTAACGTATCATGTGGTATAGAAAAAAGAAAAGAAAAAAGGGTACTTCTCCAGATTAGGACCCAAGCTTACCCTGGCGCTAACTCTAACGCTAACGCTGATCCTGACTCTGACCCTGGCTCTGACCCTAATCCTAACCTTAACCCTAACGAGGTCAAGTCGATTTTAGCTCGGGTCCTAATCTGGAACAGTACCAAAGAATGAAGACGTCTCATTATGGAAATAAAGTGAAGGATTTTCTTTTTGAATTCATTTTGAGACGGTGAAGGATGTTGGACTTGCTATTTTCTTTTCTCCCTTCCCTTAAAGATTGTTTCATCCAGTATTTTATTACTCGCTAACTTTTGTGTGATTGGATGGATATATATTTAAATATATATACACAAATAAATACACATTGGTCTTTATTATAGAGTGGAGAATGGCTCATCAACCTTTTCATCGAAAAAGTCTCTCTATATATTTTCCTACAGGATACAATATCATTTTATCTAGTTTGAATATGTTTGTTTTTTTAATCGCTTGTGTTTAAAATAGAAATCAGGAGTCACCACAGAATTTCTATGATTTGTTTAGGAGACTGAGCAATCAGCAATTCTACTAAGCATTTCTCGTGCCTTAACAGATATTTCACACATCCCCTACAAGTCACTTCATTCGTTTAAAAAAAAAAAAAAAGAATTTTCCGGAAGCCTTTTCACCTCTTAAATTTCTGGAATTCTCTTTTCGGCGATGACTCTTTTACGCTGCCTGATGTGCTTCACAATTGTCGCAAAAGCCATTGTCTGTTCTCTTCTATCGCGTTTTAATGTGTATCCTTTGAAAACGTGTTTCTTTTAGTTCTAATCCCATTCTATTAATTTTCATTCAGTTCAATTCCATCAAACCATCGACTATTCCGTCTTTTATTCGTTTTCTGTTTCAAAGTGTAATTCAAACTGTTTGATATTTCATTCTGCATATTCTGTTGCACTTAATTTCCAGTCTCTGTCATTCTATTCTCTTTTTTTAATCATATTTCATTGTAATTTTTTTTTTTTTACTCTCGGTTCTCTTTTCATTCAATTCAACTTTTCATTTCTTTTATTTGATTCCGTGTTATCTCCCGTTAGATTTTCAATCAGTTTTAATTTTATTTGTATATTCCGCAATTCATTTGCAGCCATATTGTCATTTTATTATTATTATTATTATTATTATTATTATTATTATTATTATTATTATTATTATTTATTTATTTATTTATTTATTTTTATTAATTTTTTTTCATCTTCTTCATATTTTCTCTCCTCTTTTCCAAAATTTGATTAGATTTTTGATGGCGTTCTGTATTTTTGTTCTGAAGTAATCTAATTTTATGTCGACTGCTGTGGGTTAGACAGACCAGGGATGGGAAAGGAGTCGATATCGTGTGCTGTACAATATGATGGTTTCAGATATTTTTCTTTTTTTTTAATTGTTCAAAATTTTCATCTTTTTTTCTTTTTATTTATTAATCTCTACGAATTGTAATATTTTCTTTCCTGCTTATCAACTTTTTTACTTTCCGTGTTTTTACTATTCGTATATCATATTCAATTTTAAAACTAGCTGTGCAAAAGTGTAGTATAGTTAACAGCGCAAAAAAAGAGGGGAAACCAAATATACAACAAATAACTTTTACCAAACGCAAGAAAATTTACTTTTCTACCTACCTGTATAATTTTCAAGTGCGGAAACTTCTTCATATTTTATCTCCTCTTTTTCAAAATTTGATTAGATTTTTGATGGCGCCCTGTATTTTTGTTCTGAAGAAATCTAATTTATGTTGACTGCTGTGGGTTATTTATTATCTATGAATTTGTTATCGTCACTTTTACTCTATCGTTAAAATCATATCACAACATGTCCGTCGATTTTTTGGGAGGTGGTCGCTAAGTCCAGGCTTAAAAGATAGTAAAATAACAAACAAAAAAGGGGGTTAATGGAGCCCTAAACCTAAGTTCGGGGGTGGTTGCCAGTCGGGTTAGGGTAAGCTTTTATTATTATTATTATTATTATTATTATTATTATTATTATTATTATTATTATTATTATTATTATTATCTTTTAAGCCAGGAATTAGCGAGCATCTCTCCCAAAACTTGACGGTCATGTTGAATATGACTTAAATGATAGAATAAAAGTGACGATAACAAATTCATAGATAATAATCATAAAATCAGTTTCCACACTTGAAAATTATGCAGGTACGTAGAAAAGTTATTTTGGGCGTTTGGTAAAAGTTATTTGTTGTATATATATATATATATATATATATATATATATATATATATATATATATATATATATATATATATATTACTATGCCTTTATTGGAACACTCATTTTAAATATCATCCTCTTTTTCCTTCAGTTTGTTTCTCCTGGGGTTTTTTTTACGGCATAAGATGTTGCTACAATTTCAATACACATTCTAATATTCTCTGAAGATTGACAGAAAGGTTATGAAACTGTAATTTTTGTACCTATCTGCTAAGAAACACGTGTAAGCTTGAAAGCATTGTTTTTCATATATACGATGTAAATGAAAAACATCAACCGAGGTGTAGGGAGAATTGTAAAACAAAAAATTGAAAAATTAAAAGATTGGAGGATCTCATGAAAATGATTACTTTAGAATGATTACTTTAGAATGATTACTTTAGAATGATTACTGCATGGGCGTCGGAATGAATCAATATACTATATATTTTTTGAATCTTGTAATACAAGTTCATTGAGCTTGCAATAGGAAATTTTCGGATATTATAAAATATACATTTCTTATAAAAACCTACAAATTGTATATATATATATATATATATATATATATATATAGAGAGAGAGAGAGAGAGAGAGAGAGAGAGAGAGAGAGAGAGAGAGAGTATGCAAATATATACATTCATTAATTTTTTTAATTTCCTCTCGTTTTTATACTTGTTCAATTTCATTCTACCCCCAAAAAAATGTCCCAAACGTCTGTATTCCTCGCCGTTATTAAATTTTGTACCACGAAAAATTTATTTAAATATATATATATGTATAGAGAGAGAGAGAGAGAGAAAGAGAGAGCAAGAAAGAAAGAAAGAAAGAAAGAGAGAGTATATGTTCTTTCAGAAGTTGAACACTCTTTATATCGTATGAATAATCATCTCTACACTGACGATTTCCGAAAGGATGAAACGTATACGTATGTAGATAAAACAAATATTATATATATATATATATGCTTTTTGTTCTTCTTACGCTGTTAACTATGCTGCACTTTTGCCACTAGCTGTATTTTCTTCGGTGTTGCTCGGTGGCAACATATTTCAGAGTTGTGTTTACTTTCTTCTCAGAGCAGCAAGTATATGTCACAAGCCCGGAATGGGAGGAAAATCAGTTTCCGACAGTCCCTTGGTCGTCAGAATGATTGCCAAGACGAACCCTAACCTTAACCCTAACTCTGGTCGTTTTCGGGTGAAGAACTTAGAGAAAAATAATTCAAAATATAGTCATGTTTAAAAAAAAAATAGAAGGTTTAAAATATGTTTTAGTTTTTCCTTTATTTTATTTTTTATTTCAATAAATATTCGATTAATAGTAAATAAAATATAATTTAGTGCGCAGTTTTTTTAAATTGAAATCGCTCCAGATAAGACATGAAGCCACTCGATGTAAGAAGCTAAAACATACTACTTTAAGGTCAAAAACTAGCCAACAATAGGTGTCAGACGACCCAGAAAACAGCAATTCTTCCTCCCCTGTCAGAAACATCGCTCATGGAATGTGAGGACTAAAGGACAAAATAAGGGAAGCGAGAGTTGCGAGGCTGCCGAAAGTAAAGCCAAGGCCCACTTTCTACTCTCCGTGAAGAGATTTATCAAAGTCGCAACAGTACTCCATCTCAGGATTATCTGACATTTATATTAGTAAGAGATTGTATCAGGAGCCAGGTACTTTACAGAGCAGTAGAATGATCCAACCATTTTTTCAGCGGCCTTAGCAACAGATTGGATGTAAGTCCTCTATTTTAGATCTTGTGCTAAAGTTAGACCTAAGAGCTTATCAATGCAAGGGGCTTCCTTGAGGAAAGAACCATTGATGCCTGACGAAATAGTCTCAGAGTTTCTCAAGAACAAGCAACATGGACGCGTTCATACGGAATGACCGCCGAAACCTCCTATGTAATTGCTTTATACATCAGCAAGATGTACCAGACGGTTGGAAAGTGGAGAAAACCAGCTCCCTTGTGATAGGGGAACCAGTCGGATACAAAAATAGCTAAAAATGAACGCAACAGCATTTCCCTGTAAGGTGCTTGGAAATAACCCCTCCAAGGGAGATACTAATGCCTGAGGGACCAATGACTGAGAGGATAGCCTCCTATGACCTATTCGAACAATACCCCATCCTGACAATGACGTATCTGTCAAGAGATTTTATAACCTCTGGATTGGAAAAATGAGCCAAGGCGAGCCTTGGCTGGTATGAAAAATGGCAACCACAGCCTTTTCTCGCTGATTACATAGCAAATCAAACAAGCTTGTGAAGAGGGCGATTCGGAGATAAAATGGTAACAATTAATTATTAGGTCATGATAACAAAACCTGAAGGAGCTGATATTCTGGGATGTTATATTAGGTATCGAGTAGGCTAATTCTCTGCATGTTAATTTGATGTAAAAATAGTGTTTAATAAGAAAACAACCAGAAATGAAAGGTGATAGCATATCGTCTGTTCAACAACACTCGGTTTTGTTATTAACAAAGTGGCCAGTCCCAACAATGACAAGAGAGACAGAGAGGCAGAGAGAGAGTGAGAGAGAGAGAGAGAGAGGGAGAGAGAGAGAGATACAGATAGACAGACAGACAGACAGACAGACAGACCGAGGACTTCAACTATTGGTGATTTTCAACGTCTTATTTCGTCGGCTTCTAATTGACTTCTGACAAAACCCCAGTTCAAAATTTCTCACCATGCTATGCGATCACGTGGTTACTGTCGTTTCTGGCGCTTACGCATCCCCATGCCTATCACGTGTGTACCTTCATCTCTTGGCAGCTTCCGGTCTTTGGTTGTGTGGAAGGTCACCAAAATGTAACATTCTTTCTTGTTAGTCATTCATATTTTTTCTTTTTATCTCAACTTCTTTTTCTTTTATGCATCTTTTTTTTTCTTTTGTTTCTTATATATATGATTATTTCTATTTTTTAGATGCGTTCTTCTTCAGCTATTTATAAAAGTTTTTTATCTTGGTCTGTCAGGCTTAAGTTTAGTCTGTCACATTTTTTCTCAATAAATCTTTATATTCTCTATATAATGAAAGGAAGCGTATCTTTCTTTTTTCAATACACTACTTTTCTTTCGTTCGTTCCTTCTTTCTTTTTGTCCTTCTCCCTCCCCCTCCCTCTTTCTCTCTCTCCCCCTCCCTCCCCCTCCCTTTTCGTTTTTTTTCTTTCATCTGTTCATTCTTCAACGTAATTATTCTTTTTTTCATTCTTTCACCCAAACTTTCTTTCATTCACTCTTTCGCTTAACTTTTTTCTTTCTTTTTGACATTTTTTTCACCCAATCGTCATTCCTTATAATCTTTCCTTCTTTTGCCAAACTTTCCTTACTTTCGATCTTTCCCTAACTTTTTCTGTATTTTCGTCTTTCATTATTTCAACCAACCAATTTTTATTTCTTTCATCTTAGCATTCTTTCGCTCAATCTTTCTTTTTTTTTCTTTCATTCTTTCATTTTTTCAACCAATCGTGTTTTCTTTCAATCTTTTATTATTTCCCCAAATATTACTTTCTTGTATTTTTTTCCTTCTTTCACCTAACTTTTCTCTCTTTGGATTATTTTATTCGTTCACCCAAACTTTCTTTCTTTCTTTCATTCTTTCAGCCAATCATTCTTTTTTTTCTTTCTTTTATTCTTTCACCCAATCTTTCTCTCTTTTCGTTCTTCATTGAATCTTTTTTTCGTTTTTTCATTGTTTCAACCAACCAATTTTTCTGTCTTTCATTTTGTCATTCTTTCACTCAATCTTTCTTTCTTTCGGATTGTTTCTCCATTTTAAAAATTAATTACTTATTTTCCACATTTTGTGTCAATTCCATTACACCCTGTTTTTCTTTCCCTTTCCTGCTCCCATCGCTTGTGTTTGATGTCACCGCAAACACACAAACGTACATCTTCTTCACGCAATTCGCCTGCGGCGGCTAATGGATGCCGACGCTCTTCATATTCTATTGTCAAAGATGAAAATTGAGAATTTCAGGAAGAAGCGCCAGGGGAGGAGGAAGTTCAATACAATGCTCGTGGATGTCTGCGCAAGTTTGCGGAAGTGTACGCAACGCAGGGGTGTGCGTGCGCCTCTCAAATTCACATAAAGACAAAAGGAAATGTATCACTGATATTGTCATTCTCCTAGGTAATGGGTGTACAGTAATGTGCATGTCTACTTGCTGGCATTGGAATATATATATATATATATATATATATATATATATATATATATATATATATATTCAAACATCATATATATCTATACACTTGAGAAAATTATTTACAGTAAACTCTAGAAAACAAAAATAAGTTTTGCTAAAATTTATTATTACTAACATTTTAACATATATATATATATATATATATATATATATATATATATATATATATATATATATATATATTATAAGCCCCCTTTACTAAAGGCTGGGCACTCTGAGTGAGTTTAATAACAAGCAGTACTAATAGCTTCATGGAAGATCCAAACACAGCTTGTTGATCACTTTCACTGCTCGTGTAAATTGGCCGCCGACTCGCTATTTACAAAGTTAAATTCCTCCTTAATTATTAGCTAATTCCCTATGGCCTAGGGGTTAACGCTCTTGACTGCGAAACAGTGGCGATTTGTGATCGGAGTTCTGGCCCGCCGACCGTTGAGAATTAACTTCCTGCACTGAAGATTGCGTTAGCATGAAACATCGATGTCTGTAGGTAATAAATAATTAATATTAATTTATATATATATATATATATATATATATATATATATATATATATATATATATATATATATTAATATATATATATATATTGTTTATACGCATTAATGAACTCACATTAACCATTTCCGTTATGAGGAGGATGAAGGTGTATTGAAGTGTTGTTAAAATAATTTAAAAGAGCGTCCTCTTGATAGATTTACCAATTTATTTCATTTTGCAACCGCCTGACGACGACCAATGTCGGTCGAAAACGTTCGCACAAAATACGGAGATTATTTACGCTCCTTGGATTATAACATCAAATCCGTCGTACGAAGACTAGAAAAAAACGATCAAAAGCTGAATAAGCAGAAGTTGGCACTCCTGTTTAATCATACATGCAAACATTGTTACAAATAGAATCCATTGCTTCATTCTACCTGTTTTTATTTTGTCAATTTTCTAATGATCTTTTTTGTGTGAAAATCAAAAATATTCATGTATGCTCTATATGTATTACGAACGTTTTCGATTCTTCGTCGAATTATCTTCAGGTTAGTTGTTGTCACCTGAAGTATCCAAAACATTCGTTAGACGTATGGAACATACATTAATTTTTTGATGAAAAAAGGTCATTAGAAAAACTGAAAAAATTAAAACAAAAAGTTAAAAAAAGGTATAATGAAGCAGTGGAATTTTGTTATATCAATATTTACATATTTATTGGCGATTGAATTTTCATAAATTCTTGTATATTCTCTAAGTTTCGCCATTAGCTTTCTGACCGAGGATGAAGCTGTGGCAATTTTTGGTACTAATACAAATGTTCACCCATGCTGAAACCGACTTTTCGTTAGCATCTTCCGACTGTTTACGTAAACAGCCGGAAGATGCCTACACGCTTAGCCAGATTTTGATCTGTGGGGTCATCTCAAAGATAATCTATATCAAAACAATCTTTGGACTATTTATAATCACAGGCAAAATAAGGACAGTGCCAAGAGACTAGTGTGTGGTGGGTTAGTGTTGATAATTTTGCATGTATTATCCAGGTGTGCTTTTTTATGGAAATCGCTCCAGACAAGGCATGAAGTCACTTGATATAAGGAGCTAACAAGAACGAAAGATGATTATCACAAAAACAAGAGATGCCTATTAGCCTTAGTCTTGAAAAGACCAAAACTATAGGTAGAAGGAAAACAGTTAGCAGGAAGAGAGTTCCACAAGCCTGAAGCTTTTGGAAGAAGCTACTGAAATATGAAGCTGTATTACAATGAGGTATAAAAACAGTGAATTTATGGAGACAAATATACCAACGAGTCAAACGAAGTGGAACAAAAGAAGCACAGAATATATCACACTATTCTGAAGAGCACATGCCATAATAGTACTTATAGAAAAGACTGAGACTAGCAACATCACGTTTGTGAGAGAGAGGGTGCAAAGAAGAAGAAAGGGTGGGGCCAATAAAATTACAGATACGTTTCTGAACCTTATTAAGAACCCTCAAATGGAGCAGAGATGCACCAGCCCAGTACTCCATACATAGTCTGAGTGTAGATTTGTAGCGATAGAGAATAGTCTCAGGTGTGATAAAGTGTTTGAAGCGATAGAGAAAACCGACTTCACGAGAAGCAGAAAAATTATCATTTAACGAAAGGATTGAGTATTTTAATAACGGTTCCATGCATGCTATTTGATGGGTGGTCGATTACCTTGTAATAACAATATTTGTTGATATTAATCTTATGTGTGTGTGTATATATATATATTTATATATAGATAGATATATTTTTATTTTATTTTTTTATTTGGTTTTTGATTTTGATTTTAACATTTTGATTCTTTACGGTCCCAACCACGTGACTTCCCAAATTTTGAAATTTTAATTTTTTTTTTCTTCTTTTTCTCCCCATTTCATTCTTTCCAAATATGATCTACGGTTAAGATCGGATTCTAACTCTGCCTGATGAGATCTCAGTTTATAATAACTGTTGATCGATAACATCGACATGCCAGTGTCGCAGATTTTGTACATGTCTGTGTAAATAAAAATAATCATATATATATATATATATATATATATATATATATTATAGTTCTTGTTTGTTAGTTGCTATTGTGTTTTTGTTTGCTCACAAACTTCTTCTATGGTTTTGGAAATAGACTCCCATAATAATATACATTGTGGAACTACATTACTCAAGACTAAGGCCAATAGGCATCTCCTGTCTTTACGATAATCATCATTCGTTCTTGTTAACTACATTACTCAAGGTACTTGGATAAGTATATTTCATTTTGATCAAAAAGGGAATAGCATTTGGTAGCTTTGAGAAGTGTGGATTACAACTACTCCCAGGTCCACTCATACTCGGAGTGGTAGTACTTGTCAGGGATCCACCTATGGGTTAAATAGAAATAATTGTTTACAGACTTGTTGATTACAAGACATATGCATGCAGAACAACTTAAACTGCATAGCAATCGAATACAAAACATGTATGATCTTGACATAAAATGACTCAATCATATATTGGGTTGTGAGGTGTCCTTTTGTGAAAAACGAACTCATTCAAATGAAATATCCATTAAAATATTGTGAAATTAGATAAAATTCCCAGAATTTTTAAAAAAAATCAGGTCAATATCTTTATGCATTAAAAAAATATGGCAATTTGAAGTTAGGAAAATTTACCAACAGTTTCCAAAATCTTGTATATTTACCTGGAAATCTAATAAAATTCAAATTCTTCCAAAACCACCTTTAAAAATCATTTTTAAATCTGTTGAATTGATTTGTGTGTTTTTTTGTGAATCATTATCATTCTATCAACCTCAAATACATCGTCTAACACTATTTTCTCACTTTTCATACCGTTTTTAGGGTTTTGAAGACAAAGTTTTGTTACAATTTTACTTTTTTGCATAAATTTGGCGTAGAAAAATCATATTTAGCGCTAGATATCTCTAAAACCGCTGTAGTCCACATACGAAAACATAATATTTTGTAATAGATAAGTTTATATGCTTTTTAAATCACTAGTGTTTGGTACGTTTACTGGTCCAGTTTTAATGTTATCAACTGACTAAGTGACAGTGGATATGAATTCATTTATGGGTGCCTCAAAATCCTGGAAGTGGTTTATGATCATGAATTCTAAAGCTTTTTTATTAGTCTAAATGAATCAATAGATATGTTGTAAATTTAAATGAAGATATTACATTGTAAAAAAAAATTTACATTGTACTTTGCAACAGTGCAATATCGTTCAGTATTTGATCAAAATAACCTTTTTTTTATGAGAATAACCCTCATAATTTGGTGTCAATATGCATCAGAAAATTGAAAGGAAAGGTTATATCTGACGAGTCTTTATAATTCACCTAAAATTGAAATTTATTCACTGGTATTACTACTTTTGCACATATCTGGTATTCACCCATGTCTGGCTGATACAGCAAGTATAAGGATTTGGGAGTGCAGTTATTCATGGGACTAATTTTTTTTAATTTATCACTTATGGACGCCTCTAATAATGAATAATGATTAAATATATCATGATACATTATAACTTCAGAATATGATTTTATGTATAAATGATTTGTAGAATGAACATAGAACCTGAATAAATAGTATATAGGTCGAATAGCCCACTGTGTGGAGGAAGCATATTATTGCTAGTAAACATAAAGGAAATGAAAAGTAAAGCAATGCCAAAAAAACCCAACAACCAAAGTGATGATCAGTGACTATTGTGTTAGAAAGTCCCCAGAATGGAGAAAGTTCCCCTGCTCAATTTATGGAAAAGTAGTAAGGAGCAACTAAATTGATGGTATTTGTATACATTGGGCACACAAGAAGTGCATTGAAATTACATATAGGTTGAGAGATGATAACCAGTTTGTGTGTATGAAGTGCACAACAATGGAGACGGATGAGAACTCAAATGTGGAGAGAAGTATATTTGGATGGTGAAGCTATTGAGGTTGTCCACAAATTTTGTTGCATTTATTGATACCATTGGAGCACCTGGTGCTCGTGTGATTGTAAGAGTTAGGAGTAGATGGAGTAATTAATTATAAGAAGAGTATAACTGCTGTCGAGCAAAAAAGAAGAAAACCACGGCACACACAACGTTGGGGTTGGTGGCGATTGTCGCAAGTAACGCAAATAGGTTTACAGAGGTACACAAAGTTATTAAGACGTAGCAATGATCGAATCGCCATGGAAGAGTATGAGGGATTATTGAAAAGGAATTAAATGTTTATGGACTAAGGAGTGGGGGTCAATTTAGCTCATTATAGTTTTCTGTGTTCGATAAATTTTGTGAAAGACAAACTAATTTTGAGAAAATCAGCAGACTCACAGAATGACGGAATAAAAGAATAACGGAATAAGAGAATAATGAACAATGGTAAAAAAAATTCCATACTTCTTCCATTAATTATCATGTAATTGATTTAAATAACACGTTCTTAGAAGAAAAATGGATTTATTCAGCCAGATGATCGTTTTGTAGCTGACAAGTAAAAAGAGGGGAAAGAAAGATAGAAAGACAGTTGCTTATGTTTTAAGCACATTGCTTAATTATTTACCAATTAACATTGGGGTTTTAAATAATTATACGAGTTAGAGTTAGTCTATTCCACGTAGTAAACTCTAAAAAGATTAAGTTTAACTTATTTTAAAAGCATAATTAAAAAATAAACATAGGATGACATTATGCTCATCCGGAGGAAACTGAGAGAGATAGAGGAAATCAATCAAGCAGACATGTGTATGAAGTGTGATCGTGTATGAAAGTCAAACCTGACCAGCCATGGTTGAGGATATGAGTTACATGAAGAGAAATGATATGAGAATGAATGTGTGATGTGAATCTTAAAGACAGGCTTAGGTTGGATGCCATTCAGCAGATTCTAAAGCACAATGACTAGTTGCCTTGATTGTTAATAAGTTGTCATGGACCAGTTGCCTTGATTGTTTATAAGTTGTCATGGACCAGTTGCCTTGATTGTTTATAAGTTGTCATGGACCAGTTGCCTTGATTGTTTATAAGTTTGGAGTTTGATGCAAAATGTTTGGCACAAAGTTTACCTTCATCCGATGTTGAGGAGATCATTTCTGGTCCATTACTGCTGGTTTGAATAGATGTTGTACCTTGTTTGTTATTTGCCAAACTCATGGGAACCAATCCTGAAAGGATTTAACAGACTATGCAAAGAAATTGTTTGTGTTTTCTATAAACCTTTTGCAGAGGTTGGAGGCAGTTTAAAAGGTGGCTTTTGTTTCAAGGCATCTATTTCCTTGAAAACAATTGAAATAATTATTTCTGTGAGCAATGGCAACGGCACACTCAAGTGTGTACCATTGCTGGCTATCTCTGCTAGAATACCTTTAAGGGTATAAAACTCAATATCAGGAGTTAACGAATCAGATATATTGGAGGCGACACAGGACACACTTTTTTCTGAAAATGGAGTGCAGAGGAATTTCAGAGATGAAAGATCTGAAGTTGTCCCAATCAGCCCTTGAGTATCGATACACTCTGCATAGAAAGTGTTATGGCCTTAAAGGGTTGAAAAGAAATAAGACAATAAGGAGGTAGTTAACAAGTGTATGTATCTACAGAAAGTACAGAAGTGATCGGTTGGCAAAGACTGCTTCTGGATTTGTCATAGTGACTCTCTCTGTCACCACCACTATTCATAGTGTCGCAAATAGTCCATTTAATGACAACATAGAGTAGATCACCTTTACAGAAAGGGGCATTAGGGGATAGGGTTAGGGTTAGAGGTATTCCTGAACTTAGATTAGGGTTAGGGTTAGGGTTAGAGGTATTCCTGAACTTAGATTAGGGTTAGGGTTAGGGTTAGAGGTATTCTTGAACTTAGATTAGGGTTAGGGTTAGGGTTAGAGGTATTCCTGAACTTAGATTAGGGTTAGGGTTAGGGTTAGAGGTATTCCTGAACTTAGATTAGGGTTAGGGTTAGGGTTAGAGGTATTCCTGAACTTAGATTAGGGTTAGGGTTAGGGTTAGAGGTATTCCTGAACTTAGATTAGGGTTAGGGTTAGGGTTAGAGGTATTCCTGAACTTAGATTAGGGTTAGGGTTAGGGTTAGGGTTAGAGGTATTCCTGAACTTAGATTAGGGTTAGGGTTAGAGGTATTCCTGAACTTAGATTAGGGTTAGGGTTAGGGTTAGAGGTATTCCTGAACTTAGATTAGGGTTAGGGTTAGGGTTAGAGGTATTCCTGAACTTAGATTAGGGTTAGGGTTAGGGTTAGAGGTATTCCTGAACTTAGATTTTATCTTAATTGAGACAACTGGGTAATCAGAAGATCCCAGAGGATATAGAACAGTAGATGTTCAGGGAAAGTTGTCGGAAAAGATCAAGAAGGTTTGCAAAGTGTCCATCAGCATCGGATACGCAACTGGGTTTCCGAACAGTCTGAGTAAACTCATATGCAAGGAGAAAATTATGACAAAACCTTCCTTCATTATCAGTCTTTTTAGGGTTGACCAGCCATTCTACATTGTAAACATTGTAAACATCAAAGTCGCCATAGGCATGAATGTTCGTAAACAAACAGGATCTTGTCGATTTTTTTTTTAGAGATTCACTCAATGACAGGGATTCCATCATTGTGGGGATGATAGAGAGCAAAAAATAAAGGAGGTTTTGTAAACGAGTGGAACACAGAAACACAAATAGGGGAAATCAGGGTCTTCATGGGAAGTGTCCCTACCACATGGAAAAGCGTCCCGAATGTAAGAACAAATTCCGTATCCATGGCAATCTTGAAGGTGAGGTTTTGAGATGTCAAATTAACCTGAAATCTTTAAAGTCCTCGTTGGAAATTGACGATTCAATGCCAGTTTAACACAGGAACAACGGCTCGGGTTTGATCTCCTGTAAGTGGATTTCAACCATCAGAAAGTTAATTGGAATGCAGATCCCTAATGTTGGAAAAGAAAACATGATAATTAGGATTCGTGTTAGAGATTGAGATTCTAGGTTTACACTTCTCTTTTGTCTTACAACTTTTCATGTTGGTGTTTGAAATTTAAGACTCATTTATTATTTATTTTTGTTATATACACGGTGATTGGTAAGTAACTCCCTATTATTAAGTGCTCGTAATGTATTACTGAAATATAATTTTGCAACAAATGAATACGATAAGAAAGTGTATAGCATGTTGTTTTATTTAAAATTCGATATCGGTGGCAACAATCGCCACCAGCTTCTAAAGCTGCCTGGAAACAAGGAACTTTATTTTCTCTTCTTTTTTTTTACTAATAAGTCAACACTTATCAAGGCTAAAACCCCACTCGAAGATTAGAGTCAACAAGATGGATAGATTAACATATGAATGGTGATGAATACTATGAGAGTATTGAAAACAGCAGCCGGCCATGAAAACTGCTTTTTTGTCGCATTGTCAAAAAGATTGCTCCTGGAATGTGAGAACTAAAGAAAAAAATTAATTACTTTTTACCTACAAACACTAGCGTTTCTTGCTTTCGCAGTCATCAGTGTAGGAGAGATGATAATTACTGCTGGTCGAAGGATTCGATCCTGGTCACAAATATAACTTATGCACACGTTTCAAACTAACAAATATATTTCTACCAGATTTGATTACTGATTGACAAAGGGGGAAAGTCCTCTGAAACTTCTCTCACTTCCTAATGGGGAAAAAAAGCAACAATAATCAGAAAAAAATCAAACCGTGCTTCTAAAAGGTAAAAAAAAAATACCGGACTGAGATTAATAAACAAAGCAGTGAGTTGCAGTTTTTTGTGTAATTAATTTGTTTTTGTTTTTATTTCCTCTAATAAGCACTTTTATACATTTGTTTTTACTGTGTTTACAATCATGAAGCAGCATATTTGGATTTATCTAAGTTTACCCATTTCTAGAGAGACTGATTTCTCCGCATCCTGCAGAGAAATACTCTGTCTTCATTGTACATCCAATTCCCCCTCCCCCGCCTCTGCCTCCGCCTCTCTACCTCCGCCTCTCTACCTCCGCCTCTACCTCTACCTCCACCTCCGCCTCTGCCTCTACCTCTACATCTCTACCTCCGCCTCTGCCTCTCGGCTTAAAATGTGCGATAGTTTCGATTAATCGCTTTCAAGATCATTAATTTGGAATGCGCTATTTCCCTGCACTTATTCAATTTATTTCTCTGTTTCTCCTTGCAATTGATTCAATAAGACTTTAGACGGAAAGAGTTTTATTTTTTGTTGAGGGGAGGTAGGGGAGTAGGAGGGGAGGTAATGCTGTTTTTTTGTATCTTTTATCAATCTACTTATTTATTCATGTACAGCTATTCATTCATTCATTCATTCATTTATTTATTTATTTTCAAATACCATATTTTCCATGTGTGCTTATGCGTCTGTGTGTACATGTCAGAGGTAGAGATTGCGTGTGTGCGTGTGTATCAATACTTGTGCGTTAGTGCATGCAATTGTTGGCATATGGATGTACTAGTATATGTGTGTGCATCTATGTAAGTATACACAAGCAAATATGTAAAAGTGTGTGTATGCGCAATTGGGTGTATATAAAATTATGTGTGCCAGTGATTGCATGTAAAAGTGTGAGTGTATGTGTTTGTGAATCGTGTTGTTTGTATATATAGGTGTGAGTGTGTCGGTGAGTATGTGTATGAACAAGTATATGTGTATGTGAGCATGTACGACTGTATATATATATATATATATATATATATATATATATATACATATATATATATACATATATATATATATACACACATATATATACATATATATATATATATATATATATATATATATATATATATATATATATATATATATATATGTATATATTAGTACTTCATGTATCCACATAAAATATTATAAGGAGATATAATTTTTTTTATGTATCAGTTTTCAGTATTTACTTCAACAGTGCTCGATACGTAAGTAGAGCTAGGTAGTAAGCAATGAAATATATATGGCAATCAACCTACACAGAGGCTCCCGTGTTTCATCCCCGGGGGGAATCGTCAGGTTAAATGCATTTAGCCTGACGATTCCCCCCGGGGATGAAACACGAGAGCCTCTGTGTAGCTTGATTGCCATATATATTTCTATTGCTTACTATATATATATATATATATATATATATATATATATATATATATATATATATATATATATATATATATATAATCCAGGCATGGTAAACATCCACAGGATAGGAATCCAAAGAATTTCAACCGAACTTATAAAAAGTGCTCACTATCAAATAGAGCTTTTATATATATGATTATTTTTATTTATACCGACATGTACAAAATCTGCGACACTGGCATGTCGATGTTATCGATCAGTAGCTGTTATAAACTGAGATCTCATCATTCTAATTTTGCCTGATTAGATCTCAGTTTATAACAGCTGTTGATCGACAACATCAACATGCCAGGGTAACAGATTTTTTACATATGTGTATAAATAAAAATAATCATATATATATATATATATATATATATATATATATATATATATAAATATATATATATATATATATATATATATATGCAACATCTCAATATCATAGACGTTTATTTTAAAGTCGTACATTATTAGCTGTTAAAAAAACTCAACAGTAAAGACATAGTTGTAAAGACACCAAGACTAACACTTCCTGATGATGATTTGATAAATTAATTCGGAAGTAATTGTGAAAAAGGACAGAAAAATGGAACAAGAAACCCACGGAACTTACATACACCAATTTGACCGAAACCCTAAATAATGGATCATTCTGAAAATCGAAAAAAGTCTTATCATGCATTCCGTGTTATTTTATAATGCTTGCTTATATATATATATATATATATATATATATATATATATATATATATATATATATATATATATAGGATTAGAGAAGTAAAATGCATAGACTTATGTAGTATACAAATGAACAAAAATTAATCCCACCATAGCGATATAAAGGAGGTTAAGTCAGATTAAGGTGATCGCCTAAACTGCCGTTGATGTTGAATTCTTCGAACTGATATAAATGAATGTGTCATAATTTTATTTATTTTAAAATCACTATATCTTTTGTTTTCATTTTACTTGAATGTAAGTTCTTATAAATCAAGAGGCCCATTCTTGGGGTTAAAACTTGATCTCTATATTGACATACATAGGTATTCGAATATTCCATTACAGTTCTCCTTTACCTCTCAAACATTGAGTTAGTAAAGAAGTCAATAACATTAATTTTCCTCTCCCTAATTGACCAGTTTTCTGTGTTATAGTATATCTTTCTTGTGGTCTCTTGGTCTGACTGGATTCCAGGACTAAAATTCATCTGGTCTGGTGGTGTATCCAACTAAGTGCTGTTACTTGAGATAACATTACTTGGAAAGGTGCACCATTCCTTGTATGAGTCAATGTATAGCCGTGTCGAGGGGATCTTATTTAGGCTTCGAATACTATGTTATTTTGAATATTTGGTCAGGGTTTACTTGAAGTAGAAAGTATCTTCATGCCAGGTTGTCATCACAAACCTCTGTACACAGAGACCATAGACACTCCGATTCAAATTCTCTATACACATATATATGTATATATGTGTGTACCTATACATGATTAAGTGTGCGTAAATGAGTGTGTATATACACGTGTGCAAGTGAAAATGTGTGTACAAATATGAGTGTGTGTATATACGAGTGTACCGTGTCAGTTAATATGTGCAGGAATTGGCATATGCGCATGTGAGTATGTATATATGTGTGCATATATGAGTGTGTATATATATTCTCTCTATATATATGTTTTTTCTTCGGGGAGGGGAGATTCTTGGATCTTATCAGCTAGAATCTCATTGGATGTTTTGCTCCACTTTTCAAACTTTGAGTAGTGGTAGCAAAACAATAGCACCTTCTTTTGTGCAACAGTTCATGGTTGGGCTTTTAAGCCTCTTATGTTTCTTTTTTTGTTGCTGTATTTGATGGAGATAGGGGGCCAGGACCTTTTGTCTCAAGGCCTGATGGCTGACCATGATTGGCCTCTGTATTGGCTGGAGCACCATTTCCAGAGGCAGGAAAGTTTACACCATTGCTTACATCTTCCCGCCTGGTGTATGAACGGGTTGATGGGCCCTTTTTATCCTGGGTGCCGGCCTGCCAGTATTTATTTTTGTTTTTATTCATATTTTTTATTTTTCATTTTCTCATTGTCAACGGCTTCTAATTGTATGTGTGTACCTATATATGTGTGTGTGAATGGGTGTGTATATACACATGTGCAAGTGAATGTGCGAGAGTGTATAGATGTGAGTGTGTGTGTATGGATATGTGCATGTATGTAAGTATGATAAAATGTGAGTACATGCGTGTAAGTAAGTGTGTATATCGACATGCGTATGTGTGTGTGAGTAAATATGAATATATGTGTGTTCAATCGAGTGTGTATTTGTGCATGTCTGTATATGTAGTACCGAGCATATAGTACCTAGTATAGTATATGTTTATGTATGTGCGAGAGTAGAAAGGATGTTGGTATGTATATGCATGCGTATAAGTGAATGTGTGAGTATGTGTATCAGTGAGATTGTTTATATAAGTGAGTATATATATATATATATATGTGTATGTGTGTGTGTGTGCATGCATAAACGTGTATATGTGTATGTACGTGTGCAGTTTTTCATGTGTGTATGCCATTTTACTTTTGGTGAGCTTCTTAGGAGTGTTGGTTATTGTTTTGTTTGATCGGATTTTTTTTTCTAAGGCTTTCCAAGGAACACTGCAGTGGATTTATCTGAAACTCTTCCGATGTTCCATTGTCGTCCTGATGTTACCTGCTGGGAGAACCGTGATTTTCATGAACGAGCTTATCTCTTTGTGCATGCGTGCGTGTGTGTGTGTGCATAGTAGACATGTGCATGTGCGTTGTATATGTATACATGCGTGTGTATACATATGTAGAGATATGTGTCTGTCTATGTATTTTAACATGCTAGTGAGTATTTATGTGTGGACCGTCCATTGATGTGTTGGCAGGTGTGGCCAGTCAGTGTGTGAAAGAAGAAGAAGAAGAAGAAGAAGAAGAAGAAGAAGAAGAAGAAGAAAATGAAAAAGAAGATAAAAAAGATAATAAAAAAAACAGAAGATGAAAAACTTTATGAAATAGTAGAATAAGCAGAAGACGAAGCAGAAGAAGTTGAAGAAAATGTTAAGGAAAAAGAAAAAGAAATTGAAGGTGAAAAAGAAGCAGAAGAGAAAGAAGAAGAAGAATTAAATGAAAAAGAAGAAGAAGAAAAAGAAAAAGAAAGAGAAGAACAACAAAAAACAAATAACAATAAAGAAGTTAAGAAATATAATAAAAATAAGCAAAAAAGAAAGAAAGAATAATAATAATAATAATAATAATAATAATAATAATAATAATAAGAAGAAGAAGAAGAAGAAGAAGAAGAAGAAGAAAAAGAATAATAATAATAATAATAATAATAATAATAATAATAATAAGAAGAAGAAGAAGAAGAAGAAGAAGAAGAAGAAGAAGAAGAAGAAGAAGAAGAAGAAGAAGAAGAAGAAGAAGAAGAATGAAATATGTTTCGGAATTTTTTAGATGAGGATTGATAATTTGTATTATTTGAGTTATTCAGACTACAACTCTCATCTTTGATGTTATTCTCAACAACGTTTCGGCCGATGTAACCTTCGACCTTATATAGGTTCGCTTTGTCAAGTGTTTAGTTTGTGCCCCCTCGACATAAATTCACTCGACCAACCCGACAATCAGCTCAATCGCATCCATTCACTGTGGACGTCCGCAGATGCCGGAGAGCCTTCTACTCCAATAGCTTTTTTCCTCGAGCTGCCGGCCTTCGGAACTCCTTCCCTGCTCCCTGCTTCCCCGACTGTACTGACATTTAGAAATTTAAAACTAATGTGAACAAGCATCTCGCTGCACAACTCCTAATTAAGGATGACCTCCCAATACTTTCACTTAATTCTCAGTAGCCCCTTACGTCTACAGTGGCGGCATGACTTGTTTGGGTGAACTTTGTTAAAAGAATAAAATATACTGTACAGATTCCCAAGTTCGACATGAAGATTCCCGAGTTCAACAAGATGCACCTGAAGAAGGTCGGCGGTTACATCGGACGAAACGTTGTAAAAATAACATCCAGGATGAGAACTGTAGTTTGAATAATCCAAATAATCCAAAACTTAAATAGTTGGGAGGAAAAAGAAAGGAAAATACGGAAAAAGAGAAAGACGAAAGAAAAGAGAAAAGAAAAATAAAAGATTACAAATAGAAAAGAATTTTAAGTGAATTTTAAAGTAAGAAAAAGAAAATTAAGAAAAGAACAACATTGAAATTAAATTGAAAGTAAATTATGTGGAAAAATAAAATGAAAGCAAAGCAGATAAAAATGAAAAAAAAAAAATTCGAAGAAGGAAGAAAATGGAGGGGAAAGAAGAAACCTGTTATTTGAAAACGAAAGAAAAAAACGATTTTATGAAAAACCAAAAAAATGAATAAAAAAGAAGAATGAACGAAAATAGAGAAATGAAACAGAATCAATAAAAAAAAAGCTGGTAAAAAAGAAGGAAAGAATGAAAAAAAATGAAAATAAAATGATACTATAAAAGAAAAATGAAGAAAATTATAATAATTATAAGTAAAGAATGAAAGTTTTACAAAATAATAAAGATGAAATATGGACAAGAGATGAAAATGCAAGAATAAAAATACAGGAAAAATAATAAAATAAAAGAAAAAAAGACAGAGAAAAAACGAAAGTGAAAAAAAAGAAAAAAGGGACTTCTTGAAAGACATGCACAAGCAAAATATGGCAGGTCAAAATGAATTAACAGGAAAACTCTTTCATATACTTAAATATTAAGCAAAACTATTTGTGTACACCAACAATTACGGAAAATTATCAAGTATAATTTTAATAAAAAATAAAGCGTCTTCATACTATAAAATAGGAGATAATCTTCTACAACACGCTGGCTTAAAGACGCATAATAGAAATATGAGTAAAAAATGAATTTTATTTATTACTGAAATTTTACTCGATAATTTTCCGTAATTTTTGGTGTATATATCTATTTTTACCTGATACGTAAGTATATCAAAGAGTTTTCCTGTTAATTTATTTCACTTGTGTATGTCTTTCCATTCGTCTTGAACTTCTCCGTTCCACTAGATTCAAGCAGTGCCGGTTCAGATGTGCAGCTGTGAATTGAGCAATCCTTGCTTCACAATAGATTCCTCACGCAGGAATTATCCATTGTTTTTTAAGACTGAATTTAAAAAAAATTTTAATAGAAATCTTTTTATTTTGAGACCGAGTCAATTGGAAAATATCGGTTTTGTTCTGTTGACCTTTAGCTAAACTCGTTCCTTTCAACTGCTACCATGATTACACTAAGTCCTTAAGAATCACCATAAGAAGAAGGTATACGAGGGAGCAGTAAAGAAGGAAGAAACTTAAACTTTAACCTTGTATTTGGAGATATTTCTGAGATAAGGTATTAATGTAGGTATTTATCAACCGTGTGGTGGTTAGAGGTGCGGACTGTCGGATCAGCTTTTCAGGTTCGAGTTCTGTCAGGGTTACTGCATCACTTTCACTAATACCTCTTGGAAAGCTATCAATCCATATAACCTCCATCCAGCTATAGCTTAAATAGTAGGGTAGACTAGACTTTCAAGCCTTGTTTGTGCAACTAATCTAGGAGAAGGAAAATTCTTAAATGACACCAGTCTTTCTCTGTTTATCACGGCATCGTTTCCAGTCGTCATGGGATTCTGCTTGACACTGGACTCAAGCTATACCGGTTTAGATGTGCGGTCGGTTATTGCACAACCCTATTTTCACTATAGACTCCCCGCACAGGCAGCCTTGCAGGGTGTATACATTGTCTCTCGGGACTAAATGGAGGCCTGTTACCAACTATCTCAACTGCTCCGTCTCTTCAGCATTCCCTCATTTTTTGGAGGCGTCAGATAAAATGAGGGGGGGGGAGGGGCATGACACAGATACTACACTTCAATCCAAGCCAGTAGCTAACTGCACCATTTAATATTGTCGTTGTTATTTCCATTATTTACCTGTATGGAATCGCCATCTTGTTTATTATCATGTTCACGACATTTCGACCATTGTAGGACCTTTTTTTCTGGTGGAACATGTCAAATAATGTCAATTTAAATTATGTTGCTTTTTTTTTTAATTTCTTATTTGCTTTAGCGAAGAAATGTAAAAAAAAGAAATGAAGTTGGGTGCGTTTTTCTTTTTTTTAGATGTATAACTTCTCAGTCGGTGGCGATAGGTTCATAGTCTATTATAGAATGAAGTAAGGAGAAAAAGAAAAAGTAGAAATTGAAGAAGAAGAAGTAGTAATAGACGAAGAAGAAGAAATTGAAAAAGAAGAAATTGAAAAAGAAGAAGAAAAAGAAGAAAGTTTAAAAAGAAGAATATGAAATTAAAGAGGAAGAAAAAAGGAAAAATAAGAAACTAAAGAAGTACTAGAAGAAGAAGAAGAAGAAGAAGAAGAAGAAGGAATTGAAAAAGACTAAGTAGTAGTAGTAGCAGTATGAGAAGAGTAAAATGAAGAAGAAATTGAAGATAAAGAAAAAGAAGTGAAAACGAAGAAATTGAAGGAACAAAAAGAAAAATGAAGAAGAAGAAGAAGAAGAAGAAAAAGAAGAAGAAGAATGAAAAAGAAGTCGAAATGAAAGAAGAAGGAATTGAAGAAGACGATAAGAAATTGAAAAAAAGAAGAAATTGTAAAAGAAGAAGAAGAAGAAGAAAAAGAATGAATGAATGAAGAAACTAAAGCCATCAGGTAAGAATATCGATAAAAAAAAAGACAGAAAGAACGAAGAAACATGAAAGGGGAAGCACAGTAGGATTCGGATTTGAGACAAAAATGTTTCTTTTTTTAAGCCAATATCAAAGTCGATGCAGATCGCAGCAAAGAAAGATAAGAGAAAAGAAGAAGAAGAAGAAAAAAAGTAATAAAGAGGTAATTTTTTGTGTTTTTATGCTTCCTCGTTTTGTCTTTGTATTATGAAATAAAGAAGCAAATGTCGAACGCCGGAACAATGCCTCGCTTGGTGGTTCTTACGTATCCCGCCATTTCCTGTCGTTTCATGAAAAAATGTTGCAAAGCCAGCCTCCGACAATGGAATCGATTCCCACTGTTATCTTTCCCAAATGTTGCAAGCGATTCACAAAAGATGCTCCCCAACCTTAATTATATTCTAGCGAGGCAAAGTCGTCTTCGACTCACCTTGTTGGCCTTCTTCAAGGGAAAAGCGGCTTCCATTCCTGTAAGGAACCATCTACAAGAACTCATACAAAGAGCAAAAGAAATTCTACCAATTTTGCAGCAGGCTATATAAAGTAAATCTTGGTTTTGTAAGTCGCTATTTACTTGCCTCCCCACGAGGGCCGAGTTAGACATAAGGTCAGTGTTTAATGTGAGACAAATCTTGCTACACAAATAGAGGCATGGATTGGTGAAAAAATTCAAATTACTGTAGTCTAGAAGGATTTCTACTTCCTGATCGAGAACAAAACAGATGACGTGTAGTATCAGAACAGATATCACACTTTGAATTATTTATTTGCGATAAAGTAAAATTACAATTTGACCCTTAAATTCTTTATTTTTTATATTGGTTTGAAAAAAGTGAAAAATGTTTCATAGGGTAATATGAAGTAGTATAAATGATTTTTGGAAAAAAATTATATTTATTGAACAAAAATAAATGATGTTGCAAATGTGCAACAAATAGCATACAATTTTACATGTATAACAAAACACTAGAATATATGCATCTAAATAATCATAATACACTAGAGAATCATAAAATGATTTTTACTTACCATTATAATGACCCGATTTACAAGTTTAGGCTCTTGAATTAGGCAGATGACACACAGATTTGACTCGCCTGTGACATCAAAGTTACTGATTACCCATTTAGCAGGTGTGCTGAGGCAACATCATACTAATACCTACTCACACTTGCCAACAGGTTCGTTGCAGATGTGAAACAAGTTGCAGTTTGACACCTTTTCGTTGAATATTATATTAAATAGGCATTTTGTTGGAATCATATTTGAAACAAAAAGCATTTAAAGGTTAACAAATTAGGCACAAGGCCATCAAAAGTGTGGTGAGCGGAGCCGGTCGGTGATCAACTTCTGTCTATTCTACTCTTAGCTCGAATCATTGCAGTCGCTACAATACCGCATCTACTGTCGGGGCCATCCTGCTATAAAATATTCCCAATTTGGGAAATTTCATTTTATTTTTATATATATATATATATATATATATATATATATATATATTATCTAGACATAATATATCCTTGAAAATGTGCCACGAGAAATTGACCCCTTTTTGTTTTTAACATGAGTTCACAAATGTTTGTTTCCAGTTTTCAACTGTTTCAAATCTGACCACGTGACCTTCCACTCTTAAATTTTGAATTTCGTTTCTTTATTCTTCTTTTTCCATTTCATTCTTTCCAAATATGATGTGAGTGAAGGATCAGATTTTCTTTCCCTCATGATGAGATCTCAGTTTCTAACAGCTGTTGATCGATAACATCGAAATGCCAGTGTCGCAGATTATGTACATGTCTGCATAAAAATATATATATATATATATATATATATATATATATATATATATATATATATATATATATATATATATATGCAAATTCATTAGAAATGGAGAGTGAAACATAAAAATATACTAAACTTTGAATTATTTGCAGAAAATATAAAATATTTACATTCAAAACAAATTAGGCACGAGGCCATCAAAACTATGGGGGAAAAAGGGTGTTGTAGGCTATTCTTGGTCTAAAGTGATAAAAAGGTCTATCCTTCGGCCTTTTGGCTGTGATCAAAGTGTAGTATCTGTTCCGATGGATTGGTATTGTCTTGGCCTTTGGGGCTTGACTTACGCCTGTCTATGGGTCTGTCCTGTGCAGTTCTAGGAGGTCCACCCTCCCAGGCTTCGCCTCCCCTCTTTGGGAAGAAGTAAGTTTATTGCTTACTGCCTGAGGCACCCCTACCGGGGAATGCCGACGAGGCTGCCCAGGCAATTTTCAAACCCCACTTTCCCGACCCGACCTTGGGTCACATCTTACTTGTGGGAGTAAGATAAAACTGGCCTTGTGCCTAACTCCTGGAGAGGAGTAAATCAATACTCTTAACTAGAATCGTCTAAGTCACCACAATGCTCCATTTACTCTAGGGGGCTGTCCTACTTAAGATATCCCCAAAGTCAAAAGGCCAAGAATGTTTTGTTTTGTAAATCTCTTTCATGGCATATCTACCATTTCATCAGTTGGTTTCACTTCCAGTTTTTCTGCTTGATTTTTTGGATGCCATAACACAATACATATTTTAAATGATACATTGAACGCAAGTTGTTACTACATTCTTAATATGTATTGTTTTAATTAATCAGACTACTGTTCTCACCTTGGATGTTATTCTCACAAGGTTTCGGTCGATGTAATCTCCGACCTTCTTCAGGTGCGTCTTGTTGAACCCGGAAATCTTTATTCAAACTTGTAAATCTGTACGAAACTTTAAACTGAACCCTTTATTCAATCCACGTGAATAGATTGTTCTCGTCCTGTCAGCCATGGACATGTGGTGTAAAGGATAGAGTGTTAGGTAATAATCAACTGTAAGTGACAGTCTTTTAGAAGTTCAAGTTTCAATCATCAGCACAGGCGATATGTAGAATATAATTTAGAATCAGTTAAGACTTGTATTCGGTCATAGCTGACGGAGCGGGGGAAGTCTATCCATGTGAATTAAATAAAGGCTTCAGTTCGAAATTAATTACAGATTCCCGAGTTTAACATAAAGATTCTTGAGTTCAACAAGATGCACCTGGAGAATGTCAGAGGTTATATTGGCCGTAAGGCTGTGAGAGCTACCATCCAAGATGAGAACAGTAGTCCGAATAATCCAAAGAGTACAAATTATCAATCCTCATCTAAAAAATTCTGAAACCTGATATCATTCTTAATTACATTATAAGTACACGCAATGGATCTAATTTGAATATCGTATGTGGAACACAAAATGTAATAATGTCTAAAACAAACGGACAAATGTTTATAAATCAAGGTAAACAAGCCGCGCGTGCGTGGTCCCCCTCTGTATGTGACTCGATGTGGCGAGTGTAAAATGCAATAAATTTGGGCAATTTTGGGCATTTTTGACCCTCCTTTGACCCCCTGGGTGCGCGAACCAGAATTTTTCTGAGTTCAAGGATGCTCATTTTATATCCAGAACAATTGCCTCTACATTTTGGCCAAGTTTCAAAAAAATTGAATGGATGGATCAAACGTTATGGGAGAAAAGTGTCATTTTTTTCAATTTTGGGGCTTTTGACCCCCTGGGGGCGCAAACCAGATTTTATCGTCTTCTAGACCTTCAATTTTCAAAAAAATGTCACTTCAAAAAAAATTTTTTTTTTCTTTACTCGTCTTCATCCCAAACAAGGCACATTGTCACTGAAACATAAGGGGCTTCTGTGAATTAGGAATCATGCCTACAGGAGCACTCTAAGTAGGGAATTGAGCAGCAAGAGGTCTGTTCACATTACTTTCAAAATTTTGCATGTTAGTACAGTCAGGAAGCAGGGAACATGGAGGGAATTTCAAAGTTTAGCAGTTCGAGGGAAGAAACTATTAGAGTTGAAGGCTTTCCAGCATCTGGGGAGCTCAACAGTGAAGGGGTGTGATTTTTCTGATTGTCAGGTTAGTCAGAGGTATTTATGTCGAGGGGGCACTGGTGCTGCTGGTTCGTCGAACCGCATTTCATTAAAGTAATTGTAAAACAAGCACAGGGATGCAATATTGCGGTGATGGGACAGGAGTTGGAGCTTAATTGACAGTGTGGGACCTATTAGATTGGAGATTCTTTTTTGGACCCTGTCTCATAGGGAGAAACTAGTGGATGGTGCACCAACCCAGATGTGACAACAATACTCCATGCATGGACGAATAGTGGCTTTGTAGAGATATAGGATAATGTCAGGTGTGAGAAGTTTTCTAGCACGGTAGAGGGAGCCCATCTTCCTTGCAGCAGCTTTGGCAATGTCTTCTATGTATTTGTTCCAATTCATGTTGCCTGTGAATGTTAGGCCATGGAATTTGAATAATTAACTCTTAGCTAGAATGTTATTAGCCATGAAAATCGGTGGTTGAGAAGGTTTCTTATAATTGTTAGAGGAAAGGAGTTTTGTCTTAGTAGCATTAAATGTTACCATCTACTTATGCCTCCATTCCACTACAGAGTGGGCGTCATTTTCTAAGGAGTCAACCATTGCTTTAGGTATGTTGTGTTCCTTTTTCCCACATGTAGAGAATAGAGTGTGGTGTCGTCAGCAAATATACCCATCTCGGACACAATTTCATCAAGGAGGACGTTTATGAATATCAGGAATAATAAAGGTTCAAGAATCGACCCCTGGGGCACATCTGCATTAATGTCATGTTGTTTGGATGTATGGCCATCGAGGACAACCAGGATTTTTCTTTTGCCTAAGAAGGATCTGATTATATTAAGTATTCGTCCTGTAATACTGTACGATCTAATCTTCATGGGAAGACCTTCATGCGAGACCTTGTCAAAGGCTTTGGATATATAAAGGGCTACTGCCCTAGCTTCCTCTGTCTTGTCCAGTTCATGGTATATGCATTCAGAAATGATCGTTAAGATATCCACAGTAGAACGGCTTGCTAAATCTATACTGTCGATCAGAAAGAAGTTTTGGACGAGGTGGTGGACTAGCGTTAGATTGATTAAGGATTCAAAGATTTTAGCAAAGAGAGGGAGGAGACTGATGGGGCGATAATTAAGCTGGTCAGTTCATTCACCAGAATTCTTGAATATTGGTACCACAGAGGCAATTTTCCAGCTAGCAGGGAAGCAAGATTCGTCAAGGCATTTGTTGTAGAGTTTGGAGAGAATAGGGGCCAGCTCAGCAGAGCATTTCTTTATTAGTATAGCAGGGATAAGATCAGGCCCACATGCCTTGAAGGTGTCTAGGTTCTTTATGATATCATTAACATGGGAAGAGGTGATGATCAGATCATTGAGTGTGGCTTCTGTTCGCAAAGGGAAATTTGAGAGGGAGTGGTTTGTGGCGTCTAAGATGGAGTTGGAGGCAAACCGCTGAGCAAGCAGTTCCACCTTCTCGGTTGCCGTGCAAGCGACATCAAGGTTGTTTGATGGTGGGGAAATTGTTGATTGCCCATTATTCACCACGCTATTATAAATTTTCCAGAAATCGCGAGTTCCTAATGTCTGTGACTCAATGCGTTTTCTGGTCATTTCGGTATACCTTCTCTTGGCTGCTGTTATTTCAATCTTAGCTTCTATAAATTAGAACTGATTATTACTCTACGCCTTTATCCGTGTGCTATTGGTTCATGTTGATAATATGTTTTACATAATACATAATTAACAGAGTGGTGTAGTTTTCTTGAAGCATTGTGTGTATTGTATCAAATATTGTATTGAAGGCAAATGCAATGCGAAATAAACAGTAAATATAAATATAAGAACATACAATTGATTGGTGATGACTATTACGAGTCGATAAGATGTTCTTTGGTAGAACGGTTACATGCATGGGAAAGGCCACATTTTTCCTTTCCTCCTTTCTTCTTTCCTTTTTCCTCCCTTTCTTTATTCCTTCTTTCCTTCTTTTCTTTCTTCATTTCTCCCTTTTTCCCTTTTTTTTTTCTTTCGTATTTTCTCTCTCTTTCTTCTTTTTTTCTTTTTTCTTCATTTTTTCTATCTTTCTCCCATTCTTTCTTTCTTTCCCCTTTCTTTCTTTCTTCTTTTCTCCATTTTCCTTCTTCTTTCTTTTTCTTTCTAACTTCCTCTTTTTTTCTTTCTTTCTTTCTTTCTTTCTACCTCCCTGCTTTCCTTTCTTCCTTTCATTCTGCCTCCTACACTTTCTTTTCCCCCCTTCCTCCTTACCTTTATGCCTTTCGTTCTTCTTTTCTTTCTTTTTCCTTCTTTTTCTTTCTTTTTTCTTTCTTTTTATTTTCTCTCTTTCTTCCTTCTTTTCTTTCTTATTTTCCCTTTTATTTCTACCTTTCTCACTTTCGTTCTACCTTCCTTCTTTCTTTTATTTCTTCCGAACCCCTTCCTTTCTTTTTTTTTCTTTCCTTCCTCTATTTACGTCTTCTTTCTATTCTTTCTTTTTACATCCCTTTCTTTCCTTCCTCTCTTTCTACTTTCTTTCCTTTCTACCTTCCTTCTTCCATTTCTTTCTTCTCCCACTTTTCTTTCTTTCCTTCTTTCTTAATTTCTTTCTTCAATCCTGCTTTCCTCTCTTCCTTTATTTACTTCTTCCTTCTCTTCTTTCTTCCCTTCCTTCCTTCTGTCCTTCCTTTCTTTCTATAACAACCAAAAATATATTCATGTATTAATTTAATGACTTATCTCTTTTATTCAATAACACATCTTCTAATTCTGCAATTATGAGTTACATTCCTTTGCTCAAAATCTGATTATCTTGTGCCAACCCAATCCAATTAAACACAGTAAATAACAAGTCATCAGTTTAGGGGGGGGGGGTGCAAATAAACAAATATTAATCAATTCGTACAAAAAAGTAAACAGAAATAATAATTTTCAAAAATATTATTTTACAGTTTTTTGTGTAAAAATGACGAAACAACAACGAAAACATTTTTCGGGAACTCGCAACCAGGAATTATTTTGCTTTCTCGCACCGTTTTCTTCAAGCTGGCAATTCATCTTCATCCTCGCCCCACATACACGCGAACTGGACAGTACTTTTTGGCTAAATTCCAGCCATGTCCACAAGGGCCATCTCAGCACTGCTCAGAGTGAATTGTTTCAGAACACATCTCCAAGCTCCTACCGCCAGCAACCATCCACTCTTCTCTCCCCACCTCCTCATTTGCTTTCTAGGCCTTGCAGCCGATCACTCAGTATCTGTCTGTGTCTTCATGAGTCGGTGTGCCCATAGGTAGGGATATATGCGTATACATATATATATATATATATATATATATGTATATATACATATATATATACATACACATATATATGTATGCATGCATCTACATATACCTTTATGTGTGTGTATATATACATGTATGCACCTCTATATATCTATGTATATTAGTATGTGTATACATATATACATAAAGATATATATATATATATATATATATATATATATATATATATATATATATATATAATGTATCTGCATGGATATATACATATATACACATATACATATATATCTTTATGAGTATATATTTCCTGCATATGTATATATATATTTTCTGCATATATATATATATATATATATATATATATATATATATACATTATCTGTGTTAATATCTGCTTGTGTGAAAATCAGTGTGTGTGTTGAAGTGTATTTACACATGTGCGAGTATATTTGTGTGTATGTATTTGTGTGTATGAGTATACCTGTGTCAATGGTGGAGATTATCATTACATATCTGTATGTGTAACAGAGTGTGTATTTATAGATATATGAACCTGTGTGTATTTGTATATATGTGTGTAAATATCTGTGTATACATGTCTATGTCTCTATATGTCTAAATGTATTGTATGTAGTTATCTTGATATGTGTATACGTGTCTACGTGCATATATTATCTGTATGCATGTATATATTGCAGTGTGAGTATATGTGTTTGTATATGCGCATATATATATGTGTGCATATATACATGTGTTTATATATATTTGTTACATTATGTGTGTGCATATATGTGTATACCAGTGTGTGATTATATTTGTGTGCATGAAAGTGTCTTTTTGACTAGGAGTATATGTGTGTATATGTTTGTTTGTGAGTATGTGTGTATGCCTATATGTATTTATATGTGTAAATCTATGCGAATGTAACTATATGTGTGTATATAAGTTTCTGTGTTTGTGAGTAAATGTGTGTATGTGTGCATGCATATGAGTGTGAACATTTTAGAAGGTCTATGTGTATATATCTGTGTATGTCTAGGTATGTACATGCGCATTTCTGTGTGTGTATATATGTTTGTATGTACATCTATGTACATATTATCGTTTCAGTATCTGCATGGCTATATTACTCAATGTGTGTCTATAGTTATCTTTATATAACAATGTGTGCATATCTGTTTGTATATGTGTGTGTATATCTGTGTGTATGCCAGTGGTTGTACGTGTGTATGTCTTTGTGCATGCGTGCATGTGTCTACACTTGTGCACGTGTATGTGTCACACCGTCCTTAATTATCCTGTTCTATTAACTGGCCACTGTGACAAGTTGCCAAAACAATCACACTTCCTCCTACCTCCGAACCCCTGCACCTCTGCTCTGCCCATCGTGTGGCTCCACCTAACGACTCCCCATACAATCTGAAACCCTCCCCTCCATCCATCATTACTGCACAAATTTCTCAGGTGTTATAACGAACTTGCAGAGGGAAAATGATGGGTTACACACCTTTTCTTTCCTCCCCTTTCTCTCTCTATCCTTTCCCCCTTTTCCCCTTCCCGTCATCACTATTAACGCAAAACGAAACTGCGGTGGGAGTCCTACCTTGGAAAACAGATACTTATGGCACATCTACTTATATATTCTCGCATCACGACTTCCGTACTTCCCCCTCCACCATCTTGGCCAAACTAGGTTTGGGAAGATTTTCACAGAAAGAGATGGGTCGGAATATAAACTGGTCATGATTGGGTTGGTGTTTAAGGAATTAGATTTTGTAATCACCGATGGCTACTGACTCTATCCCCCACTGCTGGCCACTGACCATATCCCCCACAACCTCTGGGAAACGAATTTTGTTCAAATTTAATTTAAAACAAAAACAAGCTTCATTAAATCTGTCCTATCAACAAGTCTGTCCTTTTTAAGCGGTGTTGTTAATTACCAGAACTTGGCAAGACAATTTTTTTTAGTAATTATTAAGAACCTTACAGATGAAGACCCCCGCAGATTTACTCCATTACTTAATCAGTCCACAGATTATTAGCATTACTCAATAACTCAGCAGATTTTTAGAATGACTAAAGAACCTTGTGACTTTTGAGAACTACTCAAAAACCCTGCAGATTTTGAGCTTAACTTAAGCACACTACATTATTTGAGCAGTAACCAAGAGCCTTACATATTTTTAATAGAAATCAAGAGCCTTGGTGATTATGAGCACTATGCAATAATCTTACATATTTTGAGCAATACTTGAAAAGTCTACGGATTATGAGCACTACTAAATAATTGTGCGGATTTTGAACATTATTTAAGAACCTTATGGCTTTTGAGCACTACTCAAACACCCTTCTCAAATTTTTAGCCTAACTCAAGCACCCTACCTATTTTGAGTATTAATCAAGAACCTTACATATTTTTACTACTACTTGAGGATTATAAGGACTATCCAATAATGTTACATATTTTGAGCATTACTTGAGAAGTCTGCGCATTTTGAGCACTGCTCAATAACTCTGCAGATTTTGAGAATTATTCAAGAATCATGTGACTTTTAAGCACTACTCAACCACCTTCAGATTTTGAGCCCAACTCAAACATCCTACTTATTTTAAGCATTAATCAAGAACCTTTTGACTTTTGAGCACTACTCAAACAACCTTCAGATTTTGAGCCCAACTCAAACATCCTACCTATTTTAAGCATTAATCAAGAACCTTTTGACTTTTGAGCACTACTCAAACAACCTTCAGATTTTGAGCCCAACTCAAACATCCTACCTATTTTAAGCATTAATCAAGAACCTTTTGACTTTTGAGCACTACTCAAACAACCTTCAGATTTTGAGCCCAACTCAAACATCCTACCTAATTTAAGCATAAATCAAGAACCTTTTGACTTTTGAGCACTACTCAAACAACCTTCAGATTTTGAGCATAGCTAAAGCACCTTACCTATTTTTAGAAATAATCAAAAACCTTACATTATTTTTAATACTACTATATAGCCTCGATAATCATGAGCCCTAGATTTAGGAGAAGTTAAGCTCCGGTGAGTGTGAGGCTCATTCAAGATCACACCTCCTACTGATGACACGACCATCAAAGTATCCCTGCATATCATTAAACGGCTATAAAACATGACATTCATGACTGAAAATTGGTGAACAAGTCAGGCATAGACTGAAGTTTATTTGTATCAAATATGGTTGGATTTCAGAAAAAAACCAACTCCATCGATGGGTAGCATTAAATTTGGGTCACCCTAAAGCCGTGACAAAGACAGTATAATGCCGTTTGACAGGTTTTTGAAGCCTATGGTAACACAAGTCGCATTTCAAGGCACAAATTAAGCAGAATAATTTGTATAAATGTTGGCAGTAAGGTTCACAGTAATTAAAATCTGAACGCTTGCCTGATTAATTCTTTCTTTTTTTGCACGCATATAAAACAACGTTTTTGTCAATTATGATTCATTTCAAAAACAAAATGGAAGGAAAGAAATGCTGGCATTCATTTGAAAGCAATGTCGAGATCTGACTCGAGACCTTTCATCTCAAATCTTAGGAAATTAGACAAACAAAAGGTTCATAATAATCTTTAGAATGCAATCGTCGTTAGTTTCCGTCGCTTCTTTTTTTCTTTGCGTTTTTTAAAACTTGTTTTGTCTTCTACTTTCCCGCCTTTTCTTGTAGTTTAATTTATGTCATGAATGATTAGACTCTAAATTGCCCCCTACCAACAATAAGTTCTTCCTCCTTTGAATTTAAGCATTTAAACAAACACCCCCATCATCACCACAGCATCCCAAGAAATCAACCAATTAGATTTAATTGTTATTTAATTGTCACAATAAATGTTGATAGGTACACATTTTTAAAATATATTATACTAAATGCGAGTTAATCAACGTTTGTTTCCTTTAAAACGTATTCCCCGTATATTTTAAATTGAATAATACCCGTCCCAGGACGGGTAATATTTATTCCAAGGATAGAACAGTGTTGCACCACTTTTATGTGCCCTTATGGATATTAAAATCCAGATATACTGATACTAAACCTTATGTTAAGAAACCTTATTCCAATTTGGATCAAAATCCACTACATGATTTTGATTTTGGAAAATGTCTAAAATGTAAGGTTTAAGCTTAAGAGGTCTTAAGAATTAATTAAAATGCAGGGGACCTTACTTAATTGGTGTCAAATTACTATGGATCAAATTTAATATAAGTCTGAAATATTTGAATTTTCAAATGGAAAGTTGTTCTCATATCATGCACTAAAAACCCTAACAAAACTAAAAAACCTCGAAAGAAACTGAAATTTGCATAATTAATTGATTTCTATTGTTAAAATTTCACAAAGATCGGAAGTATCTAAATTTGAACAAGGGACTTTCAAACCTCTGTTTATAAAACTAAATTAAACTGAATATAGCCCACATTTCGACCCCTTACGCCTATTATAGGAGTGAATTCTGTATATAAAAATATATAAACATATAAACATACCTAACTTTTTAAATATATATATATATATATATATATATATTAATTGATCAAATCAGATATCTTAATGAAATGAAACCAATATTTTCAAAAGTGCTCACTATCAAGTGGAGCATTTATAAAATTACATAAACAATATTATAGTCCTATGTCAATCAACCAACGTTTCGATGCTATCACATCTCTTCAAAGATTGAATAAAAAATAAAAAGTGAGAAATGTTACCAGTAGAAAGCCGGACGTTAAGAAAAAAAAGAAAAAGAAAAAAGACAATATTCAAATCCGATCCAAGTATATATATATATATATATATATATATATATATATATATAGTAACAGAATATTTGTGCACTTAGCCTGACGATTCCCTACGGGGGTGAAACGCGGACGCCTTTGTGTAGCTTAATTGCCATAAATATATTTTCATACTTTACTACTAAGCTCTACTCACGTATTGAGCACTTTTGAAGTAAAAACTGAAAATCTATACATAATATATCATATCATCTTATAATATTAGATGTGTATATATGAAATAATTATATATACTAGCAAATATATGCTCTCTCCGGTCGCATATTTTTGCTAGACTGCCGTGTCAGAAATGAACACTCACCCATAAACCGATGGAGCCCCAGTCATATTTCTTGTGTGGTTAAACATTGATTTGCTTTGTTTCCGTCCAAGAATATTTTTAGTTACAAAAAAAAAAAAAAAAATTTCTCCCCCCAAATTTTTTTTTACCCTCCCTCATACATAGAAATATTTTTAGTTAGCAAAAAAAAAAATTTTTTTGACCCCTCCCCAATTTTTTTTTATCCTCTCCCATACATATAAATATTTTTAATTAAAATTAAAATTTAAAAAAAAAAATTTGAACTCCCCTCCCAATTGGTTTTTACCCTCCCCCATACATATTAATATTTTCAGTTAAAAAAAGAGAAAAAAAAATTTTTACCCTCCCCCATACATAGTTAAGAAAAGGAAAAAAATGGCACCTACGTCATATCAAAGAACCAGTTTTGTTATTCTTCCAAAATGGTTACCCATTTAGTAATGGCCGAGATATTTGTTGCTTTACTTCAATTTACAACAAAACACCTTGTCTTAACAATGTAATGAAAATAAAGTATCATAATGTGAAGAAATCCTCTCACATTGACGTCACGTCCGGAAGGATAAGTCAGCAATTAATTCTTCCAAAATGGTCACCCATTTAGTAATGGCCGGGATATGTATTGCTTAACTTTAATTTACAACAAAACACCTTGTCTTAACAACGTAATGAAAATAAAGAATGATAATGTGAAACAACAGAACAGATACTACACTACCTCCACACCTCTCAAAAAAGGAGGAGGGCATGCCTGGGAGGATGGTATCATGACAACAGAACCGATACAACACTAACTCCACACCTCTCAAAAAAGGAGGAGGTAATGTCTGGGAAGATGGTATCATGACAACAGAACATATACTACACAACACTATGCCCCTGAATTGAGCATTTAAAGATAGTACATTAGTTTGAAATATTATATACTATACTATTTCATAATAAGTACAATAGTCTTATATAATATAGTTTTGGCTTCAGACAGACAGACAGACAGATACATAAACTCCATTATTAATACTAGCAAATATATGCTCCCTCTGGTCGCATATTTTTGCTAGGCTGCCGCATCAGAAATGAAGGCTCACGCGTAAGCCAATGGAGCCCTAGTCATATTTCTGTGGTGGTTAGACATTGATTTTCTGTGTTTATGACCAAGAATATTTTTAGTTGAAAATAAAGGAAAAAAAAATTCGACCCTACCCTGATTTTTGTTGTAACCTCGCCCATAAATAGAAAGACCTGTAGTTTAAAAAGAAAGAAAAAAAATCTTTTGTACGCCCCTCAATTTTTTTATATTACCAGTCATTGAAATATTTTTTAGTTAAGAAAAAAAAAAATTTTTTTTGACCGCCTTCCCCCAATTCTTTTATCTCCCCCCCCCCCCCCCCCCATACATGTAAATATTTTTAATTAAAATAGAAAACAAACAAACCTAACCCTAACTGTAACGACGGGGGCAAAGTTAGCGTGGGTCCTAAAATGAAAAACCACCAAAAAATCAAATACAGTGAACACAGTGTGTGTGTGTGTGGGGGGGGGGGGTGTTTGTTTAATGACCTTTGTTTAATTAAACAATTTTATTTTACAATCAGTTGTATAGTTTTCCAGTACAATGTGTTAGTTTAAATAAATAAAACATGGAATCATAAATTCTGTTGAGGTCGTGAAAAAATTATAATATTGGATATGAAAGTATTAAGAAATCAAATACAGTAAACACGAAAAGTTTTTTAATTCTCGGAAAGAAAAAGTTTACCTGAACTGTGTGGGTGGGGGGGGGGGGGTGCGTGCGCACGCGCGTTTTTATATAGTAATTTTTAAATCAATTATTATTTTAATTACACAATTTGATTTAATAAATGTGTGTTTTAAAACATAATGGCTAAGAATAAACAAACTTAGGACGGTTTTAAAAATGGAAAACTGAGGACGGTGAATACCAGCATTGTTGTTTACATATTTAACGTGCCATATTAACATCTTCTGCTTAATCAGATCGCCATATTTAATTACCGGAGGGAGGGAGGACACTACTGATTAAAAAGCCAATCGTCTGCTTAATCAGATCGCCATATTTAATTACCGGAGGGAGGGAGGACACTACTGATTAAAAAGCCAATCGTCTGCTTAATCAGATCGCCATATTTAATTACCAGAGGGAGGGAGGACACTACTGATTAAAAAGCCAATCGGCTGCTTAATCAGATCGCCATATTAAATTACCGGAGGGAGGGAGGACACTACTGATTAAAAAGCCAATCGTCTGCTTAATCAGATCGCCATATTTAATTACCGGAGGGAGGGAGGACACTACTGATTAAAAAGCCAATCGTCTGCTTAATCAGATCGCCATATTTAATTACCGGAGGGAGGGAGGACACTACTGATTAAAAAGCCAATCGGCTGCTTAATCAGATCGCCATATTAAATTACCGGAGGGAGGGAGGACACTACTGATTAAAAAGCCAATCGTCTGCTTAATCAGATCGCCATATTTAATTACCGGAGGGATGGAGGACACTACTGATTAAAAAGCCAATCGGCTGCTTAATCAGATCGCCATATTTAATTACCGGAGGGAGGGAGGACACTACTGATTAAAAAGCCAATCGTCTGCTTAATCAGATCGCCATATTTAATTACCGGAGGGAGGGAGGACACTACTGATTAAAAAGCCAATCGACTGCTTAATTAGATCGCCATATTTATTTACCAGAGGGAGGGAGGACACTACTGATTAAAAAGCCAATCGTCTGCTTAATCAGATCGCCATATTTAATTACCGGAGGGAGGGAGGACACTACTGATTAAAAAGCCAATCGGCTGCTTAATCAGATCGCCATATTAAATTACCGGAGGGAGGGAGGACACTACTGATTAAAAAGCCAATCGTCTGCTTAATCAGATCGCCATATTTAATTACCGGAGGGAGGGAGGACACTACTGATTAAAAAGCCAATCGGCTGCTTAATCAGATCGCCATATTTAATTACCGGAGGGAGGGAGGACACTACTGATTAAAAAGCCAATCGTCTGCTTAATCAGATCGCCATATTTAATTACCGGAGGGAGGGAGGACACTACTGATTAAAAAGCCAATCGACTGCTTAATTAGATCGCCATATTTATTTACCAGAGGGAGGGAGGACACTACTGATTAAAAGGCCACTCGGCTGCGTAATCAGATCGCCATATTTAATTACCGGAGGGAGGGAGGGAGGACACCACTTATTAAACACCCAATGACGTTGCAAATTTAACAGTACTCACATTGAAATGGTTCAGAAAACACGCCAGTTATGATGAAAATGACTGTAATTAATTGTATGAATAATTTTTATTAATATAACCTCATTGGAAAATACTGTGAATACATATGTAAATATTATAATAGCAGTTATAAGTGTATATTTGTAAATATGAATTTAATTGAAGGTTTAAAGGAATGACTTATGTAAATAGGAAAACCCATCTGGTGTCTTAACGGCTTTTAATGACAGTATATAAAGAATTTCAAAAAGATTAGTTTCAGTAAAATAGTCATACTGGAGTTTCGGCTTCAGACAGACAGACAGACAGACAGATACATAAACTCCATTATTAATAGATATATATATATATATATATATGTGTGTGTGTGTGTGTGTATGTGTGTATGTGTGTGTGTGTGTGTGAATGATCGTGGTAGCTGGTAATCTATTAAAACCATCTCATTTAAAGTTATCGTTCTTTATATAATATGAACCGAATATTTCCTGTTCTCGTTTCACTTTCTAACCATCCTGACCATGATCAAAGGAGTGATAAGTATGATGACAGGAAGTAAAGACTGGGTGATGCAGTGTGCTTATAATGCAGATATTAAAAGTGCATACCCAGCCTTAATCTGCCATGATATCAGAAATTCCACAAAAACAGGCGTCATAACGCGATGACAACTGCCATATCAGACTTTATATTCCATCGCAGATTAGTCCTCGTAAAATACAAGGCTTCATCTTATATAGATGGATTACTGTCACACATTAAATTCTCGAACGCAATTATAAGATACAATATAAGTTTTGCTTTTAATAACACTTAGGATATTATTGGCAGATTATTAGCTGAAATGCACGTTGAGGCTGACCAGAAGCAAGATAGAATTACAGCTGATCGTAATGATGATGATCATCATCATGATGGTGGTGAAGTTAAAGCCGTAAATAGGATGAAAGAGAACAGAAAACGATAGAAGAGGGGAAACATGACTCACAAAGAAGAAAGACTAGATAAGAAACATGAAGAACTTAAACAAAAGATTGCAGAAAAAAAGGAAGACTGAGACGATCCTAATTCAAATCAGAACAGCACAAACAAAATAGAACTTTTGTAAACAATGAAAGTCAGTTTTATCAAAACGTAAAGGTAGGAAGAACAATAACAGATCAGCCGGGTCCGACAGAAACAAAACACTTCTGGGGCAAAATATGGGGAAAGTGACAAAACTACAACAGAAATGCCGAATGGCCGAAAAACATGAAAGAAATAACAGAAACTGAAATTACTGAAGAAACACTCAAGGCAACCCTAAGGGGAAATGTCAAATTGGAAAGCACTAGACCATGATGGAATACATGCATACTGGTTTTAAAAATTCATGACCCTACATTAACGGCTAACGCTAAACCTGAGAAGATATATCCACAAAACAGACATAACAGAATAGTTGACTAAAGGAAAAACTACATTAATACAAAAGAGATACCAGAAAAGGAAAAATCCTAAACAACTTCAGACCAATAACCTGTTTACGAATTATGTGGAAAATCCTAACGACACAACTGAGAGAACAAACAGTAAATAACATAATAAATAAATGCAGAAAAATAGCCCAAAAAGAAACAAAAAACAGACACGCCTGTGAAGGAAAAGCAGACCACTGGGAACTATGCAAACATCCACAGTTTGAACATAGAGACAAATAGTACAGACACAAACCGGAGATGGTATTGGTAAATGAAAATCATAAAGTACTCTGGGATAGGGAAGTACAAACGAACAAATTCATCCAAGCAAAGAGACCGGATATGAAAATAATAAACAAGAAAAGAAAAATCGTAGATTTTGCCGTTCCAGTAGTTCACAGGGTGAAGCTGAAAGGGACAGAAAACTAAACAAATACATAGAACTTGCCAGGTATATGAAGCATGTATTTGTATTATTTGAATTATTTGAGCAACTGTTCTCATCTTGGATGTTATTTTCACAACGTTTCGGCCGATGTAACCTCCGACCTTCTTCGGGTGCATCTTGTCGAACTCAGGAATCTGTACGGAATTTCGAATGGAACCCTTTATTTTGTCCACTGGGTTAGCTTGCTCTCATTCTGTCAGCCATGAACGGGTAGAAGTCTTAAGTAATTAGTAATTGTATTATTAGTATTATCCATAATGAGGATCGAACCTTCAACCTCTAGAAGACTGTCACTTAGAACTGAGTATTACTTATATCCATTGCACCACGGGTCCTTGTCTGGTCTGCATGAATTCCTCGTTATTTGTCGTAGCTATTTGTTAATCTGCACAATTGCACGTTTTTATCTCCGACACTGAGAGCAGCAAGGGTTAACAGTTGCATACGAAGTCAGGGAAGATTTGGCTCAGAACTCACAAAGGAATGGCATAAAAGCAATATTACCACTTTCACTCTATTCATTTGGGGTTCCACACCTGACATATCTTTGCTTGCCATACAGAGGAACAGAGGACGACAGATCATGATGATGACTTAGCTTGGATTTTCACCAGATCCCTGTTAGTCGGGTTGCGGTCTTAATCTCATTTCAATACACTGACGATTCTCTTTGGGTATAGACTTTTTAAAAATTTAAAGAGTCAACTCATCTGGATGTATTAGCTCTCACTCTCTGCAATTGAGCACTTTATTTCTTTTCAACATAACTTAAGACACTATATATATATATATATATATATATATATATATATATATATATATATATATATATATATATATATATATATAAACATTTAAAATGGCCTACATAATTCAATTACGCTTCAGTATTACTTGTAACTCGTTGTGGCCAAAAGATTGTAATTAAAACAATATATCCACAAGAGTCAGAATTATAAATATTTTATAATCACATTACACGTGAAAAGAATGTTTTTGGTTCTTTTTTTTTTAGCAAACGAAACATAGACATTAAAATTTAAAATATGTCGTGCGCTTATGAAGTAGAATGAACGTGTTTTTGGTGTTTTTTTTATAAATATCGATGTTCTGTTCAAAATTTTGTTAGTTCTGTTCGATTAGTTAAGAATGTTGTGTAAAATATTTAGTTTGCATCTAAATTCAAGTTCTGTTTGGTTAGTATGAGTTTGCTGATTAAAGGAGATACATTGTAGAAGCCGTTACGTTGTTTAATTGTGTTAGACTTTATAATGAGTGCTGATTCAAGAAGTCTTCGCTGAGATTTATTGACTTAACATAAAACAAACACTAAAAACAACAAAACATTTTCCTAAAACACACACATCGTATGCAGGAATATATACTGTCCCATGCAATAATTGTAATCATACATATGTTGGTGAAACTTAATCCGAACTAAAGAAAAGGCTTGATGAACATAAAAGAGATATAAAAAATAACAATTCCCTAAATGCATTATTCTCTCATGCATTACAACATGATAATTCCTTTGACTTTAAACAAGCTAGACTCATTAAATTCATTTTAAATATATCTAGACGAAGACTTCTTGAATCAACACTCATGACAATCTCTGACAGAATTAAACAATGTGACGGCTTCTACAATTTAGCTCTTTTACACCGCATTCCTGATATTAATAAAAATAAAACAAAAAATTCATTCCATTTCATAAACGCATCACATATTTTGAATTGTATGTTTCGTTCGAAAAACAATTATTTTCACGTCATTGATGCACCATGTATTTTCAAATATTGACTTCTATGTTTTTCTTCAAATTAATCATCTTGAGAAAGTTTTGAATTAAAGACGAAACGTTGATGAATATACAAACAGTTTTCAGGTTTTCCTGTTTGCATGTTCCATGTATATATATATATTTTATTTATAAATACAGATTTTAATCGGACGAATGGACCGGCGGTTTCTGACAGGAAAGAGGTTGGATCCCCAAATCCCGTCTTCGTCAGCACAGTCTGAAATGGTAAAAAAAAGAAGATTTTTACCATTTCAGACTATGCTGACGAAGACGGGATTTGGGGATCCAACCTCTTTCCTGTCAGAAACCGCTGGTCCATATGTCTGATTAAAATCTGTATTTATAAATAAAAAAATATTACGCTCTTAATTTAATTTAATTGAGCACTCTGCTGGTATTTCCCATTTATTCTCTTTTGAGTATACCTTTATACTTTATATATATATATATATATATATATATATATATATATATATATATATATCTTTGAAAACTCATGAGCTAAGGACTTAAGGATACTTTGCTTGAACTTTGAATTCTAATAAAATTTGATTGACACCTTATTTTATTACTTCATTTTATATTATATTATAATATATATATATATATATATATATATATATATATATATATATATATATATATATATATACATAGGCAGCATCTTCTCTTGCAGGCAAGTATTGTTGAATATAACAGACAACTTATGTCTGGATCTCCTTTAGTAGATCCCTTCAATAGTCCCAATCAGAATCTATAATACTAACACATGGTCTGTACCTGATTATCCTCATTATCCTGAAGATGCACCCGGATGAGTCTGAAAGTACTTAAGACATGAATCAAAACTATGGCAGATTCATCGGTCAATCCCCCCCCTTCCCGAAACTAAGATTCTTATTCAGACTATTGGAAGGATCTACCAAAGGATATCAAGCCATAAGTTGTCTGTTATATTCAACAATAATATATATATATATATATATATATATATATATATATATATATATATATATATATATATATATATATATAAGCCTACATGGTAACTTCCTCTAGCATATCACAGACAATAATTATTTCGGCCCACAGGTCCTTGTAAAGTCTGGAGCTAAACGAAAAATTCACTCTCCTTATCTACAGACTTGACAAGAGCCCGCGGGTTGAAATAATTATTGTCTGTAATGTGTTAGAAGTAATCTATAACCTTAAAAATATGCTCCGTATGCTAAATATATTGGGCGTTCTAGTTATAAATATGACGTCTGATATATATTTATAAATTTATATAATTTTATATAGACTGAATCTCCCATTCGGATTGAAGTTTAAATCTAAAATATTCGAAATCAGCGATATATATATATATATATATATATATATATATATATATATATATATATGTGTGTATGATAATTTTATTTACACAGATATGTACAAAATCTGCGACACTGGCATGTCGATGTTATCGATCAACAGTTACTATAAACTGAGATCTCATCAGGCAGAGTTAGAATCCGATCTTAACCTCAGATCATATTCTAGTTACAGCTGTATGGATAAAGTTACACAGAAACACTTCTTATGTATTTTTATAATAGAAAATTCTTGTTTTGCCTTTGATTTTTATTTTCTCAGTTCTTCACCGGCAAACCAGTGCGCCACGGGGTGTCTCTTCAGTACAAGACAAGTAGAAAAGAGAAAGACAGAGACGACAAAGAACTAGAGAGAGAGAAAAAAAAATACCAAAATAGATGGAGGAAGAATAAAAGAAAAAAGAACAAAAACTTCTGACCACATATCTTTTAGTTCCTACTTGAAAAGTCTCTTGCTAGAGGGGGAGGGGAAGGTGTATAAATATTTTCTTTCACAGTCAGAAAATCGAACATTTTCTGCTGGGTTTTTATTTTATGATATTTGCTAAAGCAAAATATAATATTAAGGCTTTTCTCACATTTTGTTGCTGCCTTTTTCATATTTTAGTCAAATGTTTATTTTATCCTTTTTTGCATCTTTTGTATTGTTTCTTAATTTTTTTCATGGAAATCACTCTAGACAAGGCATGAAGCCACTTGATGTAAGGAGCAAAAAAATACTACTTCAAGGTCAAAAACTAGCCAACGATAACTTTGATAGATAGATTCCAACCCAGAAAACAGCAATTCTTCTTCCTTTGTCAGAAAAATCGCTCATAGAATGTGAGGACTAAAGGAAAAAATAAGGGAATCGAGAGTTACAAGGCTGCCGAAAGTAAACCCAAGGTCCATTTTCTACACTCCTGAATTACAAGACATTATTGTGATAGATTTTATTTCTGATATCTGTTTTTGAGAAATGTTGTTTAGTATTTTATAATCTGTATATATAAAGCAAAGTTGTCCGTATGTATGTGTGTGTGTCTGTCTGTGCATCACTTATCAGCGGTTGATCACTGGATAAAATCAATGGCATATTTCGAATCAGCGAGTTCCTGTAGATGTTGTAGTCTGATTAAAAGTTCTTTTTTTTATATAATTAAAGGTCGATAATCGAACTTTGGCACATGTGGATGTAGATGGCGCCCCACATTATGTTGAAGCTATTTTCTGCTACTTGGATGAGATGTTGAATGCCAGTAGTAGTTGCGAACATGTTATCACTGCCTGCTATTGTGTTGCTTGGAGAAGGTTCAGGAATCTTTTGTCAATCCTTACACCTACGCATATTTCCTTCAAGATCCAGGGAAAAGTCTGTTTCAGCCTGTGTTCACTCTGTCATCTTGCATGGTAGTGAGACATAGACCCCAAACGCTTCTGATCTGCAACAGATTCAGCATAATGACCGTGATGTGATCGAGTTGATGTGCAGCTGCAAATTGGAGAAAAGGATCTCTTCAACCGTGCTTCATCAGAAAATTTGTTTTGGTGGGATTTGAGATGCCTGACGCGATCACCATCTCAAGTGGTTTGGTCATGTACAGTGTGCCACCTCTTGAATCTACTCCATAATACGTTTAGATATCTCAGGCATTGGTAGGCCGAGGAATACCTGGCTTGACCGCATAAGAAGTGATTTGACTGCTTGCAACATGACTGATATATAAACCCTTTAGATCGGCATGCATTTAGAGCAGGTATGAGACGTCGCCTGGTGTTGCCCACTCTAGAGTCTAGGTTAAATATCAAAACAGGATGATGATGATGATGATGATGATGATGATGATGATGATGATGATGGAAGAATGTATTATTTTTTACTTAGAATGTATACTTAACTGAAATATTCTCTATCATGCATGCAGTTGCTATGACAAATACTTTGTTTTGCATCACCAATTAGTGGAATTCTGACTGTTTTATTGATTGCTACATATGAACATTGTTACCAAATTGCTTCTTTTTATTATAAAAATAGAAGAAATATGCATTTCATTCTTTGCTTTTCTTTCATGGCTTTTCTAGTGATATTGAACATGGGATGTATTAGATGATACAGAAACGGAAATTTCCATTAGCAATTAGATGACGTAAGAATAGGAAATTTCCACTTGAAATTTAGCTAACGTGTTTAAGGAAATAACGTCATGAACAGGAAGTGGAGGTGACAGAATAAGTTAGTCTGATATCTCTCTTTGGTTTGAACAACAATGCTGATCAGATATCTTCCAGAGATCCTCCCCTCTTCCTCACAGGGAACAGGTGGTGGTTAGACCAATATGATTTTTTTTAAATTTTGTTCACCCCAAACAAGGCATATTATCACTAAAGCGTAAGGGGCTACTGTGATATGGGTCAGATTTATAGGGGCAACCTGGGTGGAGAGTTGGGCAGCAATATGTTTGCTCACATTACATTTAAATTTCTGCTGGTTGGCATAGTCGGGGAAACAGAGAGAAGGAAGGGAATTCCAAAGGCAAGTGTGAAAGAAGCTATCAGAGTAAAAGATCTTCCGGCATTTAGCGACCTATACAGTGAAGGGGTGGGATTTTGCTGCTAGTGCAGTATTTTTGTTGAAGGGTACAAGTGCAGTAAGTTCAATGCATACATAAATTGCTATTGGCATCCATTGAACTTACTGCACTTGTACCCTTTATATAAATTAAAGGAAAATAAAGCGAAAATAAATCTAAACCCGAAATGAATGTGTGCTGTTGTCATTAACAACTATTACAGATGCGACTACAAGAAAGAACGGAAAAAGCTGCTGCAAAGAAAAACAAAAAGAGAGAGGAGGAGAGACAGACGGCTTCTATCAACATCACAAGAGAAGGCGAGAGACAGATCAACTTCACTGCGACGGCCACGACGACTACTACTACTGTTGTGGTCACTAATACTGCTCCAACGATTTGTTAACAAAACAGATAGCTGTTACAGATACAATGAATATTTGTTACAAGAAGATATAAAAAACGGCTTTCTGTTGTTACAATGCTACAAGCGATAATAGTAGTGAATTATCTGAATAAATAATTTATCGAAAAATTTCAATCAATCAATTTTATTTGAAAAAAAATAGCAAAGTGCAGCAAGCCATGTACAAAGACAGTTAGAAGATATTGCATCTATATACCGTCTGAGTTTTTATCCAAATAGCAAGTGTTTATCAATATTAATAGCAAGTGTTTATCCAAATAGCAAGTGTTTATCAATATTAATAGCAAGTGTTTATCCAAATAGCAAGTGTTTATCAATATTAATAGCAAGTGTTTATCAAAATAGCAAGTGTTTATCAATATTAATAGCAAGTGTTTATCCAAATAGCAAGTGTTTATCAATATTAATAGCAAGTGTTTATCCAAATAGCAAGTGTTTATCAATATTAATAGCAAGTGTTTATCCAAATAGCAAGTGTTTATCAATATTAATAGCAAGTGTTTATCCAAATAGCAAGTGTTTATCCAAATAGCAAAGTGTTTGTGAGTGTTTATCCAAATAGCACAGTGTTTGTGAGTGTTTATCCAAATAGCAAAGTGCAGCAAGCCATGTACAAAGTCAGTTAGAAGATATTGCATCTATATACCGTCTGAATGTTGATCCAAGGCGACTTTAAACCTGGCTATGGTAGTTATCATCACAATCTCCTCTAGCAGACTGGTCCAGGAAGCAGGAACACGAACAGAGAATGCTGCTTTTTTCTGTTGAGACAGTACATCTGCGGTTGACTGCAGAGATCGCAACTAAGTGTTGGGGTGAAAAACTTCCCATAAGATAGATTTACATTCCCGTTGATGATGCTGTATGCTAGAATCAGGTCGCCTTGCATCATTCGCTGTTCAAGTAAAGGGGAAATTTAGTCTTTGAAGCCGTTCTTTGTAGATAAGCATGGAGAATCCCGTCACTATTCTGGTTGCTAACCCTTTAACATGCTCGAGGTGTACGATATTTTTTTAAAGATAGAATTCCTTGTTATTTTACTGACATTTGAAATTTGGTAGTTTAGTGATGCTTTATTATCTCCCGGGTAATTCTTTATAATATTGTAAAGAGATATAGTTTGATTGAAGTAAGATTTACTATGAATTTTTTTCTTTTAATCACTTTGTTATTGTCCTTTTCCTTAACACCTTCAATTTCTTGCAATGTGATAGCCTTCTATGACTCCTTTATATACTCTTTATAATATAATTAAGTTTATTGCTGAATCACATTTACCCACCAGGGCTTTGACATATCACCAAAGTTATTTGATATTGAGCCTGGTGCAATGAAGATTCTATAGAGGAAGGAGCATGCCCTTCCCTCCAAAGTTAAGACGGCCTCTTGGTTGGTTACTGCTGTAATCAACTATTAACTATAAATACAGTTAAACTTAGTTAAAGCTGTATGAATAACATTACAGGCATAACATTTCTCCTTATATATTTGTAATAGAAGCCTCCAGTTTTGACTAACTTTTGACCTTTGATTTCTTTTTTTCTCAGTTTTTCACCAGCAAATCCTTAGTGTGTTTTTTTTAATACAAGAAAAGTAGAAACGAGAAAGACTAAGATACTCTATTATATACTTTAATATAGGAGTGCAGTTAGAGTGCAATTAGAGTGTAGTTTGTTTCCGATTCTCGAAGAAAGAAACTTTTTCCACAAAATAATAAATGAATAATTTTTTTTAAGATTCATCTTTCATATGAGAGAAACATCCATAAAATTATTAATGGACCAAAACAATTTTGTACAACTATAAGAAAATTTTTGATTTGATAGCATTTTATTTAATTTCTGAATTCTGAATTCGATTTGTAATCACCAGCCAGTATCTGGCCGGCACAGATCACAATGAACAACCTGTTTGTTATATTTACAAATTAGTATCAGTTCTCGACTTGAAATTCTACTAGGATTTCATTTTACATGCAACTTCTGATATTGCCAAATAGTCACCCATCTAAGTATATAATAACAACGAAGCACTACAGGGCGAGTCGAAAAAGACACCTTCTTCTATTTCCCATGTAGCAAGATTGGGAAGAGGTTTAGTAGGTTACGTAAATATAAAATTTCCACTGCAAAGTTTTATGTTAAGAAATTAAGTTAATGTGTTAAGGAAGTGACGTAAAGGTAGTAAATAAAAGAGAAAGGGATGTAAAGGTAGTAAATAAAAGAGAAAGTGACGTAAAGGTAGTAAATAAAAGAGAAAGTGATGTAAAGGTAGTAAATAAAAGAGAAAGTGATGTAAAGGTAGTAAATAAAAGAGAAAGTGATGTAAAGGTAGTAAATAAAAGAGAAAGTGATGTAAAGGTAGTAAATAAAAGAGAAAGTGATGTAAAGGTAGTAAATAAAAGAGAAAGTGATGTAAAGGTAGTAAATAAAAGAGAAAGTGATGTAAAGGTAGTAAATAAAAGAGAAAGTGATGTAAAGGTAGTAAATAAAAGGGAAAGTGATGTAAAGGTAGTAAATAAAAGAGAAAGTGATGTAAAGGTAGTAAATAAAAGAGAAAGTGATGTAAAGGTAGTAAATAAAAGAGAAAGTTATGTAAAGGTAGTAAATAAAAGAGAAAGTGATGTAAAGGTAGTAAATAAAAGAGAAAGTGATGTAAAGGTAGTAAATAAAAGAGAAAGTGATGTAAAGGTAGTAAATAAAAGAGAAAGTGATGTAAAGGTAGTAAATAAAAGAGAAAGTGATGTAAAGGTAGTAAATAAAAGAGAAAGTTATGTAAAGGTAGTAAATAAAAGAGAAAGTTATGTAAAGGTAGTAAATAAAAGAGAAAGTGATGTAAAGGTAGTAAATAAAAGAGAAAGTGATGTAAAGGTAGTAAATAAAAGAGAAAGTGATGTAAATGGGGGTAAATAAAAAAGAAAGTAACGTAAAGGTAGTAAATAAAAGAGAAAGTGACGTAAAGGTAATAAATAAAAGAGAAAGAGTCGCCACTCTGCTCTTATCGAGCGAAGCTGCGACTCTTTTGGGGTTTGATGCAAAACTGAGCATACCTATTTCAGATATCTTTTTTCTTCACACTACGGACATGAACTGAAAAGAAGACTATGCTATTACTGTAAAGAAAATATATTGCAAAAAAATAAAACTACAAAATAAATTATGAAACCCCAGAGTGAAAAGGGTGTGCTTTTTTTTTTGCTACTATGAGGAAAGAGACGAAATACACATATTTCTGCTGCTGCTGCTGCTGCTGCTGCTGCGGCTACCGTAAGCACACCATCGCCATATCAATGAGAAACAGACTACCTCTACACACAGCTGCCGGTAGTCACGTATTTGGGGACACTGCGCAGGTCAGCTGTTCATGTGGCGAAGATTCCATCCCCTACGTTACACCCAGTCAAGATCAGATCTCGTCTACTTTTACATAGACCTTTAGAAATAGAAAACTATTATATTAAAAAAAAAACGTTCATTTAACTTGTGTATGTAAACATTGGAAGGTATAATAATAAAAAATTCTCTTCACATGTGTTTCATGTTTAACCTCCCCCCCCCCCAAAAAAAATAAACACATTTCAATTGAGGGCCTTAAATATCAGCACTTTCACTTGATAAAATAAATGAGTGATCATTTGGGAATACAAGAAGCTGTGAACAAACATCCTACCAAGGTGTATAAATGGCTGACATTTTTGATGAGAGCATAAGGAGAGTAGGAAGTGGACCGTGGGTTTACTTTCAGCAGCCTCGCAACTCTTGCTTTGCTTATTTTGTCATTTAGTCCTCATATTCCATGAGCTATGTTCCTGACAAAGGGGGAAGAATTGCTGTTTTCAGCATCTGAATCTGTCCATCTTACACTTATCGTTAGCTAATGTTTTTACCTTAAAGTAGTATTGTTTTTTAGCTCCTTACATCAACTGGCTTCATGCCTTGTCTGGAGCGATTTCCATAAATAAAAATAACGAAGATAAAAAAAACCTCACCAGTGAGCTTCTGCCTGGAAGGGGAGGGACGGTTGTTCCATTGTGTTAACACATGTGTTTGGATTAGCAAGTTATCCTGAAGTACTTTGCACTGCACCTCTATTTTATAGTTGCATGTTCTATCCTTTGTTATAACTGTGCCCTGCATGTGGCTGCCAGACACTGGCGTCTAACTCTATTGCAACTCGCACTTATACCTCCACGTAGCCGGATGCGCATATGCCGGTTCCACGTCTCAATCAGACGAACCAAAGTAAGAGAGGTGAATGATGATCTTCTTGAAATTGATGGTCATGAGGGAGCGTCATTTGCTATTTATGTGTGTGAAATACTTCGGGGAGTGGATGAAACCACATACGATCAACAATCTACACGCTTGGTGCGCGGATACACTAAGATGACAGAGGATGACGTCGAAAGAATCTTCTGACTAACGACGAAGGTAGAGAAACCAACTTAAAGACAAGGCTAGAGAGAAATGGTCCGACCAGCTTTAAGTGGCTTTGTTACACTATAATGAATACAACTATCTCTGTTTGTTCACAAATACTCCTAGGGTTTTGGAGATAGACCCGCATAACTATATATTCTGAAACTGTACTTATCCAAGCACCTTGGATAAGTACGGGGTGGTCGCTACGAAAAGTGGAAATTTTTCAAACAGTAATTTATTTTTTTACAAAGAATAACTTTTATGAAGTGTTTCAAAGACTAATATTATAATACACTCCAGATGATCAAAATGTCGTCCATGCAAATTGAAGAAATGAATAAGCCAGACAAAGTAAAAATTGAAACAAAATAAAATTTAAATGATAAAATTTACAACCTCGAATTTCCCGCTTTTCTCCCGACCACCATGTATATTCCTTTTTAAGAGCCAACGGATCCCAATATTATGG